>LR877154.1:600000-774942 GCA_903995115.1 Angomonas deanei
GGTGTGCCGACGGGAGGCAGTGCGCAACGTGGGAGAGCGAGGAACAGTGGGGGTTCTCTTCTTGTGTATTTTTTCCTTATCTTTTTTATCCTTCGGCTTTAGGTCGTTTGGTAGCAAGTTCAAAAACTGTTTCGCCTCCTGCACGGTCTCCTCACACGGCGGTTCCTCTGCCGTGGGGCTCTCCTCGCAAACACTAGAACAGGGACTGGCCCTCTTTCCTCCCTCCAACACAGCAAGAACTGGGTTGTGGGCTGCGGTGGATTCTCCTTCGCAGTGGCCATTCCACCAGTCCCGCTGAATGTCAGAGATGACGCTATCGATCATCGCCTTCCCCTCCCAAGGCAGCGGAACCAGCTCCTCCTGCACAGGAGAGGCAGTCGGCGATGGGTGTTCCTCCGCGTCCTTTGCCCTCTCCTCCCCGACACTGAGAGAAGCGAGGATCTCCTTGTACAGAGACAAGTACTCACTATCACTTTCGCTGTTAGTATTAATATTACCATCGTCTTTGCTGCTGATGTAGCGGTGTGCCTTTTGGGGGGTGATTTCCAGCATAGATCCGTCTCCACCGCACAGGGTGTCATCGACATTGCTCGATTCGCTCTCCTCGCCGCACTTGCCGTTACCCAAGTTTCCCTCGTCCACGTACAATACGGGATCACACAACCGGTCATCCTCCCTTATATCCCCATGGTCACTTTCTCCGCTGTCTGGAACAAGAAAGCGAACCGTTTTGTTTTGGTGATGGCTGGGATTGGAATTATGATTTTCGTGTTTCATCTCCAGCGCAGTGGGAAGCTGTTGGGTGGTTTGTGTAGCGACAGCATCCGTCTCCCTGAAGCTCCAGTAGCCTGACATTCGACAAAAAAAAATGTAATGTAATCTATAAATGAACTCTTTTTTTTTTTTTTTTGTATTCTGTGTTTTTTCTCTAAGAATGAGTGAAAAGAACGATCGGATTATATGTTCGCGGGATCGGTTGGGCATTCTTAACTACAAAGAAATTAATAACCGCAAATCTTAGTTATTATCACAAAAAAAAAAGGATGTAAAAACTTCTGTTCTTATAGTATGTATGTAAGGATATTACTAGTGTCTGTTTTGGTGTTGTCTACACAACTCACTTTTGTGTAACACCTTTTTCCTCTATTTTTCTGTTAATATCGTTGAGAAGACCGACAATGTTCTGATGCTCTTGAGATTCCCCAAAAATTCTGAGATATCTTTCAATGGAGCGGTGGGAAAGATAGTGCCGATTCGCCTCTTTTTCAGTAGTAATCAAACTTACGTCCTGCACTATCTGCGCCAGCAACTCCTCCACGTCCGCCCTGACCGCCGTGTTCAGTTCTTTGTTGCGTGGACTTTGGATATCTTGAATGTCGGGAACGTTCTCCCGTTTTCCGATAAGACTACACTCCTCACAATACAGCAAATCGTTGATGCTCGCGGTACTCACGGCGCCGAGAAGCATTTGGGGAAGGGTATCCGACAGCGCCGCGGGCACGTGAGCAGATAGTTGGTTGTTCACATACGCGCACTGCAAATAAAAGTTAATGTAGAACAAAAGGGCGAAATGTTTTTCTGCGTGGACTGGAAACTTGAAAAAATGATCTTCACCCGCCTCTTCTCCGTTGCCGTTAGGGTCTTGGCCCTCACCACTGTTGTTGGTATCACTTTTCAAGTAGCGCCGCGATGGCAGTTTTCCTGTCACAGCATTTGCCACAAGCGCCAGTGTGGTCTTGGCCACCTGCTGAGAAGAGCACCGGTACAGCATAAGACTCCGTGCAAGTTTTTCCATTTTTCTGACCTTCATCCCTTTTGTAGCGAGGTCTACTTTGACCCGGTAACAAAGCTTCTCCTCCAATTCAACTGGGAGCGTGAGACGGAGAAGCGCGGCGCCCGTGAGTGCACTGGACACCGTTTTCGTGTGCGCCAGATGGGCGACTTTCTGTAGCCGCTCCAGCAAGGCAGGTAACAGTTTCTGGACTGCCTCGCTCACTGCGGTGTCACCGCCTACCGGGGCGTTGTTCATCATCCCCGTCGCCCACATGACCGTCCCAACTTCTGTATCGGTTAAGAAATTGACTACTTCAACCTCACGAAGGAAAAGACGCGACACCAACGACGCCGGTGCTTGTCTAATCAAGGAGGCGCACAAAATACGCGTCACCTCGTTCGAATGCATCTTTTCCGTCCCCTTTTCTAAGCGCTCGAAAATAGACTCACACGAGGACTTGAGGAGATCTGGTCGTTTATGCTCAAGCCCTTTCCTGCGATGAGACAGAACCTCAAGCAGTGTAGAAAGCTGTTGAACTGGCATTTCTCCGATGCACGGTAGAAGTTGCTCTAGCATAACGATCTCCATCTCACATACTTCATCTTTCCGCAGAACATAGGAGTAGGCTTGGAGGAGCATGACCACCTCCACCGTTGTCATATCGGGTAAAAGGCCACGAGTCGCCGCCCACACGTCTGTCAATAATATAT
This sequence comes from Angomonas deanei, assembly GCA_903995115.1. Lineage (NCBI taxonomy): Eukaryota > Euglenozoa > Kinetoplastea > Trypanosomatida > Trypanosomatidae > Angomonas > Angomonas deanei. Next base: position 602,485 of record LR877154.1, read on the forward strand.
TCTTTGCGTCCGGCGGGCGCAGCGCTGCCACCGCATGCCCAAAGAGGGCGATGTTTTGGGGGCTGAGCGCTCCCAAGTTACGTCTGGCCCACGTCAACGCCACTTCTATCGCCGCGTTTGGTTTCGAGTCAAAGGTGTCTGCGCAGTTCAACACAGTCATGACAGATCGCTCATCCTGGGTGGAGGGATCTATACGGATACCATTCAGCATCCTGAGAGCCGTCGCCCGGATTCCCACTCTTTCTTGCAGAGACTTGGCCGCCTTGAACTCCTGTTTTAGCTGCACCAATTCCTTTGCATTGGTGCTAAGATACGCGGCAGGGGGGCGAGGGGCGCCCCTCCCTCCCCTTCCGCCACCTCCGCCACGTCCGCCGCGCCTCCCGCCGGCAGCCTCACCACGAAAGTTGTTGCCGCCACTTCCTCGACCCTGCTGGCGTGGATTGTGATTGCCTTCGGTGAAAAAACAAAGGCTCTGCCGCATTGCGGTGGCGGAAAGTATGTTGCGGTAGAGGCGCGACTCATGGAGCGCTGAACCTCCGCAAACTCTAATTCTGTTCCACATGAGTGAAAAAAAAAAAAAAGTGAAATCCTTCAAAAAAGGGGTATCGAAAATTTTGAGAAAAAGGGATGGAAATTGTCGAAATGTATTGTGTCCTACGTTAGTGATAAGATAGTGTAAACCAAATCACGCGTGCGCGAGCAAAAACAAGTACTTTATTTTTATTTCTAAGAACTCTGGACAAGACTTGTATGAATACAACGTAAAAAAAGAAAGAAAAAACACGGAGAGAAAAAATGATCTGCTCATTTAGACAATCCCTCCAAATATGTTTTGTGGAACTCTAACTTTTCCCCCGGTGACTCTGGGCGTTCCTCTAGCATCGCTAAGACCCAGCGGTCCAAAAACTCGCTGACGTTTTGTTGGCGCATGTACTGGGTCTCCTCCATACGTTTGGGGTGCAGCTCCGCCTCATAGGAAAGTTCCTCCCCTTCAATGATTTTGCGTACCAACTCTAAGCAAAACGGGGCCAGCTCCGTCGGACGCTGTTGAATGATATTACGCGAAATCATTTCAAAAAAGTCAACCGTCCCCCCGCGACGAAGATAGCTTTTAGCAGAATCAATAGATTGCTCATCTTTGGTCCATTCAGGAATTGAAGACATTTTGAATTAGCAAAAAGTGAAAAATAAAAAAAAGTTAGTGATTTCGATCTGAAGTGCTACAAAGAAAGGAACGTTATAAGTCTCTCTTTTTTTTGTTTGTTTGTTTATTTGACAGAAAATGCTTTCGTCTACACTGAAAAAGCAAAAGAGAGAGAGAAATGGTAACCCCAAAAGAAAGAAACACTGCAACAGAAGAAGTCGCTTTTTCTGTTCTTTTCGTAAAAGGGACGGCAAACTGGACAAAAACACGTATTGACAGGAACGTAACAACAACAACTAAAATAATAATAAAAAAAGCCGTTCGCCGATTGAACACTTTATTCAGCATCATTTTAAATCACTCTTCACTCTTCCAATTTTTTGTTTATATAGATATTATTTTATTTTTGATTGCTTTTTTCGGCTGGTACAAATACACAAATAGCGATGGTGTAGTGTTGCTGTGGACGACGAAGGGAAAAACTTATATATACAATGAAAAATAAAATGGACTATACAAAAGATCAGGAATTACCCTGATAAAATGAGTTGCCTCGTCCTCGGCCCCGGTACTCGCCGCGGGGAGCCCATCCGCGACCACGGCCCCGGCCTCGCACGTGCCCGGCGTTTTCGGTCTGCTGCCAGTTCATCTCCCCCGCAGAACGGTTTCCGAAAAACGTCCCAGGCTCCGGGTCGTCCCACAACCCCTCCTGGGGTCGGTGCGGTGGTCCTCGGGGTTGGCCACGGCGGGGGAACCGTCGCTCCATCGCCTCGGGGTCGATGTGGGCGCCACGCCCGCGCGGGTGGCCTCTGTTGCCTCTCCCACGGTGTCCTCCTCTAGGGGGTCCGCGGGGCTCCGGAGGCTGATCGGCAGGGGCGGCGTAAAAGTCCGCTTCATCTCTTTCCCGCACAGGCGGGCTGAGGAAGGCAAGGTAGTCCCGCATCTCGTTCCCCTCCGGACAGGGGCCGGGGGTGTGGTAGATGGGCTGGGGAGAGGCCATGGGGGGTGACGTCAGCTGAGACTGGGGGCTGCCGCTGGTCTTTCGGAATAGAATCTTGGAAAGGTGGATGGCCTCGTTGTAGACCCTCGGCACGTTGCTGTACTGCTGTACGGTCTGCTGTAAAACCTCCTCAATGTTCTCCTCAATGATCTTTTCCGCCACTTGGTTGCTCTCCCAGCACAAGTAAGTAAGCGCCTTGAGGGCGTGGGTGACCAGCTTCTCGGACGACAAGTGTGTTCTCATGGAATGGACAATGAGAGGGATGGCACCGGCGTCGGAGAGCAATTGACGATTGTTCTCGGAGTTGAAGGCAAACTGGGATATGGCCCTGCAAGTGGACTTTTGCAGAAGAGGGCTGTCCTCGTGGTCGCGCATCGCCGCTAAAATTTCGGGAATCGCGTCTACCGCAACTTTCTCCTTAATATCGGTGTTCCACGCGAGCGTGCCAAGGACAGAGCACCCCAGCTCGAGCATACGCAATCGCTCCGAGCAAGACATGGCGTCAATGACACACTTCACACCCCCAAGTTCAAATATCTGACGTTGTGCGACGGGGTTGTCGAACGCGAGGGCGCTCAAGCCCCCACATGCGTTCAGCTGTATTTTGGGGTTCGACTTGTGTCGTCGCATTGCCTTCAGCAAAAGCGACACGCCGTGGACCTCCGTTACGGTCTTATTCAGCTTGGGATGCTCGTAGGCCAGGTGCGCCAAGGCGTTGGAGGCCTCCTGCTGGACGAGGGGCACGTCGGGGAAATGGGCCATTGCCGCCGCGACCGCCTCCGCCCCTTTTAGCTCCCACAGACGATCCTTGTTAGCTGGAGACACCAGGGAGAGTGTCACCATGGCCCGGCACGCCTCCTCTTGGACTTCCTGGATACGTTCGTGTCGGCGCATGGCCAGCACGATTTGTTCAATGGCCGCGGCGGAGTCCTCCAAGCCAACGTTGGTAATGTTAGCCAGTGCACGGCATGCATGTTCTTGCACTTCGTGGCTGTTCAGATGATTGCGCATCGCCGCGACGACAGCCTTATACCCTCTGTTCGTTGTGATTTCCTCCGCATTTCCCTCATTTGTCCATGAAAGATACGACAGCGCGACGCACCCGTGCATTTGGGCTCGGTCGTAGTTTGGGTGCTGTTCCATTCCACGGATAATGAGGGGAATCACGCCGCGCACGCTCATCTCCTTGCGATACGCCTCACAGTTGAAGGCAATTTGAGCCAGGGCACGACAGGCGTTTTTGACGAGCCCGGAACTTGTATAATAGTTTTCCAGTGCCTTCATGACCACGTCCACACCGCCCAGACGCACCACGTCTCCCTTGAGGTCGGTGTTCCAGCACATGGTCCCCAGCGCCAAGCATCCGTTCTCCTGCAACCGCGCCTTTTTGCCCCTCCGCATGGCAGCCAAAATGAGCGCTACGCCCTCGCTGTTCACCACTTCCTGTTGCCCCTTCATGTTGTTGAAGGTGAGCCCAGACAGGGACGCACAGGCAGCAACCAATAAATCCTCATTCTCGGGAAAATTGCGCATCGCATCTAAAACCAGTAGGATCCCTCCATTGTCCGTGATGGTGGTGGTGATGGCTTCCGAGTCGAAGGACAGGTAGGAAAGAAGACCGCACGCTCCCTCTTGAATGGCCGCATTCAAGGGGTAGGCTCGCATCACATCTAGCAGACGGTTGACGCAGCCAGTTTTGTAGATGGTGGGTTTCATTTCCTTGCAGCTCACTGCCACAGATGTCAAAAAGTGAATGCATTCCAGCGCAATCAACTCCGACTTGGTGTGGTTGAATAAAGAGGAAACGTAATCCCAGTCTATGAACCTAGACCCCGGCACATTGCTGAATACTCGAAGAATGTGACTACACAGCAACTCCGAGTGCTGAAACCTTCCCAAGGCATCGGTTAAGTGCATGATAACGCGGCTGTCGTCACCCATCACGGAGGAAGTCACACCTGAACTAGTGGCGTTTGCCACGATGCGACTAACGTAGGTGATGATTTCCTCGTCTTCTAGGTGGTCACGGAGCACTTTTTCCACCGCCTGTATTCCGCCCGCCTTTACAAACTCTTCGTTGGAGATGACGAACCTCTTGGGGGCATCTTTACTATACGACGTAAATTCCGCTAACGCCCGCGAGGCAACGCGGATCAGATCAACCTTTCCAGAGTACTTGGAAAGCACCTGCGTGAGCTGTGTAATGCCATCGTCAATGTCATGCAGGTTGAAGTGGGACAAGGCGGCGCAAGCGGCGAGCACTACATCGGTGTTCTGTGGAAATCGATGAAGCGCGCCCACCGCCACCTTGGTGGCGTCAAACTCGGAAAATATAGAAACTGTGAACTCGTCTGTGGCGTAATAGTGGATCATGGCGCATACCCATCGCACCAAATCCGGCCACTCACTGTTCTCCAGTGTGTAAATAATAATATTCTCGACCAACTCCTCCACGGCGTCGGGCTCAAGCCGGACGTTGACGCAAGACAGCAAAATAAAGCTAACATTTTGTGCTGCGCTACGTTCGTCGCTTGTTTTGAGCCGCCCCATCAGCGTCTCGATGCGCTCCTCCGGGGATGGTACCTGCGCACACAGTATCGTGTACTGGGCGGTGGGAGATGCCTCTTTTAGATGGGCAAACTCCTGTGCCGGCTGCCCTGAAACAACGGCATGAAAGAAATCCTCCATTGTCGTTACGCAGTAGATTTTTTATGCACACACTCCGAACGTTGTCTGGTGCTTGAAAGGAAAAAAAAAAAAAGAAGTCTGTATTTTTTTCTCTTTTTTTTTTGGCAGGTTATTGTGGTATGTTTTGGAATAAACTTTAGCCTATTTTTTTAATATCTTTTGAGGAGAAAAAAAAAATTATAATTTTTTGGTTTTTGTTGCTTATTGTTTTTTTAATATTTTTGTAAGGTAAATATTTCTTGTACGTGTTTTGTAGGACGACAATTATTCCTGACGGAAAAAAAAAAAAGTAATTACGAAAAATCAATGGATACTTTCAACAAGAAAGAAAAACGAGTGAGAGAGGAAGCGAAATAAAAGCTGCAGATGTTTCTTGCAGGAACTGAAAAAATCGGACAGAGGTTAAAAGGGAAAAAAAAAAAAGAACCGCTCTTTTGTGAATGCACACACGTGTCGATTTTTCGTTTGGTTAAGAATTTAAAAGTAGACAAAGTTCGCTGCAGAAATTTAAAATGACGTACGCCCGATATCATTGGGGGCTACCGTACCACACACGCTGGCTGGGGTGGATCCTGTCGCTTCGGCACGGGTCCGTTATCCAGCGCCTCTGGCGTGAAATCCCTCTTCTCAACGCCAGGAATATCCAGAAGTTTACCGAATAGCTGACCCCAGTTCACCTGGTACGACGCCTCTTTGCCTGCGGTCGCACTATTCGTGTCTTTACTCATGTGTCGCTCAATTTCATCCAGGATTGCCTCCCAGGAGCCGTGCTCCTTCGCCACGTCGACGATCCCACCGTGTGGGAGGAGTAGGCAACTCACCTGCAGACCCCGCAGCCGTTTCCACGTGTGTTGATAGGCCCACAAATAGTTGACCGGCCGGGGGGCGAAAAACCCTCTCTTTAGTTTGACCGTGAAGTCCGAGGCGTAAAAGATTCCAGTGGGGGAGTGAAACAGACCTATCATATGGCTGGTGTGGCCCGGAATTTTAACCGCGACCCAGTCCTCAAAACCGTGGGGAAGAGACTGGCCGTCCCCCAACACCAATGATGTCTTTGGAGACCACGTCCAGTGCGGTCCCAGCAGGCCCTTTGAGAAGACAAAAGGGTCCTCCCTGCGCCTCCCCATGCGGTGAGCGATCAGAGCAAAAAAGTTGATTTCCATAAACTGTTGTATGCGGGACGTTACCGTGACGTAGGAGCATTCTAAATCCGTCGGCACGGCCATCGGCACACCCAGACGAAGATAGCCCTCCGACCCACCGGAGTGGTCAAAGTGGCAGTGTGTGGTGACCGCCAATTTCAACGAATTAGCCAGGGTGAGCTTGTCCTGACGCCCTTCGTTCATGACATCCTCCACATAAAACTTTACGCGGCGCACGTCGCTCGGGGAGCCGCAATCTAAAAGGAGAAGTTGGTTTCTTTTCACGTACTCCACCAAGTACATTGTACTAACGTACCCGGGGAGGCAGTGCACGTTCATTGGCTCTCCCTTTGCATCTGCCGCCTTTACGTAACTGACAGAAATCTCGTGGCCGGGCCCTGTGAACCTCGCTGGCCTCCCAATAAACTTTAATGGCGTGCGGGTCGGTGGGTAAAACAGACGGCTTATAGGACCCATCACTGCTGTCAGTTGTTCGTTTACCTGTCTATTTTTTTTATTGGTTTTCTGTCTTTCTGCTATGCTGGGGAAAGGGAAAAAGGAAAAATAGCGGCGTAAACATGTGAAAGCATTCAGAAGCGTTTGAGCACAGCAACGACTCGGACAGGAAAAGAAAGTGGGTTACTTGAGACAGAAAACCGATATCAAGAATGCTTTATTTTGCCTTTTTTGACAGTTGATTTTTATGCTTTTTCAAAAATAAAAAAAAGCATTTACCAATAGTTAGCAAGCACTTCTTCTTTAAGAAAGCGCGGCAGAAATCGCGGTCTTCGTTTCGGGAAAGTGGTCCACAAGGAGATCCTTGGCGAGCTTCTCCGCGGTCTCTTTAGAGACGAGGAGGGCGGCGATGGCCAGTCCAAAGAACAGCGTCGTCCCCGGTCCGCGGCTGGTCAAGCAGTGGCCGCTCTTCACCACGACATCGGTGGAGGCCGTAACGTGGGCGGGGAACATGTTCTCCATGCCGGGGTAGCAGGTCGCCTTGGTGACTCCCTCCAGCATTCCGAGTGGAGCAAGGGACAGGACGGGTGCGGCGCAAATGGCCCCGTATGTCTTGTTTTGACTACGGAGTTCATGCAGGAACTTTTTGAGGTCTTCGCTAGCCCCAAAGTTCTTGGAGCCGCCGTACCCGCCCGCGAGAAACGCCGCTTCATAGTCAGAAGCCTTCTCGTCTTTCACGAGGGTGTCCGCCTCGAGTTTTAGTCCGTGGGCGAGAGTGACATTTTTGGTCTCCATGATGGAGGCAACCGTCACCTTCAACCCGGCGCGATCGAGGACGTCGCAGATGGTGGTGAACTCAATGTCTTCGGATCCGTCGGCAACGGGAACGAGAACTCTTTTGGACATGTATTTTAGTTGTTTATTTGTGTCGTTAACGGGAAAAACCTGGAAACACGAGAGGGAGAAGTGGAAGACAGGGTTCATATGGGTGGAGAAAGAGAGATAGAACGCTTGCTCACACAGGAAAAAAAAAAAAAAGTATATGTGTCACTTTGCTGTGTCAGCTGGGCACCAACACCGAAATGTCGCCGCCGATCGGGAGAACGCAAACTACCGCACCGTAGTGGGTATTGGGGAGAACTGATAACGATCCCAACACGTGAACTAAATCGCCTTCATTCACATTCTGTTTTGTGAAATCACACAAGACGGAACCCACGCACCGCACCAAAGTCCGCGAAGCTTCTCCACTCAACGCGTCGGAGAACTCTACTAGGATGTGAAAACTATCGCCGCTCTCGTCATTTGGGGTAATGTCCCCAGTATTTTCGCCCATTTTGATGACTCGTCCGACAAGTGATATTAACGAAGAACCAGAAGAGCCGAACGTTTTAACGTTATTGTACCCTTCGACTTTCTGAGGGATAAAGTGCTGCGGTGACTTGCTTTGAACTTGTTCCGCCGTCGAATGGAAGCGCTTTGACGGATTGGAAGGCACGTAAGCCTCTCTTGCTGTGGCCTTATTCGTGCTTGCGGTAGTCAAAAATTGCTTTTCCTGCTCTGCTTCAAGTATGGAGGAACGAAGTCCGTGTTGTTTTTCCACTAAAGCTTCCGACTTGTCTTGAATGCTCTCGGTGGGCTTTAGGGGTCGAATCCTTGATTCTCCCGACTTCACGGGATCCGCGGGCTTACCGCCGCTCGACAAATTTTCAATGTCCAGAAATATATCATCTAAACTTTTATTGTTCTTCGACGAAAAGCCTCTGCTCAGCGCTGAGACTCCACCAATCCGTCGTGAGCCTACCAATCTAAAAAGCGGAAGTGACATTGATTCGCTAAGTGTACAAGGCAAAGCGGAGAGAGAGAAATCAATCGACACGGGCTAGCCGGGGCATAAAGAGAGAAAAAGTTCACAGAAAAAGGTGACGTTTCGCCGAATTTATTAGTCATAATAATGTAGATATACTAAACTTGTACATGCGTTTTATCCTCTCTTTCGTGTAATCCGCGTGAGGCCTGAGGACCCTAAATACGCACGTTTACTTTCTACTTTGGCAAAAGACCAGCTTTAACGTAGTCCATGCGCTGCTTTTTTGTTAGCATTTGATCATCGATCAAATCCATCCTCGGCTTGGTTAGTGTGTTCATTTCTTTGCCTATGTTCCACCTCGAAGGACTATTGAACTCAAAAACGGAAGGAAACGATTTAACCCGCACCTTTGCCCCGCTCGTCGCGTGCTGTAGCGTGTACACCTGTCTTTTGGAGACAAAATATTTTCCCGTCCAATCGCCGGTAATATAATTCTCCATGGGGAGAAAAAAGGACGGGCTTTTGGCCGTCATAAAGCTCCAATAATAGGGCGCCTTCAGATTCATAGCGTGGGTATTCTTGGTATGAGGTCTCCTAAGAAAAGGATATCGTCTCTGACCCCTTCGCGCAAGGTAAAACCCGAACGCTGACTTCGCAATTTTTAAAAAACGTTTCTGCGTGCACGCAGCTACGCTGGAGACGGAGGTGAGGGAGCTTGCGCTGGCCCCGCCAAGCGGTGTAAAACTAACTCGCCGCAGCATTTGATAAAGTAGAACGCAACGCGGACGAAAGTCTAAACACGGGAAGAAGAATTGGACAGGGGAGGAAATTGTGTGAAGAGGAAGAGCGATTCAACTGGTCGCCAAAGGATTCGATGCTCAAAAAAGAAAAACCGCACAAAACAAATTGATACGCGAAACAATAAACGAGAATAAGAAATCAGAAAGAAAAAAAAATCGTTTTATCATGTGAGTTATTCTTAAGAGAACACATATTACTTACCTTTTCTTACCTTATTTTTTAGTTATTTAGAGTTCTCAACAAATAAAAGTTAGCAGGACCTTGCCAACTTATGGGGAAACATCCTTATCCGGTTTTTCGGCGATTCCCACTTCTGCGTGTCGGACAATGTTGCCGTTGTAACTGTACGCTTGCTTGACGACTTCGGTGACGCATCCGGCCGGAACCTCAGGGGTTTCGGGGGAAGTAAACGTGTGCACGCTGGTGTCGGGGTTGTATTTGCTTCCCAATGGAATGTCCACCTTTTTAATGCCGTGTCTTCCTAGAACGGAGTCCACCACCTTGAGTGATAAATCAACACCGCTGAATAACGATGAAACCTTTGGTTCAATATTTTCCTTCTTTTTCCGGTACTCGGCGATGCTGCGGCAAACGGCAATGAGGCTGTCGGAAATCTCTATCATGTCCTTTCCAAAGTTCAAAACAGCTTCGCTTTTTGCCGCATCAATCTCATCGTTGAACTTCCTTCTGATGTTCTGCGCCTCGGCTGCTGTGTACAAAATATTTTTCTTCGATTCATCGACACTCTTTTTGTGCTCCTCCACAGACTTGGTGAGTTTGTCAAAAAGTTCTTTGCGCTCCTTTGCTCCTTCAGGGATAGTAAGCTTTTTTTCAGCGGTCGACTGAGCTCGAACTCCAGCGGCCAGCGCAAGCGCAACACGCGACGTGGGAAAGAAACGGCGCATTTATATATTTGGTCAAAGGGAAACTAAAAATAAACAAGGAGGGATAATTTGATGGGGAAAGAATCATACAGCGGAAGGAACAAGAGGGGGATAGCCTGTCAAGATCAACGTTCGCAAAAAGGTAAAAGAAACCAACTTTAAATTAAAGACACGTTTTAAGTAAAAGAAAAAAAAAAAAAAACACTTTATTGTGAGTAATGTTCATCTCCGCCTCCAAAAAAAAAAAAATCTTTTTTTCCACATTTTAACTTTGTTTAACGGTTGACCTTAAAGGAGCGCCTAAAAGAAACAATTCTAATAACTGGGAAAAAAATGATCGTTTTTATTAATATTGTATATCTTCTATTTTGCTCGTTGGCGTCATTGTTGCACCGATCTTTCCTTCACTCTCCGCGATATACCAGATTCTGGAAACAAGCAAAATACAAGAACGGAGTGAAAGAAACGAAAAAAAAAGCGGATGTTAAAGTAGCGTAGTCATTGAACACTTTTTTTTTTTTTTTTAATAAATAGGTTTACTGCTTTTCATTCAATTATTTTTTATTTTATATTTTTGATAAATTGATTTTACTCTGCGGCGACACCGACCTGTGCAGCCCGCAGGACGCGTTCCTTAATCTTGTATCCGTCCTTGAGAACAAATGAAACGTGATCCGCGGCTGCCTCGGGGGTCACCGGGGTAGTTGCCAATGCATCATGGATAGAGTGGTCGAACTTTACTCCAGCCTTGACATTCATCTTCTCGACGCCGTGCTTTTGCAAGTTCTGCTGCAGAACTTTGATGGACAACTTGAGGCCGGTAACGATAGCTTCTAATTCCTTGTCAGACTTAATCAACTCCTCAGGGACGGTTTTGAATGCGTCAACGCCCTTTTCAAGCGTATCAGCTACTTCCAAGATGTCCTTTGCAAATTTTGTAATTCCGTACAGTCTTGCCTTTATCAGGTCATCCTTACCGTTCCGGGTCGCGTTCTCCTTGTCACCGGTGTGGTAATTGGATTCTTTCGAAATGTCTTCCTTGGTTTGCTTGAGTTCTTCCAATTCTTTGTGCAATTGTTCAAGCTGCTCTGGAGTCACCTCCTGTTGAGTTTCCTCTTCTTTCTTTGCATCGCCCTCCGCCTTGGGTGTTTCAGTTGAGCACCACATTTTGTTCTGTCTCAGCGATGTGATGCCCATTTGGGAAGAAATGGCAAACGCACGGAAAGTAAATGCACGCATATTTGAATAAATTAAAAAAAAAAAAAGGGTTTGATGGTATTTATGAAACTACAGATACAGTGAAATCGCATAAAATGAGAAGGAGGGGGGAAGTTGTGAGAAAGCGATTAGACGGAAACAATGATAGCAGCAACGAACAATATACTTTTCTTTGTTACTATTGGTGTGAATTTAAATGGTAACGCCGGGAGCCAAAGCTGCGAGGGATGAGAAAGCTACGACGGCAAAAGTAAATCCAGTTCGCCGACCTCGATGGGGGTTAAGTATGACTCCCTTCTTAAGGTCACCCAACCAAAACGAAACGCCTCAACCTGGTCTTTTACGAGGAAATCGTAGTTTCTGACTCCGATGTCGTTCCGCTTGAGAAAAGGGGGTAACGACGATAAAAAAGCATTGTTCACCGCGAGTAAAGATATGCTTTCAAACAGTACGGTATTGGCATTAGTGCGTTTGTCGACAAGCGAAATTTCCAGATCTACCGTTTTGCTCCCGGAGCGTGTCATGCACGTCACAATGGGTGGTTCCTCCTCCACTTCTCCTATTCTTTTTAACGCTTTAAAACGCATAACGTGTTCTCTACCCAGATCGGCGAACCGCGCTTCGCACTCCGAGACATTGTTGCTGGAAAGGGAAGCGCAGCAGTTAAACATGTCCGCGATAGGCTGGCACAAAGAGCCGGCACCTTTAACTTCGGCGGCCAAACCGCCGTCCGGACGATGGTCATAGACTTGAAGCTTCAGCGTTCCCCCTGCTGCGGGTTCGAGAAACCAGCGAAATTCAATCCGCTGTATTTCCCTCAAAAATTGTACCCAACTAGGCATATATGTCGGTTTTTGGATAAAGCCGTACCTTTCGAAGCAAATTGACTTGGCGTCGTCCTCCAACTCGGGAGAAGTTTCAAGCTTCTCGGCGGCGTCCTGTTGCCTCTGCTTTTCTTTCGCCCGCCTTCTTTTTCCGAACTCGGGCACTTTTTTAATGGTTGGGGCAGCGCCACCGCCCGCCACGACGCCCCGGACATAAGACAAAGGCAGCGCCCTGGCCAGCCGCCTCATGGATAACCCTTCCTTGATAAGAAAACCCTTTTTTCGGGGAAAGAGAGAAGAAACTACAGAGACACGGCAACGAACGGAAATCCGGAACCCTCCTGCGCCCGCCACCACGAAAAGAGTACTACCGGCCTTGAAGCACAACACTACGCATTTTGAGGTCCAGTAGTCTAGTGGCATGATTCTCCCTTAGGGTGGGAGAGGTCCCGGGTTCAATTCCCGGCTGGACCCTTTTTTCCGTATTGGATCCCCTATGCTCTGAGAGCAACAAAGATGGTATTTTTTTGCACTTTTTTTTTTTCCCCGCTGGCCGCTCCCCCTCCCGCCGCAAGGAGGGGGGACGGCCCCGACCAACCCGGCCAGCCAACCGAAAAACCAACACGCGCACAACACCTCACGCCAACCTCAAGAAAAAGGAACTGATATGCCCTCCGCCCCCGAGCGGACACGAAACCCCAAAGACGAGAAAAAGATCTTCCGGCCCCAAAAAAGCCCCTGTCCCATGGAAAGGGCTTCCTCGGACACCGCAAAAGGCGGGAAGGCGGCATCTACTCCAAGAAACTGCGCGAGTTGCCCGACAGAGGCCAAAAAAAGAAAGTGAACGGAAACTTTTTCGCACCCTCACGGCGACCACAAACGGACACCCCGCGTCAGCCCCACCCAAAAAAAGCCCTTTGGCCGCCCGAAGAAGCACCCCCTTTTCGCTTGGCAATGTCCCCCTAAAGCCCCAGAAAGCGTTGGGGAATTAGTATCTGAGGAAGGCCCAAGAGTTCCAAACTGAAGACACCGCAAAGGAAAAAATAATCACCGCCTCTTCCTCACCAAAAAACCGGGCACCGCGGGAACCGCCCGGTTCCTCTCTTGCGGAAACGTCTCGGCAAGAACGGAGGAAAGGGAGTATGGCACAGTATCCGCCGAGCCCATCACTACGACAATAAACGCCCGGCCGACCGAAGCAGTGTTCAGTCTTTTGAACTTCACCACTTCCAGGAACACCAAAGACACGTCTTCTTCTTCCCCCTTCCGTCGCGTGAGCACACAAGAAACTTCACACTTCTTCAGGTACCCCTGTCTTTTTACCCCCGCTTGGGAAAAACGAGTAGGGAAGCGGAAAAGAGGCCCCGCGCATCCTCAGCGGAACAAGTTTGGGAGCGTCACAACCTAACATAACTTTTCGTCACACAAAAATTCAACTTACCCAACGGTAATTCCGCAGCGGAACACCACCCACGGAGCGCTTTTTGACTTTCAGCCCTCACCAGCTTAAACTTACAAAAGCAAGCCAGCTTTTCATGGAAAACATCCCCGTCAGCGCCCGAACGCCGAGGAACGCGCGTCAGGGCGAGGTTGTTATCAGGCGGGACGCGTGCGGTGGTTTTCAAAAAAACACCCCCGGCTAAACCACAACGGAGGGTAAAACGAGGAACGGCAAAGACAGCATTAGCTATTTGCGCCGCGAGAACCGCCGGTGTTCCGCACCACACCCCCGACCGCCCCACAAACCGACAAAAAACTCCTCCAACCAGTTTGGCGGCAGCCTGCCGGACGAGACGGGGGATCTTTTTAGGGGGTTTGGAAGGGGGCCAAATGCCACCCCGCCGTCAGTGACAAGCAAACTGCCGAACGCGGAAAAAAACATAAAAGGGGTTCTGGTTTGACCTTTTCCGACAACGGCCGGGAAATCGGCGGCAGGGCGTCGCGTTCGGCTGGCGCAGGAACCCCGGCGCAGGCCCCCCCCCAGCCCAAACGAAGCTAAAAAAAAAAAAAAGTTCGGAAACGTTCAACAAACGACTCGGCGCTCGAGGACGCACGGAGTGCTATCCTCCTGTTCCGTGGACGGGCGGGTGGGGACCGCCACTTTTGCGCCAGCCTTGGGTGGTGGGAGGCGGCCCGCACACAGGAATTACCTCCCAAAACAATTCCTGGGGAAAAATGTGGGCGAAAGACGAAGCTCAAGGGGGCCAAACAGTTGTATTTCCGCAGCTTTTGCGGACGTGTTTGCCGCAAGAAAAACAGCTGGCGTGCCGCGGACCGTTTTGCCCCGGCCTTTCCGCCGGGGCACAATCCCTGGACGGTTGTTTAGTGGAGCACGCGGAACAGGAGTGCGTATCGAGGTGTTTGCCAACCGCCGCTCGGATGTTCACACCCGCCGAAGGTGACCGGACGGTTTTTTTCACCCATCGGTATCGCACCCAACGCCGCGTTTCATTGACTTCCTAGCCGTTTTTTGTCCACGGTTTGCCGGCGTCGGGGAAGTTAGTCCGCCAGAGCACTGGCTGGACCGTCTTCTTTTTTTGTTTTCTCGGCTTAGGGTCGGGGGGGAAGCAACCCCAGGGTGCGCCGGAATGTTTCTTCGGTTTTGTTTAAGCGGCTGGGTGGGGCATCCCCTCTGCTCGAGCGGCTCGGCCGTTTTTTTCTTAGCCGATATCGCGCGTCCGGCGGGGCCTTGGTTCGGGGTGGGGGGCTTCGTGGTGGCTGACTTGTTCGGGCCAACGCGTGGATTCCCCTCTCTGGTTCCCCCTTTTGGAAGGGTTTGACGGGTGCCCACCGGCTGTTTTGGCACACGGCCCCCCGATGGTGGTCGGGGTGCGCCCCTTTCGGCATTTCCGGCAGTGGCTTCCGCTTGTTTTCGGTGGTGTCCTTCCGGGGAATGGTTCCTGCCGGCAGACGCCGCGTCCGGCGTCACCGTGGGTCGCGGCCCCCTAGGTGAGGGTTGCGGACGACCCGCCACCGCATCTAGTTTCATCCTGTGTTGGGAAACGCGCCCGCAAGCATAGCCTTTCGTTTTGATGGGAAGCGTGCTGCCGAGGGGTTGGCGGCGGGAGTTGTCCGGAACGAGAGTTTTTGAGGAGTGCGCGGAAGTCCGCCGCGGCGGGGAAAGTTGTAAGCTTGTTGCCTTTCTGTCTTGCCTTTTGTTTTGTGTTTTGTCCTGGAGGCCGGGGGGGGCTAGATTAACAAAATCCCTGTTGGTGTTGGCACGGTTTGGTGTTTGCCGCCAAGGGTTCCTGCCGCGGGAAAGGGGCACTCGATCCCTTAAACTGGGGGGGGGGGACTGGTTAACGACCTTTTCCTGCGGGGGGGGGGGGGGGGGGGCGGGGGGGGGGCTGCGCGGCCGCTCCCCTTCCCCTTCGGCAACCCGCTTGGCCCCTTTCGGGTTGTGGGGGGTGATTTGCGGCGTCCGAAAACCGAAAAAGAAACGGACAAGTCACTAAAAAGAGGCGCGGAAAGGCTGCCGTCGGCCGGGGGTTCCCCCGTCGGTGGTGTGGGGCTTTGGGGCCGGTGGGCACGGTCTGCTCCCCTTGTGGCCTTCTGTTAAATCGGTGAAAGCGCGCGGCTTGGTGCCCCCTGCCAGGTTGCGGCCTGGTTGTTTGCGTCGGGGGCCCATGTTTGTCTGGCCGTCGTCTGCTTTTTGTGCGCGGGACTTTCGGCGGGCGGTGGGGCTGGTTTCGCTCTTGTTCCTCGGCTTAGGGGAGGGGCGCTCGGGGGCCGTTTTCTGCCGTGTCGCCGGGGGTTCCGGGGCCCCCTCCGCTCGCGGGCGAGGGAGAGTTTACAGCGCGCATTCTGTTTTTTTTTTTTTTTTTTGACTCGTGCTTGTCGTTCTCGTTTGTTTGTCCGAGTTGGCTTGCGTATTTCTGGGTCCATCTTTATTCAACTGTGTTTTCCCGTTTTTATCATAGTTTTGTTCATTTAGTTCGAAAATATGACCGAGGGACAGCTGCGGGAAGAAATTCAGCGTTTGTTGGCGAGCGAACAACCGCAAAGTGCACTGCTTTTGACAGATGTGCTCTGCACGTTGGACCCATCTTCCACGGAAAATCTAATTTTAAAAGCCAGCGTCCTGTTTCAAGTGAGGGAATTTAGCGGCGTGCTTCGCGTGGCAAAGCGTGTCCTGGAGGGCAATCCTGATTGCGCTGAAGCTATTTATCTTGCAATGAACGCATCGTTTGAGCTTGCGAACATAAAAGAGTGCGTGTCTTTTTCGGAAAAACTGTTATCCTGCGGCCACAAAGAAACACACGCATTATGTGTGCTGGGGAAGTGCTCGGAAATCTCTTACGATCCGGCCGGCGCCGCAGAGTACTACAAGAAGGCACTCCTTGTTGATCCGTTCTGTCTTGAGGCTTTGCACGCTCTTTCGGAGCACCGACTGCTAGATGAGACTGGCATGATTGAATTAATCGACAGCTTGGCTTTGCCTAGCGGGGCGGACGCTCTTCGGGAGAGTTTAAAAGCGCAGGCCGATGTCAAGCACACAACTAGTGTGGACGGTGTACCGACGGCGGTAATTTTACTGCAAAAGGCAAGACAAGAGTACGGACGAAATAATCTCCGACAAGCTCTATCTTTGACAACGGAATTACTGGAGCAGGATTTTTACAACCGCGACTGCATGTGTCTCCACTTGAGTATCCTAGTGGACATGAAAGTTTCGCCAAAACTTTTTGAAATAGCCCATTTTTTATCGGAAAATAATTCTCAGGCCGAGTTGGCTGTGTATGCGATAGGCTGCTTTTATTATTCGCTGTGCAACTACGAACGTGCGGGAAGATATTTTAGCCGAGCAACCGAACTCGATTGCTACTTTTGTGAAGCCTGGGTGGCTTACGGACATTGCTACGCAAAACTAGAAGAAGGCGAGCAGGCATTGAACGTTTACCGTCGTGCTAGTAATTTTTTTCCTGGACTTTTATGTTGCAATACTTTCATTGGAATGCAGTACAGCAGAATACACCAGTGGCCCATAGCGCTTAATTTTTTCAACGACGCTTTAAAATTAGCTCCGGCGGATCCCTTGACTTTGAACGAAATTGGTGTGCTGTACACTCGAACAAAGAAGTACCCAGAAGCTCTAAATTTTTTCTACATGGCGTACAAAAGTTTAAGCAGCAATGAGAATCCATCTGAACACTTTGACTGCATTATCTTTAATTTGGCTACGGTCCTCAGAAAGGCGGGCAAATATTCGGAAGCTATAAAATATTATTGCGATTACGTGAGATGTCGACCGAATGCAAGCCACGGTTACTGCGCATTAGGATTCACCCATCATCTTAATGGTGACATTAAGTCGGCTATTTCGAATTATCACGTGTCGCTGAGCATAAAACCAGATTCCTTTTGCAACGATCTGCTGAACAGAGCACTGACAGCCGATTTCGGTCAAAACGCGAGCGGTGTCGACTGGAGTTCCCCACCTCCCGCCCAGAGCACGGATGTTACCTTTTCCACGGTTTCTAAGACACACAACCCTGCGTCGTCTGTCGGAGACTGCTTTAGTGTCGGAAGAAGTTTGACCTTTTAGCGCGACAGCAAATTCGGAAATGCATATAGATGCCCACTTTTTTTTTTTTTTTTTGTTTTCATGTCCGTCAATTCTGCGGATTTTTTTTATTATAACTTTCTACATAGATCCGTTTGAGATGACAAAGAATGAGTACTTTCCTTCTTTTTGTTTTAATTTCAGGCCGTCTTCAGTTTTCATTACTCCTGCTGCGCTCTTAATACGTTTTCCGTTTCTCTCCTTTTTTTTTTTTTGCGACCCAAAGAGTATCCACCGGTAAGCTTCTCCCTCAAGCACACCAATTAAATGAAAACGATGATTCGACGCGTTGAGAATAGGAAGCTAATTTAGGAATTCAAAGTTTGCCACGTCCGCTGTGGACTTTTTATGGCAAGCGGCTCTATTTCAGCCGTTTAACAACGCCGAGATTTTGAGTATTTGCCTTGAAAACTACAAAGTTATCCTGTAGGATACCTGTGTATTTCCACCGTATTTTTACCTCTGCGCGTCCCTCCTTTTTTGATGAACAGTATTACGCTGATCCGTAACGCTTATTTGAGGTTATTTCACTTTCGACAATGGTATTAGCCATAAAAGCACCGAGAAACCCTGCTTTTTCAGATGTCCCTGCTACGTGCGTTTTTTTTTTTTCGTTAAAAAACTAAAATAGCGTCATATTTCTCTTCTTTTTTTCTTTGCGTTGTCTCTGGACCATCATAGCATGTACTGCCTTGCGTTGGCTCCTCTCTTTTATTTTTTACTCTCCATCAACAACGAAAAGAAAAAATATATAAAAAACGCCTATCGCTTCGTCTCCCCTTTTTCCTTCTTCCGGAGTAAGGTAAACCAAGGGATTCATTTTCGCGCACATGACACAACGCCATCTTCGGCCGAAATGCGAAACATACCTAAAGTATCTCTTCAAAAAAACGGATGAAATGCAATCTCTACACCAGATTTTGCCGGGTCGCTCCAGCTCAAGCGCAGATTTGTTGCAATTCCAGAAGGAACTTTGTAGTGTGGCGACGGGTGAGGGCTATAAGTTCGCGGGGGTAAAACTGGTCCCGCCGTCGCATGAAATCGTTAAAGGGTTCCAGGGCAGTGAAATTTTGATGAGCCCTGTCTTTTCGAGGCCCTCCATAGATAAAAAATTTTCTATAAAACATTTGAATATCAACGGTGTTGAACCGGGAATTTGCCTGTTCACCAATAGATCTTCTGGTCGATGGGAATACTCTTCGTTGTCGCCTGCCCTAGAGTTGACAGGCTCCCGCTTTCCTTTTTTTGCGTCTTCCCTCAATGAATACCACAGTGACTTATGCGGGAATGTGAATGTCATTACCGGAAAACGGCTGTTTGTCAAACCGTCTGAGAGTGATTTGACCTATCATTTTGTAGTCTCGCGTGATGGTGAACCCGTTTCGGTGGGGTTTGGAAAGCTTTTCGAGACAAATATTCTTAAAACCACCGAAGCCGTGCGGTCTTTCGTTAATTCACTCGGCGTGACCTTCGAGGATGATCATTTCGTTCTTTTTAGTGGAGTTGGGCCGAAAACAAATGCGTCTCCGGGACATTATACAATGAACTGGGGTAAATTCGGCACTACGAGTTGTACCCTGCTGTGATTTCATAGTTTTGGCTGACTTTTTATCTCTTACTCCACTGAATTTGCTTTTTTTTTTTTTCGCGTTAAATCTTATGCTACTCACTTTCTATCTTCCTCTTTTTTTCTTTCTTTGCTAAGAGCGGATGTCTATAAATCAAGAGGGTCTGACAGATCTATTGCCGTGCAATGGCCAGTGTGGAGGTGATTATCCTCTATACTCATTTGCCCAAACGGATAAAGATGTGACCGTGACCGTTCCTCTACCGAACGGCACAAAAGCGAAGTCAGTTACAGTTGATATCGCTCCCTCCTCACTGCTCGTGGGACTGACTGGGGCTGACCCGGTTCTGAATGGAAAACTCTTCAAGCCCATAAAATCCAGCGAGAGCACCTGGTACTTGGACAACGGTAACTTGATAGTGATTTTGGTGAAGGGAAATCTGAAATACGAAGAGTGGTGGCCTCATGTGGTTGAAGGTGAGAGACAGATAGACATGAAAACATTGAAACCGCCTGAATTACACGTCTCGGAACTGGATGAGGGTGCCCAAGCCAAGGTTGCTCAGATGATGCTTGAGCAGCAAGGACGCCGGTGATTATTTCCACGGAAGTGGCGTTATATGCTTTGAGCTTTTCCAAAAAACAACAACACAACTTTCAATTTCCATACGTTGATTTTCTTTGTTCGATTTCCCAAACGTCTCCCTTTCTCACCCCATTTTTCCTTTCGTTCTTTTATAGTTTCTCTTAAACATGGGCAAAGTCCACGGATCTCTTTCTCGTGCCGGTAAGGTCAAGAATCAAACCCGCGTTGTGGCTAAGGCTGAAAAGCCCAAGCAGCCCCGCGGCCGCGCTCTCAAGCGCCTGAAGTACACCAAGCGCTTCCTTGCCAAGACCCTCAAGCCCGGCGAAAAGGTCAAGATGAACAAGCAACCCCCTGGTAAGGCTGGTTAATTTCACTGAAGCTGTTGGGTCATTGAGAGAAACACACTTTTTTTTTCTGATTTATAATCTTCATTTCCTATTCTTTGGCGCTCCGCTTTGAGACCTATCTGCTGGCTGATCCTCTGATGTTTCTTTCCTTTTTTCGATTTCCGAAATTTCTCCTTTTCTCTCTCCATTCTTTTTTTCTTTTCTTTTTTTCTCACGAAGGAAATATAGAAATGGGCAAAGTCCACGGTTCTCTCTCTCGTGCCGGTAAGGTCAAGAATCAAACCCGCGTTGTGGCTAAGGCTGAAAAGCCCAAGCAGCCCCGCGGCCGCGCCCTCAAGCGCCTGAAGTACACCAAGCGCTTCCTTGCCAAGACCCTCAAGCCCGGCGAAAAGGTCAAGATGAACAAGCAACCCCCTGGTAAGGCTGGTTAATTGGACCAAACGGAGACGTTTATTTCCATATTTTTTGTCATTTTCTTTTACCTTTATTTCAAGCTGCCTTTGTTGATGTTATAACAGTGACTTTCCTCGTCTCATTTCTTCTGTGTACTATCCGATACCCCCTTCACAACTTTCCCTCTTCTCTTAATTGTGCAACTCTTTTGTTAAGTTCAGATTTTCGGCCAAAGTCTCCTATTACTTTTAAATGGGTTGCTTTAATTCCAAAGCTGTGGCGGGCAAGGAAAAGCCCGCGAAGGACACCAAAAAGTCTGGAAAAGATACAAAAACCGGCGCGAAGAAGAATGCCAGTGGCGAACCCAAGCCGCAAAATAACGAACCTACTGCGTCTGTCATCGAGCAGAAGAAAGACGCAGACACGAAATCGGGTAATCCACAGGAAAGTTTCCTGCTCTCGGTTTTGGAGGGAACTGAACATTTTTTCAGCACGCTGCCCGATTCGGACGCCATGAAGCAGGTTATCGCCCTCACGTTTGTCAATTCTTCCATCGAGGTCACACGAACGAAATTCCGCATAAAGTTCGAGGCGGTAAAGGAAATACTGGCCACGCTCACCAAAAAGATGCCGCTCCTCAACGGCTGCCTGTCCAAAACGGAGGAACGAAGCATGGATGACGGCTTTTCGCGCATTTTATTGGCGTGGGCGAACAACAATTCCACATTCGAGAAGAAAATATCGGCACAAGCCGGACAGGCGGTGCTGGATGTACTGTACATTCGGTACACGTTAAACGATCAAGTTTCGTTCGAGGAAATACTAAAACTTCATTTCCGCTGGGTGTCGGTCAATCAGGCGGCGTTAGAGGTGTTTTCCAAGTTTTCTGAAGGCAAGGATGTCATGACCCCTGATCAACTGGGAAAATTTCTCCGTGAAACGCAGCGCGTAGACGACATAACAGACAGACACATCACCGAAAAGTACAAGTACCGCTTCGGTGGGGGTGTCCATCGTTACAATTTTGCTAGTTACACTGGTAGTGTTTTGACGAACAATGTGATCGATCCTTCCTGCACGTCTGACGTTTGGCAAGACATGACGCAAAGCTTCACCCACTATCTTATTGGGTGTACGCGGATCAACAGCGAAGCCGACGTGAATCGCGCCATATCCGAAAGCACCTGCAGGGCGTTTGTAGTGGATTTGAAGAAGAACAAGAACGGCCAGTTGTGTACCGGGACGTGCCCGCTCCTAACGCTCCTAGACAACATCAAGAAAAATGGGTTTACCCACAGCACTTACCCAATCGTCATCTTCCTCTCGCCAGCGTCTGCCCCTCCGGTTGATGTTCAAGATGAGGCGGCCAAGTTAATCGTGGACACGTTGGGCACCATGCTGGCCAAAGGTATGATGTTTGAAGGCGCCGCGATCAGCGATCCCAAGTTTAGTCCCGGCGCTCTGCGGAAGAAAGTCTTGATTGCCAGTTTTCAAGGCGAGCTGAAGCCTTTTGTCGGCTTCTTGGTGGCCGATATGAACAAGGACGGCCTTGGCGTCCGCGTGACGGACATAGTAGAAGGAACACCCGCGGCAAAGGGAGGTGTCATAAAGGATGACTGGCTGACCCACATTGGCGACCAACCAATCAAGAACAAGGCTCACCTTCGTGAGTGTTTGGCAAAGCTAAAAGTGGGACAGGAGGTCAAGGTAAAGCGTGAAAATATGGATGAGCTAACAATCGTTGTGGGCGGCACGGTGGATCCCCAGGACAAGTCTGTTTCCTCCGCACTTTCTGGCATAGTCTTTTTCCGTTTAACGAAGAATCTTCAAGACAACAAGCCGTGGGACACGGTTTGTGTTGACGCCGCCAAGGTGAAATCCTCTTCTTTAAATCGAACCTCTCTAGCTGGATACTTTGCCCACGTTTCGATAAACGGCAGCGCGTCGAACGTGCAAGAGTTAATTGGAGATGCCCTCAACGCCGGCATACAATTTATCGATGGAGACCTCAGCGAGACGTGCTTGGCTTTTAATCGCGGCCGATTTTACAACAACGGCCGGTGTGGTTATCTGCTGAAGACGAGTCTTGAAGGAGAAAAGTACCCAGACTTGGGCTTTGACGTCATTTGTGGCCCAAGAGCGGTTGGATGCTCTCCAATGACAGGGGGAACCGTAAAGGTGTTTGGTACTGGCTCTGCCAGACTAAGCGGGACACGCGTTTCTGTATCGGGTTACAATGAGTCGAGTGTTGTTGTTTTGGAAATGACATGTGAACAGAATGGCGAAGAACACACCTTCATTGCCTCCTTTAGTCCAACACTGATTCGTCAGGGTTATCGAGCGCTGCCTTGCATTGCCCAAGACGAAGAGAAGGTTGTTCCTCGTCGCATCCACGGCGTTTACCTTTTAGTGAACAGTGCCTAAATTCTTGAAATTTAGCCGCCTACTGGTATACCGATTTTTTTTTTTTTCAGGGTTGTTTCTCGAGGTTTGCTTATAGTGGGAAATGTTTACGTAGAATTCCCTTTTTGTATCTTAGTGTAGGGGAAATTAAACAGTCCAAAAAGCAAGACAGAGCAGCGATTTAGAATGATAAAGTGAGTAAAAAGGCAATCGAAGAGAAACACCCGTAAGCAAATTATAACCATAAAAGTAAAAATAAATAGCATTAAGTTTTTTCCGATCCATGTAACACTTATCTCTTGTTTTTAACCTTTTTTTTTTTTTTTAAGAGTTTGCGGTCCGCTCTGTTTTCCGGGATACTCGCTTGTAAAGTCTTTTTTTTTTTTTTACGCGTACTTTTTCTTCTTCCCTACACACTCGTGCAATAGTAGTTAATTAGATCGTCAAAAAATGTTTCGTAAGACTTCTAGGAAACTGTTAGGTTACAATCCGGTGAACCCAGACACCTCACCGATGCTCATGTACAATCAGTATCATTGGCACTATAATTTGCCCCAGGGAATGGAAAGACCGCACAACGTGAATCGTTCTCTTCCAGCCCCGTTCTCCAGCATGCATTCCAACGTCAACCGGTATCGCGGGGTTTGGATCGCAACTGACATCCACCCAGCGTTTTTGGTGGCGCTGGCCCCCCAGCTGAAAAAGTTACCCCACGAAAGAAGTGTTCCCAAAACACCCGTGGAGGAGGTTGTGGCGGAGTATGAGAAGATGGTTCCTCTGATTGGCGATCAGAAGGCAAAGGACGGTTGGCTTGCTAAGATATTCCAACACTGCGCGTTTCAGAGAAACGGCGACGCTGCGATGGGTTTATGGGACAAGTACTGCAAGCCGCGCTTTGTGGATGGGAACGAGAAGCCACCCCTCCCTCTCGTCCAGGCTATCCTCTTCTGCTGCAGCAAGTCGGACAACGCGGGATGGAAGCCCATTTTTGAAAAGTGCCTTAAAGGGCGGTTGGAACCTCTCGCCCATGTTTGACACGCCACAGTGGAGTTATCTGCTGAAGAGCGTCGGAAGGCAGGGTGACGAGCAAGGGATCAAGATGATCTTGGAGGAGATGCTGGACGTGCAGGCGGACCTGGACCGTGTGGAGGCGCGCTCCATTGTGATCGCCCTGAACGCCGTAAAGGACAAGGAGATTTATAATTTTGTAAAGAAGTATCTATTCCATTTCGGAGAAAGGAAGGTCAAGTTCCTACGTATCACATACTCTAATTTGAGAGGACACGGCGCCGAGAAACTGCGTGTTCCGCTGAAAGAGAACGATGCCATGTACTACCACGTCTGCTGGCACGCGGCCATTAGACTACCTAGACAATTCTCTCCGCGCCAGTTGTACTTTGACTACAAGCCGTCGACGCTGGGCGTCAGCTCCCACGGGGCGAACGCGAAGATTGATGATATTGTCAAGGACAAGATTGAGAAGTGGAAGGCAGAAGGCCTGCTCCCCGAAGACTACGTGCATGAGGATCGTGTCTACGATCATTCCGCGGCGTTCAAGAATGTTGCAAGACAAGAAATGTGGAAGAAGGTGCCAAGAATCGTTAAGAATAAGAATTTAGGTTACACTGGGGAATTGTGAATAGTATTAATTAGTTTACTCACATTAACAGTAGTTTATCCCTTTCCTTTTCTGTGTCCGTCCAGCATACTATTTCACGTTCATGCACGCGCGCTTGACCATTGTTTTTCCTTATTTGATTTCTTCTCTTTCTCTTTTTTCGATCAGCGCATTTAGCTTTTTTTTTTTTAATTGTTTTATTTTTAGTGTTCACCAACTTGGCGGCGGTGATGTACTGTTTCTCCGGAATACTTCGGTCGAAAGCTTTGCACACCTCTACGCCTTTTGTGGAAGGGGCACTTCAGCTAGTCAAACTACAACTGGCGCATAAAAATGCTTCTCAGGATGGGAACAAAAAGGCCTGTACGGCCATAGAAAAAGAATTCTACAGAGAAGTGGAGGCGTTTAGACCTTGCTTTACGTTGTCTGCCTCACTTGAGGTAGCGCAGAAGTATTCCAAGCACATTTACTCCGCGCTGTGCTACTTTGGCATGCGGGATGATCCTCTGATTCGTCAAATTGATCCACTAGTAGGAAAAGCGAAGATGCGGACGGCGCGGGCGAGTAAGGGGATGTTTAAAGGCGTGTCTGGCCCTATCTCCAAGGCGTTTACGGAGAAGCAAGACGACTTTTCCCTATTCGAGGAACCGGAAGTGACCGTCTTCCCAGACGAGCTTCCTAACCCCCCACAAGTGAACTTGGCGGACCCCAACCGTCGATTCGGTGCCGTCCGGGTACCGCCGCGCCACCGCGGTCACTGGGTGCTGCAGGAGGCAGAAATAGCGATCACCAAAAATGAACGAAAGGAGGATCCTTGGTAATTGCGTTTACGGCAGCTTTGCCCGTGTCACATTTAACACTTCACTTTTTTTTTTTTTTTTTTTGTGCGTACTCTGACAGGGTACAAAACGATATTTTTTTTATTCCAGCCCCTTTCATTTTCCTCTCCCGCACCCCCCTTTTGCTTCAGTTTTCTACGCCAAACTATTCTTCTCTTTAGAACGTACACATTACGTAAAGTTTTGGCCAAAAGCGGACCCCGCCTTTTGTGTCAACTACGAATGTCAACAACAAAAAACGATCTTGCTAACAATAGCGCGCTTCTGGCTGAAATAAGTCAGCTGAAGCAGCTCATTGCCGAAAAGGAGGCCCTCATCGTGTCCGAAGATGCCGGCTCTCTGTCGAAAAAGCCGAAGAAAAAGTCCCAATCAAACATGATTGAAACGGAGCCCGTTCAGGGGTGCCGCGACTTCCCTCCTGAAGACATGAGAGTCCGTAAGCACATCTTCGATGCCTTCCACTCCACCGCAAAAAGCTTCGGCTTTGAGGAGTACGACGCTCCCGTTTTGGAATCGGAGGAGCTCTATGTGCGAAAAGCCGGAGAGGAGATTACGGAACAAATGTTCAACTTTATCACCAAGGGCGGACACCGCGTTACACTACGCCCCGAGATGACTCCCACCCTGGCCCGTCTTTTGCTCGCCAAGGGTCGGTCTCTCCTTCTTCCTGTGAAGTGGTATTCCATCCCCCAGTGCTGGCGCTACGAGGCCATCACCCGCGGCCGGAGAAGGGAGCACTACCAGTGGAACATGGACATTGTCGGCGTCACCAGCGTCACGGCTGAGGCGGAGTTGGTGTGTGCTGCGTGCGCGGCCATGGAGTCTTTAGGTCTGACGGCGAAGGACGTCGGAATGAAGATCAACTCCCGGAAAGTGCTGCAGACGGTCGTTTTACAGGCTGGAGTGACCCCCGAAAAGTTCGCCCCCGTATGCGTCATTGTGGATAAGATGGAGAAACTACCACGCGAGGAGGTGGAGGCGCAGCTGGCCGAATTGGGCTTGGATGCGAGTATGGTGGATACCATCACCCAAACCCTCAGCCTGAAGAGCATCGACGAGATTGCGGCAAAAATCGGCGGCGAGCACGAGGCGGTCGAGGAACTGAAGACCTTCTTCTCCCTGGTGGAGTCTTACGGCTACGGCGACTGGGTTTTGTTCGACGCTAGCGTGGTCCGAGGACTGGCGTACTACACCGGTATTGTGTTTGAAGGGTTCGATCGCGAAGGGAAATTTCGTGCCATCTGCGGTGGCGGTCGTTACGATAACTTGCTCACCCTTTACGGAAGCCCGAAGGCTATTCCGTGCGCGGGGTACGGGTTCGGCGACTGTGTGATTGCTGAACTTCTCCGTGAAAAGAAACTGCTGGACAGCATTCCGCAAAAGGTGGATGATATCGTTATCCCCTTCGACGAAACGATGCGCGGCCCAGCCCTTTCCGTCCTGAAGAAGCTCCGCGACCAGGGCCACAGTGCCGATATTATTCTGGAAAAGAAGAAGCTGGCCCAATCCTTTAGCTACGCTGATCGCATTGGGGCGGTCCGTGCCGTTCTCGTCGCGCCGGATGAGTGGAGCAAGGGAGAGGTCACGGTGAAGATGCTGCGAGAGGGTACCGACCACGACTCTGCGAACCGCGGAGAATCTGTCAAGTTTTCGGACTTGTAAGTCAACTAATAAATGAAATTAACATAAGTGTTTAATTCTTCTACTTAAAAAAATAAATAAAAATATCCTACGCACTTCTTTTATTTCAGATTTGTTAATCGATCCCGGTGGTTTTTTTGTTTTGTTTCATCCACTCTACTCTCTTTCTTCTATTGCTTAAACACATAAAAACAAGATCATTCAAAAACAATAAAAAATGAGTGAATACCACGTAGACGCCGGACTTTTGTCCGTCACGAACGCGTCTATAGTTAGCGGTCCGATGAGGAGGGAGGAGGACCTCATGGAGAGCTGCGAATCGGCGTTAAAGGTGTTGTTAGGTGAGTTCGTACAACTCCCCACCGTGGTGAAGAAGGGCAAGTTTGATGGGGCGATTACTTTAGTGCAGCTGCCTCAACCGGTTATGCAGCTACCACGTGAGAAGGCACCCCCCAAACCTAAGCCGCTGACGGCGTGGCAGAAGTTTGCGTTGAAGAAGGGTATAGACATTCACCGAAAGAAGGAGAACAAGGTGTTCGACGAGGAGCGCCAGGTGTGGAAGGACAAGTGGGGCAAGCGTGCCCGTGAGGACCGCGATAAGTACGACTGGCTGAGAGAGGTGAAGCCCTCGTACGTCCCGCAGGAGGAGGGCGGTGATCCTTTCCTGGATGAGAGGCGCGAGAAGAAGGAGAGACTGGACAAGCAGAAGAAGAAGGAGGAGCACAACAAACGGCGGGCGGAGCTCATCTCACAGTCACAGGATGAAGTCAAACATCTCCAGTCTGTTTCCCGCAACCTCACCACTGCCTCCAACGGTAAGTTTGAGAAGAATACCAAGTTCAAGAAGAACACAAAGAAGATGCATAAGTAATATATTCCTGCAAATGTGCTTTTTCCCTTTTTCTTTCTCTTTTTTTTGTTTTGAAAATGAAATTAATTAAGTAAAATAAAATCTAATAAATTATGACGTTTAAACAGTAATATAAAAAGTGATGTTTTTTTTTTTTGATGGTATTTCTTTGCGTGTTCACTAGCATTGCTGTGTCTGAACTATTGATATCCTTTCTCTCTATCCTCGCCAATCTTTTCTTGTAGTGTTACAATAAACGCACCACTAGTAAAATAGATGTTTTGTTTCTGCTTCCAATCCGGCTAGGGGTGTTGCCGTTTCTGCTTCTCCGTCTTGTTCATGATGATCTCACACGCATCCAGTATCTCTGAAGTTACATTGATTAAAACAGTTTGTGTTTAAACGTTGTATATTTAAGACTGACTCCCTTTGATGATTATTTCCGGCCCCCCCTGGTGTTCTAAACATTTTATTTGTTTTCTTGTCCCTTTCCTTTTGTCCCATCTTTGTCGTCTTCCGCCTAACCTTCACTATTATTATGACTATTCTCTTCTTTCTTTTTTTTCCACGATAGCATATTAAATGGGAGTGGCCGGGTCCTCAGACTTTTCGCATATCAAAGAAACCGTTCATCCAGGTCTCCAAGGGACAAACGCAGAAGCCGAAGATACAACCCAATTGGAGAGCGCAGACATGCCCACCGCCCCCAGCCAATCTTTGAGAACGTTTACACTGGAGGAGGTGGATAAAATAAAAAAACTCAACCCCAAGCGTCGGTATGTGATTGTGTCAAATGAGCTGTTCGATGTCACGGACTTTGTGGACAAACACCCTGGTGGTTCGTCGGTGTTTAACTTTAACAACGGTGGGGACGTCACCGAGACATTTTACGGTGTCCACCCTCAAACAGCGGTTTTGAAACTAAAGTCGATGATTATCGGGAAAATTAAGACGGACGAGGATGCCGGCGATGCGGCACCGGAGGACGGCGGCGAACCGGTCATTACGATGGAAGAAATCGAGGCCAAACATGCGGAAAGCAAAGACAATATCATTGTCATCATGTTTGGCCGTGCCTACAGTATTGGCGATTTTGCGTTTGGCCACCCCGGCGGCTTCACTACGCTGTGGAACAACCGAGGCAAGGAGTGCGGTGATGTGTTCATGCGTATTCACGGCAATCGGGCCAAGGAGATGGTCACCAAGTTTTACTTGGGTAGACTATCCACGACGCCACCCGACACCGAGTCCCCCTTGATAAAGACGACCAGCACCAAGAAGCCCGTGAAGGCGACTCCTCCACCCGCTAAGAGCGGTGCCCCTGTGAAGCGGCTCAACTCCCGTGTGCTCACCTCGTTTTATTCCACACTGAGCATCAATTACAAGTACATTAGTTTTGCCTGCCCCGAAAAGTTGCCGTTAGCCCCCGGAGGACACGTGAAGCTGTACCCCGACCCATCTTCCAACGAGGGCCGCTACTACACGCCTTACCGCGTAGATGAAACCGAATTTTATGTCTGCATGAAGGTGTACCAAGACGGTCAAGTTTCTCCGCTTTTGGCAAAAAAGAAGATGGGGGATGCGGTGGACTTTGAAGGTCCTTTTGCCCCTAAATGGGAGGCCGCAAAAGATCCAATTCTGACGAGCAACTCCACCAAACCGTACAACCGACACGTTTTGTTAGTGGCGGCTGGAACAGGGATCACACCCCTCTACGCCATCGCGAAGGATTTGCTGGAGCGTCAGGTGGCCAACGTCACCATCCTCTTATCCATTCGCACCTCCTTCGATGTTTTGTTGGATATGGAGCTGCAGGAACTGCTCCTTCAGTTCGGGGTGCCTCGTGACACCAAGGAGATTCGGACTGACAAGTGTTATTTGATTATTTATTCGACTTTGACCAATCCCCCCGCCGGTGATCAACTGACGTGGGCGAAAACGTTTACGGGTCGTGTGAGTGGGGAGACGTTTATTCAGGCTCGTATCTCCAGGGCAGACGTTGCCATTGTGTGTGGCCCTGGAAACTTTGGTAAGACGGTTTCTGACGCCCTCCTTGAGAAAAAACTGTGTAGTCCCAACTCAATACATGAACTTTAAATACGAATTCTTTTTTATATAATCAATATGTATGCATTTTTACCACAGTGTTTATCTTTTTCCTATTGTTGCGCAATCGTGATCGTAAGATCAGGCAATGGTGTTTTACGGGTGGACAAAAACCGTGTCAAACAATACGGTTGTTTGGCGTTTAGTGGCCACAGACAAACAATTAACATCAAATTCTTTCCCTTTTCCTTTTCCATTTTCCGTAAAAGTTTCTTTTTTTTTTTTTAATTATTTTGCCGTTTGACGAGTTTTTGTGTTTTCATTGTATATTTTTTTGTTGTTATACAAGTGGTACATATATATATATAGTTATCAGATCAAAGAAAGATCATACTTGCTTTCGTTTTAAAATTAGTAAAACCGTGAATACCAAATAAAGTCTTGGAATAGTTTTCAAAATTTTTATCATTCTGATTTAGAAATGTCCAAGACTAATTCACATTCTCCGACGGCCATTTCACCGAGGCGTATAGTCCGTTCCTTGAAGAACCCCCCTAGTTGTGTGACCCAGCTGGTGCAGCTGGACACCGGGGCGCCTCCCAAGTCTAGGCGGTTTTCGTCCATCATCAATGGCGAAAACTCCATGAGTGAAATGATTAGTTGCATGGTAGATGACACTGGAGAAGCTTCCATGTCTAGTTTCTTTCCACACGGCGGGGCTCAGGGGAAAAAGAAGAAGAAGCGCCGTAAGAGTGGGGTTGGCCGTGCGGAGGTAGAGTCGTCCGTGCTGAGCTACAGCGGCACGCAAATGTCGTACTCCTCCCTCACCTCCGATAGTGACTCCAGCACTGGTAGCGACTGTACCTCGATATCAGAGAGTGTCCCCAGCTGTAGTCTCACGGCGATGGATGCCAAGATGACGGGGGGTGCCGGTAGACTACGCAAACCGCCTCCCCCGCAGGCGAAGAGTAATAGTTTTGGTAGTATCTTCGGCGGTGCCGAGATCGACCCCTTTGACGGTCGCAGTATCAGCCATCACACCGATAGTTCCGTAAAGGCGGTGTCGGACAACTCCCAGAAGGACAGCTACAACGCCACCCAGATGACCGGAATCCGCCCCGACGACGTCTTCAGTAATTACACCTTCAGTAGCGGGCTGAACGATAAGAGTGATAACCTTAGAGACGACCCACCTAACGGCTCCAACAGCGGTTTCACCAATCAGTTCAATGGGGACAGTAGCTATAACACAAGCTACCGGCCCAGCGTCCTTCTTAGTAAAAAGGCTAGTACCGACGATGGGCAGTGGCAGGTGACGCGCGTGGAGAAGTTGGCGCGTATTGGTAGAGGCAGTTACGGGGATGTGTACAAGGGAAAAGATTTAGACACAGGGAACATCATCGCCATTAAAGAGATTCTCGTCTCCAAAGATTTTACAAAGGATATCGAGAAGCAGCTGGACACCCTCGAACGTGAAATTATTGTCATGCGCAAACTCCACCATCCTAGTATTATCAATTATTTGGGAGCCAGTCGGGATGAAAACTGTCTGCAGATCTTCATGGAGTACATTGGCGGTGGATCCATCGGCGACGCACTGAAGGCCGACGGACCATTCCCCGAGGACCGCGCCCGTGGCTACACGAAACAGTTGTTAAACGGACTGCTGTACCTTCACGAGCGAAAGATTCTTCACCGTGACTTGAAGGGAGACAATCTGTTTCTGACGGAGGACGGAATCCTCAAGGTGGGCGACTTTGGTACCAGTAAGGAGTTAGTTACCACATTAGTCACGGACAGTGTCGCCGGTACGCCCAACTTTATGGCCCCGGAGGTGATTGCGTGCAGTGGTCACGGGTATGCGGCCGATATCTGGTCCGTCGGGTGCTGTGTGCTGGAGATGCTAATAGGGTCCCCCCCATTCTCCAAAATGGACAACCACATGGCGGTCATGTTCGCCATCATGAAGGGTAAGTTCGATAGTGAAATTCCAGATAACATCTCCGAGCCAGCGAAGAGTTTCATCCGGGCGTGCACCATGTTTGCGGTGGAGGACCGCTGGACCGCTAGCCAACTCATGGAGCACCCCTGGCTGGTGGGAGAGGCAGCGGGTAATAGCAAACAACGTCAAAAGAGTATTGTCGGCCTCGGCGAGGTCGTCTCCCCTTCCGCCCCCACGCGAGACATGCAGCGACGACGGAGTGTGGCCCAGGCGTTCCGCTCCAGCAACAACATGGAGGACAGCACCATTACCGCCCTGAACGCGGCAGTTTCCATGAAGAAGAAGACCACCACAGGGGACGACGTCAATGTGTCCAAGAGTCGCTCCGAGTCTCCCCCGGCGTCCTCCCCTGACAAGAGCCACAAGGCCAAATCATTAGACGTCACAGCGCTCCAAAGTGCCTGCAACGGGGGCACCGATGAGGTGTGCGGTACCACCAGTAGCAACGGCGAGGAGACCCCACGGCACACCAGTCCCCGTCAGCCCAAGGCGACCAAGAAGGTAAAATCCGAAAGCGGGCCCCGTGACGTCAGCGCCACGTCGGACTCCAAAGTCGCGGCAAAACTACGACCACACCCGCCGGACTCTGCCTCCCCCAAAGGCAACCCGAAGCGAGGGGCGAGCGGCGGCCCTCACTCCACCACCGCCACCAGACCTAGCAAGCGCCGTGCCAACGACGCTGCACCAATGACGACGAGAGGAAATGGGTCTACCCCGTCCATTCATCCGCTCCGAGGTGCGAGTGGGAAGAAGGCAAGATCCTAATCGGTGATCTTTTTTTTTTTTTTATTATTTTATTTTTGACAGTATGTCACATTCTGGTTAGAAAATTGTACATTCTTTTTTTTTTCTTCTTTTTTAAATGTTTATCTCCGCTTTTTTCTTTCTTTCCGGATTTCACTGCCTGTTGGCGAAATTAAAGGTACAATTTTATTGGAGAAGAAACAGCCATTTTTTATGAAAAAGAATTCTCTTTTTTTTTTTTTTTGGCGTTATTGGAAGGTAAAGAACAAGCACACACACACACACACACACACACAATTGCTTTTTTGTCGTCAATGTTTTTTTTTCCTGAGTTACAAACGAGCAAAAAAAAAAAAAAAAGTTGTAAAAGTAAAGGAATAAACTCGATAAAATAAAAAGTAAAAGTATTTGAAATGAATGGTAAAAAAATGACAGTAATATACAAACGCTGTTTAGTGAAAAAATGCATCAGAAAAATAAAACAACAAACTAAGTTAGTATGAAAAGTTGCATATAGTTTTTCTTTTTAAAGTATAGCTGACGCCGTATCTCAGGGCAACTGTCTTATTTCTCTATTTTTTTGTTGTTATATATGTAAGTGTGTGTTCTGTTGTTCTTGTAGAAATATACTGCGCTGTTGAACAATTTCCAAAATTTCACATTCTATCACTACCATTATTGTTACCCTGTTGTGTTTTTTTTTTTTTTTTTTTATCTTTCTTTTTTTTTTTTCCTGCGCGTGTTTGTAGCATATTGTTTCATTTTTTTTTTTTGGTGGAAATTCTTTTTCTTTTCTTTCATTAGTTACATGTATACAATAACTGTACGAGAAGTGTGTTTTAGCGACGATTGTCCCTTTTTCTGAAAACTTGCTGTCGCCGGGCGGACTTATACACCAAATAATAATAATAAGCCTATACACACACGCACACTTTTCTTTTCGCTTCTTTTCTTCCTTGTTACTTTATATGAGCAAAGCATTATTTTCCTAATTAATTTTTTTTTTTCAGGATCATTATTATTTTTATTATGACAGAAACCCTTAACATTTGTTTCTTCTTTTACATTACTTCAATACATTTTCTCCCTCAAAAAGTTTTCTTTTCTTTCCCTATTTTTTCATCATTATTAACAGAAACAACAACAACAACAACAAATTCATGTCTCAAAACTACTACAAGGTTACGACATCATTTGAGCAAAATTTAGGAGTCCCCATCCGCAAGTCTTTAGTCACCTCCGGGCGCTTTTTAGTATCGGGCGGAGAGAAGAAGGATGAGGCGGCGGCGGCACTAGCGGCCGTACAGGCACCTCTCCCGAGTCTGTGCTTGGCGTGTGCGAGCAACGGCCAGTCCGTCATCATTCACAAGGGCGGCAACAGCGACGGCTCCAACAAGGCAACCCATACGCTTAACTTTGGCAAAGAAACGACTGCCCTCACGGCTGCACCACTCAACACAGACAACAAGGTGCTCAACCGCCGCTGTCAGGATGCACTCATCGTGGGGTCGGCCAACAGCGTGCTGGCCTACGATGTAGATAATAACAAACAGTATTACTACAAGGACGTGGAGGATGGCGTACGGGCGGTGGTGTGTGGGGAGGTACCATTGGCAGACGGCGCATCAAAAGAGCTCCTCACCCTCGTCGGCGGTAACTGTAGCGTGTACGGGTTCGACAAGCTAGGGGCGGAGCGGTATTGGACCGTCACCGGTGATATGGTGACGTCCATGATGTGTTTGCCTTGGGGGAAGGATATCAGCACCGCCCTCGTCGTCTCCTCCGAGGATAACGAACTACGAGTGTTCAGGGGAGAGGAGGTGCTGACGACGTTTACGGAGGTGGACCGGGTCTCGCAACTCATTCCCTCGGCCCTCCGGCCCGCCCTCAATAGCGATGGTACCACCAGACCACGCGGCGACATGGACGGCAAGTTTGCCTACCTACTCGACAACGGCACTGTCGGCGTTTACAGAAAGTCTGAGCGACTGTGGCGAGTGAAAGGTAAAAGTGTCCCCGTGTCGGCCGCCTTCTGCGACCTCGACTGCGACGGGGTGGAGGAGCTGGTGGTGGGCTGGCAGAACGGCCGTGTGGAAGTGCGGAGCGATCTTCGCCCGGATGGGTCGAACAAAGGTGGGGAGGTACTCTTCCGAGTCGACTACAACACCCCCGTCGCGGCGGTTATTAACGAGGACTACCGTGACGAGGGGAAGGAACTGCCCATCATTTGCTCTGTAGACGGTACCGTGCGAGGCGTCACCCTGCTGGAGTCCAATCTGGAGGATGCGGAGGAAACCCGCATGCTGCAACAGATTGAGGAACTAGAAAAGGAGCGTCAAATGCTGACGGCCCAACTGTCCGACCTAGAGGGTCAGCTGGAGCTAAAACGAAAAGGGGAATCCGACGCCCTCATGCCAGAGGCCGGTGTAGGCGTGCACGTCCACGTGTACAGTGATCTGAACATTAAGAAGCTGGTGATCGCCTTTAGTCTCGTGAACGGACAGCCCGACACCATTATCCACAGCTGTGCCCTACGCTGTGAGAGTAGCATATTCGGCGACGACACAAATGATATGTGCTATATCAACGATATTTCTTCCAAGGAACTGCACTGCGTCGTCGCCTACCCCGATGACGTCAGCAGTGTCGTCCACGCATCTATTGCGGTAGGAACAGAACACGCCGAAAGTTTTCAAATTCACGAGATGGCCGTGCAAATACCAAAGTACGTCATGTACGCGTTGCCCTCAGCGGTCCAGGGGAAGTACACCACTCCCTCCGGCCATGTGATGCTCAAGTATCCAAAGAAGTTGCAGCTCCACACAATAGATTCCAATCTTCGCGAGATGTTTTTCCTCCCCCCGGACCTCCAGTTGGCCAATACCGCTGGCAACGAGTTAGTACTGGAGCTGCTTCACATTCGTGATGGCAGTCCGCTCAGCATTACCATAAGGGACACCGCCAGCGGAAAAGGTGAGATCTTCATCCAGGCGGAAAAAATATCCACCGCCGGGGATGTCGTGACGTCTCTCAGCTCCATCCCAGGCGGACTGTGCCAGGAGGACGCACCGCCGGATGAGGTGTCGTGTGACTTCCCCGAGGAGCTCAGTCAGCTGCGCACCCTCATCCAGCACGTCGATGAATCCAATGAGGTGCGAGCCAAGCTGTCCGCTGGCATGGCGGACTCCGCGGCCTCTGTGAAGACGCTATTACTGTGCGCTGAGAATGCCCGCCTGTTGGGCGACTTGACGACGATGCGGAAAGTGTACTCCACGCTGTACGAGGGGAATCGCGAGCTGATGGGCGAGAACGCCAAGCGGGTGGTCAATTTTGAGGAATTAAAAGGTGTTTTAAAAGAGTTGAATACATTTATACAATGGGCAGCGAAGTTACGGGTCGGCAACGCAAAGACCGAATTAGTGGCCGCTTGCCGTAACGCTCTCAAAGATAATAGAACTACCGCACTAATTGATCTGATTAGAGATGGCAAAGAATGATGCATATGAAAAAAAAAAAAAAAAAAAAGCTTTTAAGGTTTTGCCGGTATTATTGTTACAACCATGTTGCAGTGGTTCACTTTTTTTCATCTTGACGAAATGCTTTTTATTTTATTTTTTGATCCTCTCCCTTTTCCCCCTTGTTCACTCATCAGCTTAACATAATAGCACTTTTTTTTTTTTTTAATAGTAGTGAATAATGTTTAGAAGACTTGTTCGCCCAGCCTTTAGTGCCGCGTTCGCTTCCCGTTTCGTGACGCAGGGTCACACCAGCTTTCGTGAGGTCCCCCCGTCGGCCCCCGCCGCGGCCTCTGCGGCGTCCTCTGGCCCGTACCAGCCCGCGTACTCGGAGGTGAAGGGGGACAACAACATCCCCGTCCTAGACCAGTTGATTGGGTACTACGTCAACATCCAGTCCAGGAAGATGTACTACAAGGATTTCCTTCGTATTGAGCACCAAGCCGTCCGCTGGGCCTTTGCGGATGTTCGTAAAAATAGTGAGGCGCTCGCCCACGGTCTTTTACAGACCGGCGTGCGACCGGGCGACCGCATCCTGTGCATTCAACCGAGCAACTGCGAGACGTTTGTTCTCCAGCTGGCCTGCGCCAAAATCGGGGCACTCCTCTGCGTCGTCCCTCATAGCAACATCTCCGCCGACAAACTCCGCTTCTACCTCAACGAGTTCCAGCCCCGTCACCTTGTAGCCCGTGAGTGGATCAACGTCCCCGAGCTGAAGCAGGGTGAGCTCGTGGAGCGTAACATGCACTTCTGGGATACCATCTACAATGTCATCCCCGAGCTGGGTCTGTCCTACCCTGGCCAAAAGTTCCAGTGGGTGCACTCGCAGGAGTTCTTCTTCCTCAAGAAGGTGATCATCACCGACCACAACATGAACTTGCTGGGCGTCACCCCGATGCGTAAAATGTTAGTGTGGGGTCCGTTCTCCTACTACGAGCAGAGACTGCGTAGAATGTCCGCCCTCCTCCACCCCGACGATCCCGTCCTCGCCCTCGAGGAGCCCTACCCCGCGATAGAAGACAAGCTGCACGTCACCTTCTCCCACCGCAACTGCGTCAACGCTGGCTTCATCTTCAGTCAGCTGATGAAGTTCAAGGCGGAGACCCGCTTCGGCGTCATGCCCAACCACCACACCAACCCGGTGGGAGCCATCATCGCCCCCTACGCGGCGCTGACCTCCGGCGCCGTGCTGGTGCAGATCCACGCCGACATGTTCACTGACGATCACGCGATTAACGGTATTGAGAAGCTGTGCGTGGAGGAAGTAGAAACGATCCTCGGCAAGAAGGCGGACTTTGACCTGGTGCTGAAGCACGCCGGTAACTTCGACGCCGACCAGTTTGAGCACCTCAAGAGTGTCGTCATTTTCGAGGACGTCACCGACCCGGCGGTCTCCAACGACTATCTGAAGAAGCTAGCCACCGCCCTGCAGCTGGAGGATGTCCTGGTCTTCCGGGGCCCTCTCGAGGCGGCGCACCTCCTCACCCTTCGCACGCTGAAGAAGGGCCACGTTGGCATGGTGCCGCACGCGGAAGCGAAGGTAGTGGGCGACCGCGGTACTGGCGACGCGAAGGTGCTCGCGGCGGGCACGAGGGGTAACCTCCGACTGAAGGGCCCTCACGTCTCTGCTGGGTACTACAACAATGCTGGCCTGCTGTCGGAGCTTGTAGACGAAAAGGGATACGTTAGTACTAGTCGCGAGGCGGTTATGGATGACAAGGGCATTTTGACGGTCAAGGAGACCCAAATCTACTAAACGCGCGATCACAGTAAGAATTGTATTTTTTTTTTTGTTCTTGTTTTCTTCAATGTAGTAGTATTTTTAGTAGTGAATTATAGCAAGTAAGTTAAGCTTTCTAAAAGGAGTATACCAAGCAAAACCAAAAGAAAGGAGCAAGTTGTGTATGCGAACGGTTTTTGAATTTCTCATTAGAATATCCATTAGCACTTAAAAAAGAAAAATTATATACATAACATACGCAATAGTAAGAACACGTTTCCTTGGCTTTTTTCAGTTTTCGGTGTTTCAATCTTGAGATTTTTCTTTATTTCATACTCTCCTTTTTCTCTAACTCCTAAAAGCATAATTTTATAGATTGGCAAGTAGCATGGCCAAAAACAACAAGGATAAGAAAAAGGCAAGAAAAGAGAGGATCGCCCTCCTACGCGAGAAGGCACAGCAGGTGGAGGAAAAGCTGAGAGACACGGTGGAGGAAGAAGTAGAATACGTCTTGTCCGATGAGGAAAAGCAAGAGCCCGTCAAGGAGGCTGCCTCTACTGCTGCACCCGCGGCGGCACCTAACGCAGAGGTAGACGACGACGTGGTACGGCTGCCGGCGCAGGATCTCCCTTCGAAAGCAGACACCGGCCGATCACTGAAACGGAAACGAAATAAAATGAGTTGGGAGGAGCTAAAATTAGAAATCACCAAAGCCTACGGGCCAGAGGCGGCGGAGCTCGTCAGCGAGCACGACGGCAACGCGGAGGACCCGTTCTTTACTGTGGAAATGAAAATGATCCCACGCAGTGTCCCTGTTCCCCACCACTGGAGTAGACTACGCGCCTTCCTCTCCAACCAGGCCGACCGCGAGGAGGCGTCTGGCATCATTCCGGCCGAAATAGCGGCGCTCGGTGTCGATAAGCTGCGGGCCTCGAAAGATAAGAAGGCGAACCCAAACCAGATGGCCTTCGTCACGTGTTTCCTGACAGGCACCCCATTAAAGCGCAAAACCTTTGGTGTACCAATGACCGAATTTGGAGAGGTATTTTACGAAAACAAGTGGATCCCTCATGCCCGCTACACCCCTGGCGAGCACTCGCAGCGGCTGCGACAGGCCTTGGGTTTAGAGAATGGGTCTAGCGCCCACCCCCGTGGCTGTACAGTATGCAGAAGATGCGCCGACTGCCCCCGCGTACCCCGACTTGCGTATTGCCGGCATGAACGCCCCTATCCCACCCGGTACGCAGTGGGGCCTAGGCCAGTGGGGGAGCCTCCGCGCGCCTCGAACAACTCTTTCCTATTTCCTGGCGTCATGGGAGAGACCACGAGCACCGTCAGTCGGCCCACCTTCTGGGGGGCGGTCCCGGAGCTGCGACAGGGCGGCGCTGCCCCAGCTGCCCCTACCACCGCGGCACCCCCTGTGGCACCGGCCGCAAAGAAGCAGGCGGCACCGGTGCCTACCCCTCCTGTGGCGCCCGCAGTGGTAGTCAACCCAGAACCATTCATACCCGCCTCTTACCGGCCCAATACCCACGCGGCCCCCATCGCGCCTAGAGAATATAGTAAGGTACAGGATACCGGCTCCGGAACTGTGGCGGGACACAAGATGGTCCCAGAGCCCCCCGGAAAGTCGAAATAGCAAGCGCAAGGAACGAAATACAAACTTGTTTATTATTCAATAAAGTAATTCGTTTTTTTTTTTTCCAGGCGTATTGGACTTTGTTTTTCTTTCCTGGTGCAAGCGTGGCTTTCGGTTCCTTTTATTCCATGTCTCCTTCTTTTTTTCTTTTTCTTCTTTTACAGTAATTTTCGCTTTCTACTTTCAAACTATCGCTTTTACTCTCAATGAAGAAGTACGCTAACGCCAACGACTTCGTCAACAAGGTCATCAAGTCCCGTGACCCCCACCAGCCTGAGTTCCAACAGGCTGTCCGTGAGGTCATGAACTCCCTCTGGCCCTTCCTCGAGAAGAACCCCAAGTACGCCAACGATTGCCTTCTGGAGCGTCTTGTGGAGCCCGAGCGCCTGATCCAGTTCCGTGTCGCTTGGATGGATGACAACCACGTCGTCCAGGTCAACCGTGCCTGGCGTGTGCAGTTCAACTCCTCCATTGGCCCCTACAAGGGAGGTATGCGCTTCCACCCCACCGTGAACCTGTCCATTCTCAAGTTCCTCGGGTTTGAACAGACCTTCAAGAACTCCCTCACCACCCTCCCTCTGGGCGGTGGTAAGGGTGGATCGGACTTTGACCCCAAGGGTAAGAGCAATGCCGAGGTCATGCGCTTCTGCCAGTCCCTCGTCGCCGAGCTGTTCCGCCACGTCGGCCCCGATACCGATGTCCCCGCCGGTGATATCGGTGTGGGTTCCCGCGAGGTCGGTTACATGAACGGTATGTACTGGAAGCTTACCAACACCAACTCCAGTGTGTTCACCGGTAAGGGTACCTCCTTCCAAGGAAGTGAGATCCGCCCCGAGGCCACTGGCTACGGTCTGGTGTACTTCCTCCAGGCCATGCTCAAGCACCAGCAGACTGACCTCAAGGGTAAGACTGTCCTCGTGTCCGGTTCCGGTAACGTGGCCCAGTACGCCATCGACAAGTGCCTCCAGCTCGGCGCCAAGGTGGTGACCGCCTCCGACTCCCACGGTTTCGTCCTAGAGAAGGATGGCTTCACCAAGGAGAAGCTTCAGATCCTCATGGACATCAAGAACTCCGAGCGCGGAACGATAGAGGAGTACGCCGCCAAGACTGGTGCGCAGTACTTCGCCGGCAAGCGCCCTTGGGGTGTCAAGGCCGATATCGCCCTTCCTTGCGCCACCCAGAACGAGATCGACGAAAACGACGCTAAGGCGCTCGTTGCCAACGGCGTGAAGATCGTAGCGGAGGGTGCCAACATGCCCACTTCCGAGGAGGCCGCTGAGGTCTTCGAGAAGAACGGCGTCGTCTACGCCCCTGGTAAGGCTTCCAACGCTGGTGGTGTTGCCATCTCCGGTATTGAAATGAGCCAGAACGCCGCCCGCCTTGCGTGGAGCCGCGAGGAGGTCGATGCGGAGCTGCACAGCATCATGGAGAAGATCCACACCACCTGCGTCACCTACGGCAGTGAGGGTAAGACCATCAACTACGTGAACGGTGCCAACATTGGCGGTTTCGTCAAGGTCGCGGATGCCATGATCGGCCTCGGCATTGTGTAAGTACACACACCACAAGTCTCAAAAGAAATATCAATTTTGTTTTGTTATCAAAAGAACGGAAGCAAATTACGCATAAAAAAATAAAACAATATCATAAATCTATATAGCATTGGGAAGATTCTTCCACTTTGGCAAATTTTTATATATTGGTTCATTTCCATTTTTTTTTTTTTTTAATTTAGCTGATGTCAGATATAATAATTCGGTCTGACTCACCTTTTTTTTTTATTAATTTCATATATGTCAAATATTTTGTAGAAACTCCCTTTCCCCCATATCGAAGACGTTTCTGGTTGGATGTAGAAGACAAAAACAAAAAAGAATTGGACGTATGCCCTTTTTTTTTTTGAAATGTAAAAGTAGCACAGAACACTCACGTACACTTCTTGTTAATTCTTTTAATATTTTTGTTTTCCGTCGCATCGAATAGTCCACCAACCATTGAAAATGTTCTTTTTTTTCAAGCCAAAAGTAAAAAAGAAAAACTTATAACATTACTCAGTTCACGTTTTTGCTGAAATCGAAACAATTACACAAATACGAATTACGTTTGTACTTTTATTTCCCTCAAACTCTCAAAAAAAAAAAAAAAAAAATCCACACAGAAGTAGTTTTACCCAAGCATTATCACAACACATGTCATCTAAGCCGTTCGAGTTCACCGGCGACAAGTTGACCTTCCAGTTCGCCGACCCGAAGCCGTCCCGCGCCTCCACCCTGGCTCTGGCCACCGTAGCACAGCAGTTCGTCCAGGGCTACCGCAAGCTACCCAAGAGTCAGTACCACGCCCTACTCCACGCCATCGTGGATACCATCGCCAGGAGCGAGGAGGTCTCCGCCAGCGTCCTGACGGCGTTAGAGACGTCGCTGGGGGACCGGCAGGGGAAGTTGCTAGAGGAGGAAAGGGCGAAGGATAAGCTCAAGCAGCAGAAGTGGACGGCGAACACTGGGGTGGTCAACCCTATCGAGGAGGACTCCGAGGAGGACGAGATGTCCCCGGAGGCCAAGCTCGCCCAGCTGGAGGAGGAGAATCAGCGGGCGTTAGAGATGGCACGCCGGCAGCTCGAGCTGGATGAGAAGATGCGGAAGGAGGAGGAGGAGAAGGAGGAGATGCGGCGACAGTACGAGGCCATCCTGGCCCAGAAGGCACGCAAGGTGGAGAGTGCGGAGATTGAGGAAAAGTTCAGGAAGGAGGGCGCTGTGCTGCTCAATGAGGGCAACAGCAAGTTCAGCAAAGGCGGCAAGGGCGGGAAGGGCGGCAAGGGTGGCAAAGGCAACCAACCCGCTCTCTCCCCCGAGGAGTGCGCGCAGCTGGCGGATGAGGTGGCCGCGGTCACCAAGGAGAAGGATCGTCTCAAGGAGGTGCTGACCCTCGGCCTGGAGGAGCTCCCCACCTTCCTGGAGACCGCCAAGAAGGAGCTGGCGGAGGTCGCGGCGAAGGCGAAGGAGGTGACCGCCCCTGCCCCCCGTGCGCTCGATAAAGGACAGGTGACGCAGCTGCAGCAGAAGCTGACCAAGCAGACCACCGAGCGGGACCGTGTGGCGCTACAGCTCAAGGCCATCGAGACCGCGGTCCAACCTCTAGTGAACCCCCAGGAAGGGGAGGAGCCGCTGGCGGAGGAGGAGAAGGCGACCCTGCAGGACACGCTGAAGGGTCTGGAGCTACGGAAAGAGATTCTGGAGATTCTGAAGCAGCGGGACGAGGCGCAGATAAAGATAGACAAGGCCACTTATGCGTAAGGCTTGTACTTTATCGATGGGCACACCGTCCTCTTTTTAATTCTCTTTTTTTTTTTTTTTAAACAAGTATAATAATCATATTCTGTCTACCTAATACGCTAAGTATACGTGGATAACACATAAAAAGTTCTTTAATACCTGATATCGAGTGAAAGGAAGGGCTTTTCTGCTTCTCTTTACCCATTTTTTTCTCTCTTGTTTGCTGTCCTAGTCGTTTTTTTTTTTTTTTTTTTTAGTACCAAACACTTTCACATGACCGCCGGTTATGTGGCCACCACCGTTGTGTTTTTCGTGTTAACCTTTCTCATCACACTCGGGGTGTACTACCACTACACAAAGGTTTCTATAAAGTCTATTCCGGTGGTTTCGGTCGTGTTTCAGATTATCGCCCTGTACGTTTGTATTTTACCGTTTCCGTTGCTCGTCGTGGATGTGGAGGCGGCGTTAAGTGGAAATGAACAACACTGGATGCGGCCGATTTGGCTGACAATCTTTGCGACCACTTACATCTCTGCCTGGATCACACTACCCATTGTGCAAATGTTAACCATTGTGGGAGACTTTACCTGGCAAAAGCGTCTAAAGAGTTCCGTGATACTGAACCTGAAGCTGTACGCGGTGATTATAGTATTAATTGTGCTGGTGTTCTTCTTTATTCTGTTCCTGAAAGGCGCCCTGCATTCCTTGAAGAGTGTCGTGAAGATTGGTCTAGCGCTCGCCAACTCCTGGGGTCTTTTCATGTTGCTCATCTTTATGCCGGCAGGGCTGGTGGGGGTCCCTCGCATGCTGTACAAGTACGCCGATCCCCGGAAGCTGCTCCGGCGCCGCCTGTTCGAGTCGGTGGACATTCAGGATGACCTGGACCTCGCCTCCATGGATCTCGCCGCCATCAAGTCGGAGCTGATGACGATTGATCCCCTCGTGTCGGAGGAAAACCGCCCACACCTGTCCGAAATGTTGGAGGCCATATCCGTCGCCGACCGTGATATCCCACTTTATCACATTGCCGCGCAGCGAGTCAAGGTAAAGCCATCGGAGAACCGCGACGACGTTTCGCTAGAACACTTGGTGGCCCTGAACGCCCGCCTGAAGCGATCGATTGTGGTGGTGGGAAGGGCGAACTACCGGTGGAACAAGACGGTGAAGGATTGCCACTCCCTCGATGAGATGATCCGCGGGGTGAAGGAGACGAACAACTCGTTCAAGAAGGTGTGGTTCTCTGTCCGCACGTATGTGTACTGGTTTGGCTGCATCACGTGTGGCTTTCTGACGATTCTCATCCTGTGGAGTGAGCTCACCTTGCCCTTTCGTCAGATGGCTGGGGTGCCGCTAGGGTTGGTAGAGGTGATCATGGGGAGCAGCATCCACTTTGTGGCCTC
Organism: Angomonas deanei; assembly: GCA_903995115.1. Taxonomy (NCBI): domain Eukaryota; phylum Euglenozoa; class Kinetoplastea; order Trypanosomatida; family Trypanosomatidae; genus Angomonas; species Angomonas deanei. Next base: position 646,597 of record LR877154.1, read on the forward strand.
CATCGTGTTCCTCTTCTACATGGCCTACTGCGCGTACTGGGCTGCTTTCCAGTTCAAGGTGTTTGACATTTACGTGGTGTACCCCAGTATCGCCGATAACGCGTCGCTTTGCTTCAATATGGTGTTCCTTGTCCGTCTGCTGATGCCCTTGTGCTTCAACTTTTTGTTGATTTCCAATCTATCCACGGCAGACAATGTGGATGTGCAGTACGGGTATGTCTATCGACGGAACATGGACATTGGGGAGCTGTTCGGCACGGTGGCCAATCAGTACCTCCCCATGGTGATCCCCTTCCTCGCCATCGTCGTGCTGCTCAACCTGACGCAGCGTATTCTCTCCTTGGTAGGCATCGAGGTGCACAACCCCAACGACGTGGAGAGTCCCCCGGTCCGTCAACGCATCGAGGACGGACGGAAGCTGGTGGAGCACGCGCTGGGGTTTGAGCTGGTGTCCGTTGTGCTGCCAGGGGAGGAGCCCTACGTACCTGGCCAGACTCCTAGCCGAGTGAACCGAGGGGAGAGCCCCCGCGCCTCGGCGGTGAAGGGTGGTCGATATAGGGAGTACAAGGATAAACAAAAAGGACCCGAGCCGGAAGGGATGGAGGAGGGCACCGTTTAGCGTTTTTTTATTATTATTAGTTTATTTTGCGTGTTTTTGTTTTTTTGTTGCTATTCATATGCACTCATAAACAATAGAGAGAGAGAAAAAAATCAATTAGGTAGGCTGAGGATGAAAAGAAATGGGTGATACTTCATTCTGCCGCTCTGTATTATTCATTTATTTATATATATATTGTTACCGCCATACTAAACATTTTTGTAACGACTAGCGAAAAAGTATCAAGTACACTACGCCTCCAGGAATTTTTTATTTGTTTTTATTTGTGATGAGCTGCGGTGCGCGCGACACACACTCCTTTTGTTTTCCGTTTTTCCTTTTTCTCATCTTTTCCCTCTTCTCCTCTTTTTTTAGTATGGCACATTTTTTAGTTAACACTAGACCCACCGCCGACTACGTGGACAGACGGGAACTGTTGCGTTCCCGCCTGGACGAGGGGGAGTTCAAGAAGCGTCGTCAGCCGTTGCTAAACCGAAGTGCGACCGTGTATGTGGGTAATTTATCTTTTTATACCTCCGAGGAACAATTACGAATACACTTCTTACCATGCGGGCCGATACGCGACCTTGTCATGGGGCTGAACGAACAGTCGCGCACCCCGTGCGGGTTTAGTTTTATCGTTTTCGAAACCACTGAGGCGGCGGCGATGGCGGTGCTCAACCTCAGCGGTACACTCCTCGACGATCGTGTGATACGGGTGAGTTGGGATGTCGGGTGCGACCCCACGCGGCGCTGGGGGAGAGGCGCGGAGGGCGGCCAGGTGGTGGATGCCGTGCGGCACAACCTGGATGAGGGGAGAGGTGGGCTAGGCTCCCAGCGGCGTAACGAGCTGCAGGTGGGCGTGCTGACTGAGGAGGAAGAGCTGCTCCCCTATACATGGGTGACCCCACCAGTACGCAAGCGGAAGGCGCAACCGGTGAGCGGGGGTGACGGGAATAAACGTCGTAGGGTGTAAAGTACAGAAATAAAATTAGCACTTGCTTGTGTTTGAATGTGTGTGTGTGTGCTTGCGTGTGTTTCTTCCACTTTTGTGCTGCCGCTTCACCTACTTTTCCTACTTTTCCGTTCTAGTATAGGGAAGCGAACGTCAAAAGCCATGTTCAAGAGGTTGCTGCTGTACTTTTTCGCTGTAGCCTGCTCGATTAGCATCATCCTTGTAGGGTGCTTGATCTATGTGATCTATTACACTCGCCCGAAGGCGCTCCGCCCACACAACAAGGGCCCCATGAAGATTGGTGTCGTCCTGGGCTCCGGGGGTCACACCAGCGAGATGATACGCAGTATCAATGCCTTACCTCAGGGGTACTGGGCGAACAATAGGACCTTCTACGTGGTCAGCGACAGTGACGGACACTCCCGGGCGCTCGCGGAGGAGTTGGAGGGGCGGAAGTTCCACCGTGCAGCCACGTGTCACTCCATTCCACGAGCGAGGGAGGTCGGTCAGAGTTACTTCTCTTCCATCTTTACGACAATACGGAGTATCGCCGCGTGCTTTTCCGTGATCCTGGAAGAGAAACCGGATATCCTGCTGCTGAACGGTCCTGGCGTTTGTGTGCCGGTCGTGGTGGCCTCCGTCCTTCTAGCCGTGATCTGCCCGTGGTCCGTCCGTCGTCCCTACACGGTGTACATGGAGAGTTTTACCTGTCTCTCCCACCTTTCCCTGACTGGCCGGCTGCTGTGCCCTTATCTCACCGATCTGTTCACCGTGCACTGGCGACAGCTACAGCTCATTGTGCAGCGGCGTCAGCGGCGGGGGCACCTCGTGTACATTGGCTGTGAGGGAGAGGGCACCGGGGGGAAGGAGAACTTGCTGTCCCACCGCGCTCAGCTAACACCACCCCAGCGCTACGCCGTCGCCACGGTGGGCTCTACGCACTTTGACAAGTTGGTGCTGGCGGTGCTGCAACCCTCCCTCCTGCAATTTCTCAAAAAGGCACATCAGATTGAGAAGTTGTATGTACAGTACGGCTCGATGGACTTGCCTGCCTCACTGGTGGAGAGGGCTGGTGAGACGATTGCGGTGGAGAGTTTTCCGTACCGGCCACATTTGGGAGAACTGCTGGAGCAGGCCACGCTGGTCATTACGCATGCAGGGGCGGGGACGATACTGGAGTGCCTTCAAGCGCGTGTGTGCGTCGTGGTGGTGCCCAACCGCCTGCTCATGTCCGACCATCAGACGGAGCTCGCCACCACCCTGGCGGCAGAACGGTATCTGTTCTGTGTGGAAGCGGACCAGCTGGCGGATTCACTGGACAAGCTGGACTTTACTCAACTGGTTACCTTTTCAGGGGTGGATGAAGCGGCACTGGTCTTTGCCCTGAGACGACCACTGACCGGAGTTTCTGAGGCGGCTGCCCGCAAGGAGGACTGAACAGTATTCATGGTATCATTTTCACAATGGACATTTGTGCTTAATAGGATTACTGTTATTATTATTATTATTTTTTTTTTTGATGTTTACCCGTTTAGCATACACTTTCGTCAATTCATATCATTTCCTCCCTCTACCTCATCCCTGAAAGAAAACAACCAACTAAGCAATACATACAATACATGTCTGCTGCGGAGAGAGCGGCGACGAGGGTCTTTGACCTCATTGACAGCATGCAGCTGGGGCAGGCGGAAGGGGCACTGGAGGGAGCGCTCGAGAAGTTCCCTACCTCTCCCAACGTCAAGGCGGCGGAGGCACTCTTCTTACTTCACTCCGGTGACGTCGAGAAGGCCAAGACGAAGGCGATGGCACTCGTGTCGGAAACCTCCACCGAGCCAGCCTTCATTAACGCCCTGATACACGTGCTCCAACAGTGCTGCTGCTGGGAGGCTCTCGCGACCACGTATGAGCGCATCCGTCCGCTACAGAACGAGAAGCAGATTGGAGAAAATTTGGTACAGACCTATGCGAGGATGGGGGCCTACGACAAGGTGCAGTCGACCGCAATGCAGCTTACCGCACTCACAATGACCCAAAGTATCAGGTCTGGGTGGTGCAGGCCTGGCCTGGCGCAGGTGCCCCCGGATGCGACGGAGCATTTGCAGCTCAAGATGGCGACCCGCCTGCTGGATTCCGCTGTGCTCACTGAAAAGGGTGTTCCGTCCTTCTCCACCACACGGGCCTATGTAGAGGTCTTGTGTCAGCAGGAGTTGTACGAGGAGGCGGTGAAGTTCATCTGCAGTCCTCGTGGCGGCCGGTTAGGCCTGCTGGAGGGTCGGCTAGAGATACTGTGCCAGACGTTAGTATTGCAGAAGCGCTACCGGGCGGCGAATGCGGCGGCTAAAATGTTGTGGAAAATCAATTCAGACAATTGGGCACCGTTTCAGACGTATCTGGACACCATTGAAAAAGTATCCGAGGATGCGGAGGACGCTAGCACCGTTATTACGTTGGAAAGTGACGAGGAACTGTTGCGAGCGAGCATTCCGCTTGCCACGGCGGATAGCTCTTGGGATGCGGCGCTAGCCCTCGCCGACGAGCTTCAGGCGCTGGAGAACCAGGAGAGGGCGAAGAAGCGCAGACGCGGACCGTTCATGGCGAAACTTGCTATCCTCCACAAAAAGGGCGACACCCAGGCGTTGTCGGAGGCGATTGTGCAGTATACAAAGCTCTTCGTCAACAAGCCGTGCTGCTTCTTGGATATCTCCACCTTCCTCACCTCTCAGTCGGCGGAGGCGGTGTACCAGTGGAGCACGGCGGGGGAGGAGGAGGACAGCCTCGCCCAGCACAACAAGCGCATATTAGGACTCCGCACCTACATCTCCCAGTGGGGGTGCGAGGCGGGCGCTATCCCAGAGGAGGGTGAACTCAAGCGATTGATTCAGGTCTGCAAGGAAGGGTACGAGGCGGCTCGCCCGCTGTCCACCTCCCTCGCCTGGAGCGAGGAGGGGCTCTGCGACGGGTACATCCACGCACTCCTTAATATCGTGTTACACGCCTACGTCGCCCACGGGAAGGATGCCACGTGGCTCTCCATCGGCCTAGAGGCGTTTGATCACGTGGATAGGCGAATGAACAACCCGGCGTGGCTCATCTTCTCGTCCTGCTTCGCCCACCTCCTCCGTCTCGCCGACCGCGCGGCCGTCCGCCAGCTGGCCTTCAAGGACATTCAACACGATACGATGTTCCACCTGAGCTACTGGCCGTTACGAAAAGGATTGGCCATGGACGACATTGTCACCTTCGTCAAGCACGCCAGCATTTATTATGGTCGGATGGAGAGGGATGTGAGCCTCCTGCGCGCCAAGGTGTTCACCTTCATGTCGTGGCCGGCGATGCAAGACATCAAGCGGTTCGAGTACAAGCAGATGCACTCCCTCGCCAAGGTGCTCCACACACCGGAGCGGGTGCTGGCCCTCCTGCCAGAGTGCCAAACTCAAAAGAACATTCTGAAACTATTAGACACCTACGGCGCCCAGCTGTGGACGTCGCTGACGACTCTGCGGGACGCGCGGGCGCCACTCGTGGACAATAGTGACTGGAGCGTCTGCCGGTCGATGGTGCTCGCCAACATTCACACCGAGAAGGCGGCGCGACTGAGCGAGGCGCTCGTCCACTTCGCCCCGAAGGAGGAGAGAGTTCAGTGGGGCGTGCAGCTCAACAGCAGTCTCCTCCTCCTACACGACGTGGTGGCGATCGAGGTGCACCTGGCGCGGCTGGCGTTACTCAAGAAGCAGTCGAGCAAGAAGAGTAAGAATGCCCCACAGGCCCCGGCGGTGGAGGCCCTCATCCTCTACAGTGAAAAGTCTATTGGGGAGCTTGGTGGAGTGGAGTGCTTCCCTCGTATCCAGCCCATCGCCACCGTCCTGCAGCCGTACATCAAGTCGGAGGGAGAGGAAACGGTCGTGGACACACAACAGACATTTGAGGCGGCCCTGAAAACCGTCACGCAGTCGCCCGAGGTGTTTGAGGAGTTTCTGTTTAATGAAATGTTTATCCTCGTGGCACTGCTGCAGGTAGGTAGTGTAGCCAAGACCCCGGTGGTCGCGTGGGCAAACATGCTCCAGGAGACGCTTGTCGCCGCCAAGCAAAAGTACGAGAGTGGGGAGTGGAGCTTTTCGGCCGTCCCTGTCACCGGCGATCTGGGCAACACCTTGTTAACAGATAAGTCGAACCAGACGTTGAACTTGATCTCAGAGCTGACCTCGAGCGTCACGGCGGTCACCCGTAGACGGTAATGCGCACATTCCACAAAAACTATAACGATAATGATTATAATATACTTAAACAACAGGTAACGGACACCACTAGGAGTGTTTTAATTATTATTTATTTGCGACTACTTTTCTTTATGTTCATTCCCCTAAACTCTCTCTCTGTTTTATCATTCTCTCAACAAGACACTTTTGTTTGTTTTATTGTTCACTTCTGCTTTTTTTAAAAACAATACACTCATAAAACAAACAAAAAAGGTAATAAACACCATATCACACTTATCTATCACCATAAATATATGTCATTTACCACCGCAGATCAAAATACAAATTCAGAACGTTATGCTAACATGACCAAACCCCTTCCGGCGTACCCCCCGGTGTCGGAGGAAAAGGTCTTACCTTTACCCGTTTTCACAGAAAAAGTAATGAACCGGTTTCATTTCTTTCAAAAAAAATTATATTTTCGGGAAGTCGTAACCGATTTGATTTCGCTGGTGGGCCAGCGGTATGGGACGGAGTTTGTCCGTACACTGAGCGATCTGAACAACGTGCTGGCCTCGAATAACTGCGACCGGATTGAGCCCAACAACCTCATGGATGTGCTGAATGCATCCGTTTTGTTTTTACAGAAACAGTATGCACATAACTTCTATTCCCTCTCCAGCGAGAGTGTGGGCTCTTCCAAAGAGTACTCTGATTTACAGGACAGTTGTTATGCGCGGTTTCACGATGGCACCGACGGAGGGACGGACTCCTCGAGCGGGGTGTCGTTCGAGACCAAAAGTCAAATCGCCGAGGATGAAAGGATCAGTTACGTGTACAGCGGTTCCGCCGTCAATGTCCAGTTCTATGAGCTTTTCAAACCGAGCGAGCACCGCTGCGGTGTCTCTCCTACGGCTGCCCAGGACGCCCAGTACGGCGGGTCCATCAGCTCTGTCCGACTACAGACCGATATTCAGAAACATTTCCCACGGGAGTACGAACACTACATTGTCAACGCGTACCACAACAAATTCACATTATTTCTGGAAACCGAACTCCATCTGGAGGCGTTTGTTTACTCCGACGCCGCCCTGCGACAGGACCCTTGCCTCTCCACCCACGTTGGCTTTAAGGAGCTACGGCTGAAGAAGTCTCCCACCCCAGAGGACACGTCTTCCTTCTTTCGGGTGGCTCGGTGGGACAGTGCGATGGGTGCCTTCCTCATGCTCTATTGGGTGCGACGGTACCGGGTGGTCGTCCTCGACGCCCTGTGCTGGTTCCTGAAAACCGTCGAAAGCGGTGACATGACGGGCACGGAGGAAGTCTTTCTGAACCCCATTGAGACCGATGTGATCCAATACTTTGCCCCGACTGGTGAAAGAGAACCGTCCTTGAAACAAGGGGAGATGGAGTCCTTGCAGCTGACGACATTACTGTTCTACGCCTTCTCCGCTGGTGTCTCCTTCCGGAAACGGACGTCACGGCAGCCGTGGTGCGACAGACAGGAACTGAACGCGCTTCGCTCGATACGGGTGTGCCATCTAGGCACAGCGGTCGCTACCTTACTCTCGTCCCAAAAGTATTTGCACTTCATGAGTCGAACAAAGCTGCGGGCGACGTCCATGTGGGTCTTGCATCAGCTCCTCTTTCCTCCCTCATCTAGTGCCACCTCCACCTCCTCCGCGGTCAGCAGTGCCACGATGGAGACGGACTCACCTAGTTTAAGTTCACTGGAGGAAGAGGCAATGATCACCAAGGCGTCCGCCGATGCGCTGTGGCACGCCGTCCGCCTTCACGCTACCGCTTCATCATGAAAATTTGTAAATAAAACCAAACTTTATTCCTCTTTTTTTTATTATTTTCTTTTTCGTTTACAACAGCTGCTGGAAATAATACGTATTATTTTCGCGGTTTTTTCTTTTGTTTTGCTTTTTTTGTTTCTTGTGAAGGTATAATTTGTTCTATTGTTGTTTTTGTCACTTTTCTTTTATTGCTTAATGCACGAGGACTATACACCTATCTATCTTTGTCTCCTCCATTCTTCAACAGCCAGTTAGAGGTGCATACATTTTTTTTCTCTTCTTCAATAGTACCCCAATCAATAAAATGAAAGGGAGCGCTGGAGAGCGGAGAACAACACGAAAAAAAGGGGGCAGCGGAGAAACCATTGACGGTGCCCTTGGCGACGGACGACCTCCAAGGCACCGTCGCCGCCGCCGCCTCCACCGCTGTTTTCCTTCAATCCACCGGTAAGGGTGATTTACGTGCAACTGGCGGGAAGGCGGCCCCCCGCTCCACAGACACGGTATTAGAGGATATCCTGCACACCTACACTGGGATCGTCTCCATCGCTCATTTTAGGTCGATGCAGGCGGCGACCATAAAGCTAACGGAGGATATTAAAAAAGGGTCGGCCTTCGCCCACGGGGATGTCCACCCCTCTGTGCCAGATGTACTAGAAGATTGGTTAGACAGTAAGCGGCAGGTGTTGCGCCTTGAGGAGGAGGCCGTGTCTCTACTGCCCTCCATGGATACACTGCCACCACCTGTCCGGTGCGACAGCGAGGCGGTGGGGATGTTGCGTACCTTGTTCGATACCTTTTTTAAAAGTTTAGAAAAACTGCTTTCCTGCGTAGAAAAGTTACAAAACAAGTGGGGGAAGTTGACCGAAATAGACCGTGTCGAGTTGAACAATTGCATAGACCAGGTGCGGCGTCATGTGATTGCCCCAGAGGACTGCTACCACTGCTTCACGGAGCTCAACTTTACCGAGGAGCGGGTAGAGTGCACGGGATCTTTGTTGACCTTGTGCAACAACACGGAAGTCATCCGTCTCAGTTCGAATCCGGCGTTAAAAGAGGTGGCACACCTTCCTCCACATGCACACACCCTCCTGGCCTGCGCCTGTAGTGTGGAGCAGATCCATGTGGAGTCGGCCGATGTGCTAGTGCTAGGGGTTTCCTACAACCGACTCTCTGATTTGTCCTTCCTCCCCCGACTGCCATCCCTCACCGTCCTCGATGTGTCGTTCAACCACTTGTTCGACCTCGCCGCGGTGACGGAGGCCATGCGTGGTCACCCCAGTTTGTTGAATGTGCGTCTCTTTGGTAACCCCATTAGCTATTTGGATGTCTACCGGCGACAGGTGTCGGCGGACTGCCCGCAAATTGAGCGATTGGATAATAAAATTGTCTCTTACGAAGAGCGGAAGCCACTCGATATTGCGAAACTGGCCCTCCAAGCACAGTCGCTGTCCAAGCTGGCGGTGTCTCCCCGCAACAAGAGTCTGAAGGGCAGGCGGAAGAGCGACAAGGCCGTCGCTGGGGCCCCTACCACGGAGGAGCTGTCGGAGTGGGACACGCTGTTCCACCAGACACTGGCCGCCGCCGTGCAGCTCGTGTCAGCGTCCGGTCTGGACCAGCTGGCGGTGGGGAAGTCGGTCTGTGTGAATCACATGGACGACATCAAGCCCGGTGCCCCCCTGTGGGAGCAGGCGCTCGACCCCCGGCTGGCGCACCCCGAGGATGTCCTCGCCGCCTCGCAGATACAGGGCGGCGGGAAGAAGCAGACCAACAAGGCCGCCCACCAGCTGCCTCTCTTTGAGTGTCATAGCAGTGTGGTGCTCCTCGGTACGTGGGGGGAGGAGGACGAAGGGGTCGCCGGAAGGGGTACAAATAGAGTTCAAGGTGGACTCCCCGGCAGCGGCGGAGGGCGCGGCGACAGGGGCGGTCGGCAAGCTGCGGAAGGCGGTGGCCTCTGCCCTCGACATCCAGGCTATCACCCCGGTGCCCCCGGAGGGTCTCTACAGCAGCGAGCTGTACCTCAGCCCCGACACGGTAGACCGCCTGCGCAAGCCTTTCTTCCTCTCCGTTCATGTCGAGGACAGACGGACGTTCTACGGAGAGGCGTCTATCCGAGGGCAGCTGGAGCACCCCACTACGAGCGGTGGGGGCAAGGGAAGTCGGACCAACACCGGGGGCCATCCCCGCACCAGCGTCCACACGGAGGGCAGCACCCCACCGGTCTGCGAGCCGGTCGAGGAGACGCAAAGTCTGCACGTGGGGACGTTGATGTTTTATCCCATCGATTTATTCGAGCAGGAGCGTCCCACCACCGCGTCACCGGATAGTTTACCCAACAAGCGCGTCTTGTACTGCAAGTCGGATTTAAAGAAGAGTGGTGTAGACCACGCGGCGCTGGAGCGCAACTTGTCGGAGGGTCGTGAGGCACTGCGCGAGGCGGTCGACCTTTACAATAGTCAGTACGAGCAGCTACGGGAAAAGCAAAAGGAGCTACACAATAATAATAATAACAACAGCGCGACAGACAATTTGGGCGCCACCAGCAGTGGGCGGCGCTCCGCCGGTCGTCGTCAGAGCAGTATGCGATCGATGGGTCACTTCTTGGAGCTCCAACCTCTCCAGGAGGAACTCACGCAGATACAGACACGCGTGGTCGACCTCGGCTCACGGGTGCTGGCGACCCAACACCTACTTCAGCGAGCGAGCGACGCGGCGGTGACGGTGGAGTTAAAGTTTTCGATTGGTCGAGGACCAGCCCCACCAGAAGACTCCGGCGAGCTGAACGCTTCCTTGAAGAAAAAGGGCGCCAAGAAGAAGTAATTCAACAAAGAGTGACACAGCCCGTAAAATGTGGAGTAACATGACATACACACACACCAAAACAGTAAAAAAAAAGTATATGTAAATTAGCTGTACAATTACTGAATTGAATCCGTTGTTGTTTTTTCCGTTTCTGTTCACGAAAGCGTATGCTTGTTTACTTGTTGCTTTCGACGAGCGTCATTTCTCTTCCTCACCCCCCCACTTTAGCAACTTTTGCTTTGTGCCACCTAACTTTTATTATTGTAGAAATACACCTTCAACAACATTAGAAAAGTGTGTGTGTGAATGCTGTATAAAATTATACTGATCCTGTGCACCCTCGCCCTCCTCCTCCCAGTCCGAGGGGAGTCAGTGGAGATCACGGAAGAGACGCTTCCTTTCGTAGCCAAGCCTGTGTTGAAGTGGTCCGTCCGTGATGTCGAGCTGTGGATGAACTACACGGTGGGGTACGCCGAGTACAGTGCCTATCTGCGGAAAAACTTAGTCGACGGCGTGACGCTGCTGGAGATGGAGGCGGCCGACTTTGAGAGTTATTTACCGATCCAGTCCCCCCTCCACAGTATTAAGATTGGCGCTCATTTGAAGTTACTGAAGGGGTTGTGTACCTGCCGCGCCTCGGAGTCGGTGACCAGCGATTTCTGGAGTTACATGCGCCAGTACCCGAAGCGAACGTGGATTCTGGGGGCGACGGCGAACTTCTTCCCCCGCACGGCGATGCTCTCCGCGTATCTGTTCGATCACGATCTCTACCTCGACATGGTCGGCGTGGAGGCCTCCCCGGAGGAGTTGTTAGCGGCGGCTAACAAGGGCGACGGGGAACTGCCGCAGCGCAAGAAGTCTTGGGTGCAGGTGGCCCTCTACTGGATTTCGTGGGTGGTAGCGCCAGACCTCTACATGGCCTACCGTACCGCACGGCTGACCCCAGGCAACTACATTGTGATGCCGCTGCTCGTCATCCACTTCCTGTCCCGCGCACTAGGGGAGTACTTCTTGATCTTCCTCATCTACAGCGGACAGGCATTCCCGCCGGGGAAGTCTCTCCTGGCCAAGATCAGGATGCTCTACTCCTACAGCTTACTAGCGCCCTTGGTGGGGGTGATCCTTGCCTTTCTCCCCGTGTCTCTGCAGTACATTGCGACGTGGATTTTTGTACTTCATAATCTCTTCTATCTGGTCATGTCGCTGTTCCTGGGGGACACGGAGGTCGGTAAGCCGTATGATGAGGAACAGGCGAGAAAGGAGGCAGAGGCGGCGGCGGAAAACACGGAGGCGGCTGCCCCCACGCCTGAGGCCTTCACCTCCACCACAGAGGAGAAGGAGCGACTGGACAAGCTGGACTAAAAGATCCCTTACTACATATTGATATGGATAAATAACCATTATACAAGCGGTAAAATATTAAGTAAAGTCCTCTTTTTTGCTGTTTTTATCTGTATCGACTGTTTTTTTATTTTTATTCGAATAACCTTCGTTTGTCCTTTCAACTTGTATTTGACAATCTTTTACCTCTTTTCTACATCCGTAGTAGCAAGCAGTTATTTTTTAAACAACCAACAGAGATACCCGGTCACACCACGTCAGAGGACAAAACAATGAACTCTAAAAAAATGGTAGACTTTGTCAAGCGGTGTGACGCGGCGCTGGAGCGCGCCAAGAAGGCGATAGAGAAGAGTGAGGCCCAGACGGAGCACTTCTCTCAGCTGGAGGAGGAACAGTCTGCCCGCCGGAAGAGTGTATCCCCAGGGGCGGTGTCGCCGCTCCCACGGGAGAGCTGGTCGACGAGGCTGGCCTCCCCATTCCGCGCGGTCCTCTCCCGCACACGCAGTCCCCTCCCACCGAGTGTGCGAGTGGATAGACCGTCTAGCTCCCCACGACGGGAGTCGTCCAAAACCGTTCGCAAGTCCGTCCGCTTCGCGGAGGAGGTGGAGGACGAGGAAGAAGACAGCAAGCGACCTCGGCTCGAGGACAGCATTGTGCTGCCGCCCGCCCCGCCGCCCTCGGAGGTGAGCGCCGCCGAGCCTTCCATCACCGCGGAGGAGCACCGAGAGATGGTGGTCTTCATTAAGGAGAATAACGTAAAAAAGTGTCTGTCGGCCTATAAAAAGGATGATCTCATACACTTTTTGCGTGGCGAAGGGGTGCGCGAGGTGGACGAGTCTCTCCCAAAGAAGAAGCTGTTGGAGGAGGCAAAGGCGTTGGTCTCGTAGTGTACGACTTGTTATTTCACTTTCATTTATATGCAACTACATATCTCAGAAATAGAATCAAACTTCCGCTATTTTTTTCCTTTTTTTTTGGTTTTGTTTTGTACTTACTATTGATAGATTTTTTTTCCATTTATAATTCCCCTTTTTGCTTGCTTGGGGCTTTTTTGTGGCTCCTGCTTTCCGGAGTCTTTTAGGTTTTCGAAAAAATATTTTGGCCCTTTCTCTCCCCTTTTCAGCACATTAGATAGAAAAAAAAAAAAGCGTTCCCCCACCCACACACCGTTATTATAGAAAACTACACTTCACTAAAAAGTCATAGCTATTCACCCCCCAAAAAAAGAAAGCGTAAAAGACTTCCATGGAGGCGTCAAAACAGAAAATTAGCGAGGCCAGTAGTGCCACGACCAATCAGCGCATTCAACAGCTGCGAGAAAGATTAGAACTATACAATGCCTCTGTCACGGAGGCAATGAATACTATGATCTCCTCCGACCAGCAGCGGAAGGCGGCGACGGGTACCCCCGAGCGCAAGGAGAGTTCTGCCAATCGGGGAGGCAGCTCACCAAAGGTGTCGACGCAAAACGCGTCCCGCCTGCCGGAGGGCACCAAAGAAAATAGTAACGTTCCCCAGCGAACACGACTGGAGGCCAATCGACCGTCTATCCCCATGACACCGGAGCGCAATTTGGAAAGTGAGTTCGCGAACCTGCGGCAGTCCCCGCCGGCGTCAGCAAAAAGGGGCAACGCGGAGGCCAAGCCCTCTCATGTATTCACCAATACCAGTAAAACCCCATTGAGAGAGGGATCGACCTCGACCAAACAGTCCTTCTCCCCTCACTTCTTCGAGCTACCAGCAGAGGAAGAAGAGGAGGACGAGGACGAGGAGGAAACCTCCGTGGAGTATGAAGTAGAGGAATACGAGGAAGAGACGACAGAGACGGACAGTGAGGAGGCAGACACCGATAGAATGAATCAGTTTATTTCCGACCTCATGGCGGAGGATCCCTTCTTCCGGGCGGCACTAGAGGAGAAGCTGTCGAGCAAGGCCGATGTAGACTTGGAGGAGGTGATGCGGCGGGCCAACTATCTTCATCAGCAGTCCTACTTGCAGGAAACGAGCGAAACCAGCGAGGAAGAAGAAGAGATGGAAGAGGAGGAGGAAGAGGAAGAAGAAGAAGAGGCGGCTCTTCCGGCGGTGAGGGAAGAGAGTCCACTGCCGGACAAGAAGAAGAGTATCACGGAGGAGTTCCAGACGGTGATTAACACCTTCAAGGAGCGGTCGCAGTCTAGGGCAGAGGCCAGCCAGTCCCCCATCGCCAAGGAGGGCGAGGGAAAGAGCGGGGTGGTCAAGTTCAACGATTTGGAGACGGCACACTACTACGTCTGTGCGGCGCTGCATGGCGCGGAGAAGATCCGTGGCGCTACCGCCCCCCTTCCACCACCGTTACCTTTGGCGGACAAACTGCAGGCGGCGGTGGCGCGTCGACTAGACGTGATGAAGCAGGACGAGGAGCTACGCTCAAAAGACATACCGGCCTCTGACTTGGAAAATATTAAGGCAACACACGGCAAGAAACTAGACGACTCGCTTCATCAGTTATTAGAAGATAGCAAGAAGGCGTTAGACTTGTTCACCACTGTGGAGGAGCGCCAGGCGCTGGTAGAAGGGAAGGAACGACTCCTCATGATGCGGAAAGATGAGTTCGAGGACCGTTGTGTCGCGGTAGAAACCGTACGGAAAGAGATTGAAAACAAGAGAAAGTCACTTGCCGCCCGAAACAAGCACATCCAACAGCGGGAGGATAAGTATAGAACACTTCTCATCCAGCACAGCGAGCGGGAGAAGGAGATTCAGCAGAAGGTGAGCGAGGTGGAGGAGCTGGGGAAGAAGGTGTCTAGCTGGCTACGTATCTTGGAGGGGCGGGAGGCGCATCTCATTGAGAAGGAAGAGCGGCTGCAGCGACTACAGGCCGATGTCGTCCGGCGCGGCGACGACGTTCATTTATACCACAAAAATGTCAAAAAGATACAACCGGTGTCGCCCCCACCCACTAGCAACTTACCTTAAAATAGGGGAGCCGACTTCCACTGCTAATGCCTCCTGTTTCCCATTATTTGTATAGTTTTTTTCCCCCCCAGAGTCGTTTCGGCGGAGCGGCAACGAATATGAAATCCTTTTTTTTTTTACTTGTTACACAAGACGTAATATAGAAAATCATAATTTTTTTTCGTGCTTTAAAACAGTAATTCCAGTTTTAGCTTCGTTTCCTGCAAATAGTTGTAAACTGTGATGTCTTCGCACTTGCACACTTCATTCAATTCTTCTCTCCACGACCATCATAACTCCAAAAATAAGAAAAAAAAGTGTACACTTTGTTTTCCTAAAACACAATGCCAGGTAGAGAACGCAAGTCCAAGCACGGCACGACAACCAACCCGTTAGGC
Source organism: Angomonas deanei (assembly GCA_903995115.1). Taxonomy (NCBI): domain Eukaryota; phylum Euglenozoa; class Kinetoplastea; order Trypanosomatida; family Trypanosomatidae; genus Angomonas; species Angomonas deanei. Next base: position 661,623 of record LR877154.1, read on the forward strand.
GACGACCTCCATGCGGACCGGTTCGCGACCATACGCCGCGGACACGGTAATGGGAACGGAGAGGAGACCGCGGAGAGCGGTTTCGTCCTACCCGCCGGTGCCACACGGCGTATCCTCAGGACCGCTAGACAGCAGCTGGAGGAGGTGCGGTATGAAGAGAGAGGCGGCACGACGATAGAAGAAGAGGGGGATGACACCATTATGGGTCGTCTAGAGGGGGAGGAGCGCCACGGAGAGTTCTACCCCGAGCAGACCGAGGACGGTGATATTGTGGAACTGGAGTACGACGACGCGGAGTCGGTGGTGTCGGAGTTACCTTCTGAAATGGGATTTGACGCCAACGACGGTGATGCGGCGTTGAGCTATTACGGCATCGATGAGGAAGAGGCACGACTGCTCCAAAAGTTCCAGCCCACCTCTCGTCTGCAGAGTCGAACGTTGGCGGATGTGATTTCCGAGAAAATTAAGGAAAAGGAGATTAATGTGCGAAATGAACAGCGACAGGCGATGCAGCCGGAAGAGGAGAGCAACGAGGAAAAGATAGACGACCGTGTGGCGCGTGTCTACACGGCGATAGGTTCTGTGCTGAAGCGCTACACGTCCGGTAAAATACCCAAAGCGTTTAAGATTCTCCCCAATGTGCGCAACTGGGAACCGCTGTTGATGCTGACCAAGCCCGACCAGTGGTCCCCCCATGCCACCTACCAGGCTACTCGCATTTTCGCCTCCAACCTCAATGAGCGCATGGCCCAGCGATTCTACGCGGCGGTACTCCTTCCCATCGTGCACGAGCGCTTTATCGAGGACCGCAAGCTGCACCCCTCGCTGTACATGGCCGTGCGGAAGGCACTCTTCAAGCCAGTTGCCTTCTTTAAAGGTTTCTTGTTGCCGTTAGCTGCCGATGAGGAGTGCACCCTGAAGGAGTCGTTAGTGATTGCCAGCATTCTTCAAAAGTCACACCTCCCACCGGTCCCGACGGCGGTGACGATGGTGAAGCTGTCGCAGATGCCCTACTCCGGCCCCGTGTCGGTGTTCCTTCGCGTCTTGATCGATAAGAAGATGGCGCTGCCGCTGCAGGCGGTGGACGCGCTGGTGGGGTACTTCCACCGGTTCGTCTTTAATCACCCGAAGGAGGAGCCACTCCCGGTGCTGTGGCACCAATCGCTGCTATCCTTTACACAGCGGTACAAGGGGGACTTCAACCGAGAGCAGGTGGAGCTACTAGGACAGGTGTGCAACACACACTTTCATTACATGATCACCCCCGAAACACGGCGGGAGTTGAACTCTATCATAAGGCAGCAACAGCAGAACACAATCGAATAAGTGCGCCTGAACTTTTTTTATTTATTTTTGAAAAGAACTAATTCTCATTAACACGTGTAATAATAGCAATCCTAATACTAATAATATAATATTTAAAAATTTCTCGCTTAACCAATAAAATAATAAAAAAAAGACAACAACACTACAATAAAGGAAACTAATATAGTACATGCTCATGCTCATTGCGAGTTAGATGAACACCTTCTCTTCCCCTTCTCTTCCCCTCTTCTCTTATAGCAAGAAACAATTTATAGTGTGGTCGTGGATGTTTGGACCCTTTCAGCGAACCCTCCTTTCCCTCGCCAAGCGTCCTCCACCGTTAAAATGTAAACTACCACCACCGCCACCGCTGAGAGGTCTCCACGTGGCCCCCTCCATCGCGGAGGGTAGAAGGAACGCCACCCGCCGCTCCCCCCAAGAAGTGCTCACGCAGTACATTGAGTACATGCCCACCTACTTCACCCCACTCAGCTGTGTGGCGGCTATCCTGCCAGAGGAGGAGCGTGAGCTGATGGCGGGCCGGGGGAAGTTTCTGGCGTTTCTACGCAAGTATCCGTTTCTGTTTGATGTGCGGCAGCCCGACAACATGCGCTGCGATGTGCGACTGCGCCCAGACGTGAGTCACCCCAACCGCGGGGCGGCGGACAACAAGTTTGCCATGACCGACGTCGGGGAGCACACGGACTACGTCGCCAAACCAGAGTACATCACTTCCACCGAGCCGCTCGACTCCACGACGAATCAGGTGGTGAACCTCATGCCGCCCAGCGCGCCCCCCGCTATTAAGGTCAACTTGGAGGAGCGTGTGCCGGTGATGGGCCGACTGCAGGCACTCGTCCCCACCCACTTCACGGACATTGACAAACTGGAGGAGGGTATCCCGGAGGATGTGCTGTTTCACCCCTACTTTGACTGTCAGGGTGGACTGCGCTCCATTGGACAAAAGTTCCCCGACTACTTTCAGGTGGTGGAGAACACCATACGCCGTCGCCCTGCACACCTTGCCCCTATGGCCCTGGGCGATCTGACCTTGCAACAGTCCCCGCTGCCAGACGTGGCGGAGCTGGTCCGGAAGGAGGTGTGCGACAGTGACATTCCGCATTGGGTGAGCGTGACCTACCTGTATGAGCAGCTCACGCCGGCACAGAAGCGAGAGATCAAAACTCACTTCAAGAGTTTCTCGAGTTTCCTTCGTGCGCACGGGAGCGAGCTCGCCATGTCGATTGACCTACTGCAGGTGTCCATGTGGGCCCGCAATCCTACCGCGGGTAGTGTCACGACCCCAATCGAGAAGGGCGGCGTGGCGGCGCCGCTGTACACACCGGTACAAGTACTCAATGAACTGTTCGACCGCTTCCCCAGGAATAAGTCTCTTTCCCTGAAGGATGCACTGGAGCTGCTGCCGAAGGAGATGGTGCTGTGCCTGCCACGGAATGTGGCGGGGTGGCTGAGCGCACAGAAGCGCTACTTTATTGTCGATCACCTCGACGAAAAAGAAAACTTGGAGAAGGTGACGGTGCGGCGGAGGTCTGATACCCAACCGTTGGATCTGGTGTTTCTGCTGTATCGCGCTTTGGCGGCGAAGGACACCACGCATGTCGCCGTTACGGCACTAGATGAGCTGTTAGACCCGGCAGCAAAGACCACTATTTCGCGTTTAGGAGTGGAGGAACTCGCTTCGGTGGCGCCGGAGTGGCTGACGATAGGCGAGGAAGAAGGTACACCACACCTCTATGCGCTCCGCTCGCTAGAGGCGTTAGAAGAGCGTATCCTATCTGAAAAGGAAGAAAGCAAACAGGACAATGAAAACCGCCAACGCAAGAAAGAGTATTTGGACAAGAAGGAGAGACAGTTCATGACCAAACCGCCGCCAAAGTTCGAAGGCGGCGTGTAAACCGAGTACAATACTATTCACAGTTTATCTATTTAGCTGCGTGCAGATCGTGGAAAGAAAACATCAACAACACATTTTTTTTTAAACTTAACGACGACACGTAGTACGCACAAAAAACAAACACCCTCCCCCCCTTTCTCAAAGTTTTTACATTACTATTATTTTCTACATTGTAAGAAAACTCTACGGATGAGCGACCAACAACCCGCCGCCACCCCCGAGGAGCCGAAGATCAACAAGAAGCAGGCCGAGAAGGAGGCCCGTATTGCGGCCCGCCTGGCGGAAGAGAAGGCCCGCGCTGAGGAGAAGGCTGCCCTGCTCGCCAAGTACTCCGATGTCTTCGGTAACGCCGAGCTCCTGCAGTCTACTGGCTACAACACCAAGGAGTACACCAAGGTCCCCCAGCTGTCCGCCGCGCTGGCCGATAAGACCGTCACCGTGCGCGCCAGAGTGTCGACGACCCGCAAGAAGGGAAAGTTGGCCTTCATGGTGATCCGCGATGAGAACTCCTCCGTCCAGGCCATGGCCGCCGTGGACGAGGCGAGGCCGAAGGAGATGATCGACTACATTGGTCAGATCCCCTGCGAGTCTATCGTCGACGTGGAGGCGAAGGTGACGGTGGTGGATCAGCCCATCACGTCGACCACCCACTCCGACATTGAATTGCAGATCCAGAAGATCCACTGCATCTCCGAGTCCCAGCGGACCCTCCCCTTCACCCTCGAGGACGCCAGCCGTCGCGAGGACGAGGAGGGCGCCAAGGTCAACAGCGACACCCGGCTCAACTGCCGCTGGTTGGACCTCCGTACCCCCGCCTCTAACGCCATCTTCCGCATGCAGTCCCGTGTGTGCCAGCACTTCCGCCAGTACCTCCTCGACAATGATTTCTTCGAGATCCACACCCCCAAGATCATTAGCGCCGCCAGTGAGGGTGGCTCGAACGTCTTCAAGCTGCAGTACTTCAACCGTGACGCCTTCCTCGCCCAGTCCCCCCAGCTGTACAAGCAGATGGTGCTCCAGGGCGACCTGCCCCGCGTGTTCGAGGTGGCCCCTGTCTTCCGTGCGGAGAACAGTAACACCCACCGCCACTTGACCGAGTTCGTCGGTCTTGATGTGGAGCTGCGCATCAATGAGCACTACTACGAGGTGCTCGACCTCGCGGAAGGCCTCTTCAACTACATGTTCGAGAAGCTGGCCACCCACACCAAGGAGCTGGAGGACATCCGTGCCCAGTACCCCTTTGAGCCCCTCGTCTGGAAGATCACGGAGGAAAAGATCAAAGAATTAGGCATTGGTATCATCAGCGAGAACAAGCAACCCACCGACCAGTACGAGGCACGTGTGCACAACCTAGAAAGCCGCATGCTGCGCCTCAACTACCCCCACTGCATCGAGCTCCTCAACACCGTCCTGGAGGAGAAGCTCGCCCCCACGGATGACATCAACACCACCAACGAGAAACTGCTCGGCAAGTTGGTCCGTGAGCGCTACGGGGTGGACTTCTTCATTAGTGATCGCTTCCCCTCTACCGTCCGCCCCTTCTACACGATGCCGTGCAAGGACGACACCCGCTTCACCAACTCGTATGACATGTTCATCCGCGGTGAGGAAATTTCCAGCGGGGCGCAGCGTATCCACGTCCCAGAGATGCTCCTCGAGCGTGCCAAGTCTCTCCAGGTGGACCTCACCCCGTGCAAGGATTACGTGGACTCCTTCCGTCTGGGCGCGTGGCCGCACGGTGGGTTCGGCGTGGGCATGGAGCGTGTAGTGATGCTCTACCTAGGCCTCAGCAACGTGCGCCTGGTGTCCATGTTCCCCCGTGACCCTCAGCGTGTTACCCCCTAAGGAGGAATTCTTTTAAAAAAGAATAAAATGTGTTTTAACGTTTTTTTTTTTTCTTAATTTCAAAAAAAGAAAAAATTCCTTTTACGCCAAAACAAACAAACAAAAAATATTATTAATTAATAATTCTAATAATTCGATTTTTTTTTTTTCATTACGATTCCTCTTTTGATGTTTTTTTTTTTTGCTTCACATTCCACTTCGTTCACTGTCTTTTATTTCGAAACACTCGTATATTCGCTTTCTCTCTCTCTTTTTTTTTTTTTTAGTTCCAGTGATTCGGATAAAACGAAAAGAATATAACCACACACGTGTACATTCACAGGAAAGTAATAAAACAGAGGGCCAATGTCGGAGATTCGTGAGTATGTGCCGTCATGGCAACGAGCCGCCGCCGCGGCCCCAGCAGCAGGGTCCACCGCACCCCCAGCAGCGTCTACCCCAGCTCCGGCAACGTCAGCAGCGTCCGCCGCTCCGTACGTACCAAAGAGCGCTTCGGTGGGTCGGCCGGCAGAGCCCGTCTTGGCACCACCACCCCCCCACACGGACCCGAAACCAAAAGCGAGCGGCATCAGCGTCACCAACACGACCAACAATGCCACTAGCACCTTCCATGACCCGGCGAAGATGGCGGTCTCCCCGTATACTGCCTACGCCACGCCCAAGGCGGCCCCCCGAACCCCCTCCGCGACGGTCAGCCCCATGATAGCGAAGCGCATCCCTACCCGCATGCACTCAACCCCGGTCCAGTCCTCGATGAACCCCACCGCCAAGGAGTTCGTCCCGTCTGGTCTCGCCGGTGGCCTGGAGGCACTGCCCATGTCCACCGCGGATATGAATAACCCGACGGCGAAGACGGCCGCCCCGTACCGTCCACCGGAACGCAGGACGATGCTCCGGCGTAGTGCCAACTCCTCCCCCGCGATGCCCAAGGCGAAGAATATTCTGGAAGGCAAGACGGAGGAGGAGATACGAGCGATTAGTCAGAAGAGTAAACTAAACACCACCGCCGCCGCCTACTCTTTCAACCCCAACACTAGTCGCACGATGGCCCGTGTGGTGCTGCCGCCCTCCCCCCTCTCCCTCCAGCACAGCGGTCCCGCTGGGGAGCAGTCTAGCACCACCATGCAGCTCGATGAGGTGTGGTGCCTCTTCTACCTTCCCCTGCACGGGGAGCACATTAAGGAGGAGACGTACAACCCCACGTTGGTGTTTCGTATCGATAGTGTCCCCACTTTTTGGAAGGTGGTCAACAATATTCCCATCCCCACGAAACTACCGTACTGCACGCTGTACATGTTCAGGGACGGCATTGACCCCCGCTGGGAGGACGCCGCCAACCGCGACGGTGGCATCGTGCGTCTCAAGATCAACCACAACCGCGCCAAAACCTTCAACACCCTTAGTCCCACGCAGGACCGGGTGGAGAAGGCCTCCGACAGTAACGTCAACGAGGCGTGGGAGCTCCTCATGTGTCGTACGATCGGCGACAGTTGGTCCCCCGAGGTGCGGGACACGGTCAACGGCATAGCCCTCAAGATTAGGGAACGGTCGTACATTATAGAGGTGTGGGTGACCAAGTCGACCCCTGGCATCACCAGCGATCTCTCTCAGCTGCTGCACGGGACGCTAGGCAGTGTGTTTGCCGTCAACTACTACTCCCACGCGTCGATGCAGGAGCGGTCGCACCAACTAGAAATTAAGGCGAAGCAACAACAGCAGCAGATCGCGCAAAGCAATAAGAATAGTAAGAATAACAAGAAATACTAACATTTATTCTTTCTTTTTTTGCTTTCAAAAAATAAATTATTTTCGACTGCGTATACAAGTACACGAACAATAATAAAGTTTGCCTCTAGTAAGTAACCCAAGATAACAAAAAAAAAATACAATAATTAAAAAAACAAACTTAAGTATAAGCCGATTCTTTTTTTTTTTCATTTTTCTTTTTCTCGTATAAATATAAATAATTCCGGATCCGTATAAGTATAATTTTTTTTTTGTTCAACCTAAATGAAATAAAATCGTTTTTGCGTTTTGTTGTGTCTTTAGTCAAACTGGACGACAACGCATTCCTTTTTGCCTCTTTTTCCACTTTTTAATTTCTCATTTCTCTCTTTTTTTTTTTCTTGTCCCAGTGTTTATCAAAAAAAAGCAAAATAATACTTCAAAACTACTACAAAAACAAATCATTTTCTCATGCGACGATTATCGCTTCTGTCGACGGCCGTGGTGCTGTCTGGTGTCAGTAGAGCCGGTCTCCTTCCTTCCCGTCCCCTACCGGCGCAGCGCTCCTTCGCCCACACGGCCGTCCTCCTCAAGGACGTGCGCAAGAACGATAGAGGGGAGTCCCGCCGACTGTCGTTTGAGGAGCGGGCCGAGCGACGCTCCGGCAAGAATAAGGAAAACCGCGCCAACAAGCAGTTGCTGATTGAGGAGGCGGAGACCCTCGTCAACGAAGACTTCCCGGCAGAGCTGCAAGACATTTTTGTGGGTGTCTCGGAGAAGTGTGTCATGTCGGCCATGAAGGTGCTCAACATGGCCAAGTGCCTCGAGCTGCTGGAGGTGGACATGAGCCCTGCCGGCCGTGGTCCGCCTGCCGCTGGGCACAAACTGCTGCTGACAAAGATTGCACAGGTGGTGAAGGTGAGCCCCACCACGATTGAGATTGTCCCCAACTCGAACAGTTTTTCAACTCCTATTCTTCAGCGGGTGAACCGCTTCGACGGCACCCTGCAGGTCTCCAAGGAAAATAACACCATCAAGGTGGTCATGCAGCCGGTGACGACCGCCCAGCGAGATAAGGCGGTGGAGGACATCAAACACCAAATATCGTTTTTTAAGAACAAGGTGAAGCAGTCGAGGAACAATGCGGGCCGTGTGCTGCAGGAGTGTGGCCTGGAGGAGCAGGCGCTGGCGGAGCTGACACAAGGGCTAGACGCGACGATGCGTTCTTTTGTCGATGAAAATTGTATTGAGTTAGAGAGTCTGGCGGAGAGTGTGATGACGATGGGACTGGATGAGTCCGACAATGCAGTATAGCTGCATTTTTTTTTTTTTTTGAATTCTTCCCCATTGTTTTTTTCAAAGTCCTGTCAATTTTTTTTGTTATCTATTGGATCATAGAATATTACTCTCTATGGGGAATGAGCGTGACGGAGTACCCCTTCTCTCTCTCTATCCAGCTACCGGTTGCAAATAGAAGTACCTTTAGTAAGGAGTTTTTATTACCAAATATAGTTTCGTTTTTTTTTTTTTAAATACAACGGCGACTCTCTCTCTATGTGATTGGGAGCAAGCATAGAAACCAAGGCTCGGCACACACACACACACACACGTGCGTGCGAATACGTCGCTTCTCTTACTTATTCTCCTTCCTTCCTGTCCGATGTGATGAAAATAACGCTTCAATTCCTGTGGGATCTTAAATGTTTTATATGAATGAAAAACGAACGATGGGGTATCACTAGCACTGATACTTTGACTGAAGACAAAAATATTTCGATTATTTGGTGCTGTTTTTTTTATTATTATTCAGTTCTCATGAAGACTCACCATATGCAATTCCTGTGGTATCTGACGATAGTTGAACTGAAATACGCAATGTTAGCCTCATGACGAGGTTTTTCTGATCTCATTCTGTTTCTTTTTTCTCCTCTTTTTTGTTGTGTATGGCACTGTGGATGTGATGAAAATAACGCTTCAATTCCTGTGGGATCTTAATGTTTTACGTGAATGAAAAACGAACGATGGGGTATCACTAGCACTGATACTTTGACTGAAGACAAAAATATTTCGATTATTTGGTGCTGTTTCTTTATTATTATTCAGTTCTCATGAAGACTCACCATATGCAATTCCTGTGGTATCTGACGATAGTTGAACTGAAATACGCAATGCCAGCCTCATGACGAGGTTTTTCTGATCTCATTCTGCTTTACTTCATTTTAATGGTGACGATACGCTGCTTCATGAACATTTCCTTTCTTCCAAATTCAGACGAATCATGCGAAATGCCATACAGATAAAACAACTGTTGAAACAATGACCCATTTCTTTTTTTCTCAGCTCTATTTGACAAGAAGCAGAAACTAGAAAACGACCCTCTGGTCGTCCATACAATAGAAAAATGAAGCTTGGCGTGTTCGTCCTTGCCGTGGTGTGTTGCCTCCTGTGCACAGCAGAAGAGGACCGTTATGTGTCGCCTGCTCTCTATAGACGACCCACCTATTCTCTCTTTCAGAGCACACCAGAGGTGGTGGACTTGGCCGTATTGGATGTGCAAAAAGCGTTTCAGTCTAGCGCGGTGGCACAGTGCCCGTGGCTGGTCTATCTGTACGACGACGGCTGCGGCCACTGCCGGTCCACGGCGCCCACGCTGACGGCGCTAGCGCAAGAAAGTGCGGGACCAGATAGTAATGTATCGTTTGTCGTGTTTGGGAGTTTGAACTGCGCCGAGTTCCCCGACGAGTGTGTGCGACAGGATGTGCTGGACGTTCCTCGGTACGTCCTCCTCGTCCCTCGCGGGGCCAACGGCGGTGGAAAGGACACCAAGTGGCTGGGGGACTTGGAGGTGGTGCCGCTGGACAACTCGGAGAAGGGGTTAACAAAGATCCGTGAGCAGTTGAACGAGAAATGGAGTGCGCGTGTGGCCGAGTTGGACTGGTCGGAGCAGAAGCAAGAGCACTGCAGTCAGGTGGCTTCCTACTTTCATGAGATGAAACGGCAGTGGTCCGCGGAGGTTCCTACAGAACAGACAAAATTTGTGGAGGAAACCAAATTGTACTTTGCCGACATTGCAAACGCCTTTTTCTACACCATGTACCACGAGGTAACCGCCGTGAAGGAGGTGCACGGGGAGAGTAGGGTGGCCCTTCTGAACTTTCTACGACTGGTGAAGACCGCACTACCGCACCTGCGGTCGGACCCGCTGTACGAGGTGGTGCGCTCGTCCAATCACATCAGCGACGCACAGTGGCGGGCGCAAGTCCTACAGGCGGCCATCCCTATTGAGGGCTCCCCTCAGAACATGACGTGGCGGACCTGCCGGGGGTCGGCCTGGATGTATCGTGGGTTCCCCTGCGGACTGTGGCTGCTGTACCACGCCCTCTCCGTCAACAGCGACCCCAACACGTCTGATGTGCTCCTCGTCATTAAGGAGTACGCGCGATTCTTTTTTAACTGTCGTCCGTGCCGAGAGCACTTCATGCGGTTCAAGCCGGACAAGGTGTCCCACCCGGTGCTGCAGCTGTGGCGGGTGCACAACGTGGTCAATCATCATCTGGCCAAGGTGACGGAGGGGGCGGACCCGCTCGTGCCGAAGGTGTTTTTCCCCTCGAAAGAACTGTGTCCGCACTGCTACAAGGATGGGGAGGCGGTAGACGAGGACAAGGTGCTCTCCTACTTGAAGCAACGATATGGTCGTGATAATATGTTGGGCTACAATGATAAAGGGAAGAAGGAGGAAGTGGAGTTCTCCTTTTTCTTTTGGCTGCTCCTCATCGCGGTGGCCGTGTCGGTGACCGTCTTGTACCGACAGAGAAAGCGTCGAAGGTTTTTCAGTTTCAAGACCTCCTGACGATCCGCACATCAATTCATTTTTTTGTTTTTTGTGAGGTTTCAAATAGATGCTTTTCTGGACACTGCTGTGCCAGTGTGATGCCTTGGATTATACCACCTTTTCTCTCTCTTCCTTGCCAGCAGTCGTCAAAAAACAACAACAAAACAACAACAACAACAACCTTGACACCTAAAAGTGTCTCTTTTTAAGAAATGCCTTTCCATCATTAACACCCGCAGCGGAGAGGGGGCGGGGTTAACCGTATACGCCAGTGCACTCTCGCAGTACCTGGACAAGGCTGGTATCCTCCACAAGGATGTTGTCGTCCCTGGTAAGTCCACTGTGGCCGCTGTTCAGCAGGACTTGCCTCACCACGACTGCCTTATTGTGTGCGGAGGGGACGGCACCCTCAGTAGTGTCGTGAATGCGCTAGGGGTGAGCACAAGTCAGCCGGAGCTGTTGCGTAAACCAGTCATTCTATTACCCTGCGGACAGCAAAACTCGGTGGCGCACTCCCTCGGTGTCCACTCTGCCGACCGATCGGTGTCCTGTTTTGTCGCCGGCCGTGTGGAGCACGTCCCTGTCTGGGAGGTACGGCTCCACCACGACGACAGCGTCCTCCGGTACATGGTGTCCTACTTTGCAGTGGGCACTTACGCCAACATTATAGACCGCTACCACAAGCTGACCGACGCCCAGGAGGACTACGTGGTGCTGCCTCTCATGGGCAATAAGTACTACTGGTCCGCGCTGTACACCAGCATGCTGGCGGAGGAGATCCCCTGCAGTGCCACCTTCACCTGCACCGACAAGGAGGGGGCTTCACCGAGGCAGTTCAGCGCCCCACTGCGGATGCTGATCGCTTCTCAGATGCCTTTACAGCATGGGGGCTACTCCTTGACGCCTTTTGCCATGTACCGGCACCACGCTCTCTCCGCCACCATTGCCACCACGGAGGCCTCTCGTCTTCGACTGTGGCATCTGTTGAGTCGCGAGGCGGTGGACGGTCTCATTGAGGAGGAGGACGGCGTCCACACGCTGTCGAACATTCAGAAAATCGAACTGAAAGTGGGAGACAGCGGTGGAGACAACAGTGGTGTACTGCTGGCCCTCGACGGGGAAACCGTGGAGCTGCCGCCGGGGTCGGAGGTCACGGTCCAGCGCTGCGACATGGAGATTCCGTTTATTTGCTAGTCACACACATCTGTAAGAAGGGGCACTCCGTCGCCACCAAAAACCTTATCTATTCTATCATTATGAATGCTTTTGATGGAACGCTTAGACAACATGATTTACCATTTCCTCATACACTCCTTCCTTCACCTCTATCTTAGTTTACTCATTTAGTATATCATTAGAAATGCACACGGGTGGTCGCAGACGTCCGCGAGACGACGGACAGGACGACTTTGTCCCCCGGGAGCGGATGAGAGGTCAGCGCCCCGTTGACTTTTATAGTCCGGCTATACGACACATAGAAATGCGACTACAGAAGCGACGAACACCGTTTAACTATCACGTGTGTCCTCACGAGCTGTACGCCAAGGACGTCGTCCCCGCACGGGAGACCGACTTCAACCCCAGCGCGGCGCTCTGCACGCAATGGGTGAGTACTTCCTTCCACCCCGATTCCCGTGGTGGGCGAGAGCGTATCTCTATCTTTGACCTGAAATGGGCGCCGAGCGGGCGACGGCTTCTGTGTAGCACATCGCAGGGAGAGTTTTTACTATTCAATGGTCAGTCCTTCGGTCTCGAGATTCGTACCAAGGCGCATGAAGACAATCGTAGCTGCCGGGCCATCGCGTGGGGTGCTCGCAATGACTTTATACTGAGCGGGGATGAGGCCGGTAAGGTCAACCTGTGGACCTCCGACTTGGTCCTGGTCGGTGGGCTCGAGACGAACCACCGCGCGGTGCGGGAGATCACTTGGGCGCCCTCTGAGGCAAAGTTCTGCACGGCTGGTCAGGACGGTATGGCGAAGGTGTGGGACACGGTGCGGGTAGGGAGCAGGGAGCACGAGGAGGTGAAGCTAGAGGGGCACGGCGGCGACGTGACGACGGTCCACTGGCACCCCTATCGAGCACTCCTCGCCACCGGCAGTCAGGACACCCAGTGCCGCCTGTGGGACCCTCGTACCGCCGCCAGTGGCAGTCTTGCCTCCCTCCGTGGGCACGGACAGACCGTTAGCTGTGTGCGGTGGCACCCCGACGGCAGCTCGCTGCTGACCGCCTCTAAGGATGGCTGCGCGAAGCTGTGGGACATACGCCGTGCCGAGAAGGAGCTGCTGTGCTTTCGTGGCCACAGCAGCGGGGTAGACAAGGTGGAGTGGCACCCCTCTGTCCCGGATCTCTTCGCTAGTACCGGTACCGATGGCAACGTGATCTACTGGATGGTGGACGAGGGGGACAGGACCGTCGTCCACGGGGTACCCGAGGTGTACACGGGTGCGGCGCAGATCGAGGCGGCGCACGGACGGTTCAGGGATCAACCGAACCCCATCTTTTGTCTAGCGTGGAGCCCACTGGGGAACCTCCTCACCACCAGCGGGACAGAGGTGAAGTACTGGACCCGGAATAAGCCAGGGGCGATGGAGGAGCACGATCAACGCGAGGAGGACGATATCCTGGACGAGGATGTGGCGTAGGGGCGGGTAGTAGGATACAAGGTGTACCCTTAATGTTTAATAAAAGCAATGCTTTGATATCTGCGTGTGCGTCTTTTGTGGTCTCTGTTTTTTTTATTATTATTATTCTCGAACACCAATTCTCCTTTTACTCCTTTTCAAACCATAATAAAATACAAGTAGAACAGAAAAATAAAAATAAAAATAGGATTCATGAACAAACAGCCCAAATCGGCAAAAACAGAGAACCCCGAAGTCTCTGAAAAGGCAGCCGCCCTAGCCCGCTCGATTGAAGAAGAGCTCATCTCCCTGGACACCGAGCGGAGGGATCTCCTCTTACTGCTCAAACAGCTGCAGGACGAGGAGAGTATCCTACAGGCCAAGGTACAGTCAGGAGAGCCTTCCTAGCGCTGATCCTTTGCCCTATTTCTGCTACCCCATACATGAATAAAAGTATAGAGCGATGGTTTGAAGGTTATAACGGTCGAGGATAGACGTACACACGTATGTTGCCTTCATTTTTATTGTTGAAATTTATTTTTATTACTTTCCTTCAATGGAATCCCTCCTATACCCTTTCCTTCTTCATTGTAGTGTTCATAAGAATAGAATAGAAGAAAGGAATGGACTTTATAAGGCGTTTCCTCGCCTATGCGCACTTGGAAAGTCTGTGCGGGATGTCCTCCAATCAGCTGGCGCTCTGCCAGCCGGAGGGGTGGGCGTCGTGGGCCATGACTGAAGTCGTGTACGCGGAGGAGAGTTATCGCAGCTTCCTCCTAGGGATATTCTCCTTTCTGCCGATTGTGATTGTGTTGTTCCTGGCGGGGTTCGCGAGCGCCCCTTCCCGTCACCGTGCCGCCGCCCTGACACTACTCATGTTTCTGGTGCTCAACACAGTGCTGAACCGAGTGTTCAAGAAGATGGTAGATCAGCCACGGCCGCCGCACCCCGCGGAGATCAACAGTGTCGGGAAAGGTTTCCCCAGCGACCACGCCCAGTTCATGTCCTTCTTTGTGGTGTACTTGATCGTCCGAGGGGGTACCACTAAGAAACGGGTGTCTCGTCCTTACGTGCTCTTTTATGCCGTCATGACCGCCATCGTGTGTTACAGCCGTGTATACAATGGACATCACACCGTGGGGCAGGTGCTAGCGGGGGTAGGGGTGGGGGCAGTGCTAGGGTGGGGGTGTGCCACTGCAGTCCTGCAGCGTCCAATGCGGTGGCTAGTGGATAAGTGTATTACCACCATCATGTTGTGGTGCACTGGGTGGACTGCTCATATCGTGTGAGCCTTTGTTTCACCCTTCGCTGCTGTTCCCTACCACACAAAAAAAGGTTTTGTTTTTAACACGTGTAACTACACGGCGACACTACTACATTTCTGGGTTAATAGAATAAAAATAAGCGTTCTCTCTCCCTTTTCATTTATCCTAAGTAGTAGTCACTATAATAATAATAGCATTTTTTTTTTCCTAATAAAAATGATCAAAACGAAGGAAATCTTCAAGCAGCTCACCAGCGGCCCTAGTTTTTTGGACACCATGTCTGACTTTATCATCCGACCACAACGATCGAATTATGATTTGATAGACTTGGGCCCGTCCGTGTTTCGTATCGGTGACGAGTGCAAAATACGGTTTCAACGGACCGACATTGATTTGTATAATATGCGGAATATGAACATCAAGTGCTCGTGGTTTAGGCCGCTCCACCAGGAGGGGAAGCTGCCCTGCGTGGTGTACTGCCACGCCAACTGCGGTGGCCGGTACGACGGGTTAGAGGCGCTCTTCCTCCTCACCCACGGCTTCACCCTCTTTTGTTTTGACTTTTGCGGTAGTGGTATGTCGGAGGGAGAGTACATTTCGTTAGGCTTCTACGAGCGGCAGGACTTGGCCACCGTGACGGAGTATCTGTACCTGCAGCCGGACGTGGATGGGATCGCCCTGTGGGGACGGAGCATGGGGGCCGTGACGTCCGTCATGTACGCCTCCAAGGATAGGAACATTCGCTGTGTCATCTGTGACTCCCCCTTCGGCTCGCTGCGGTGGCTGGTGCACGACCTCGTGGAGCAGAACGGCGGCCGCACGGCCAAGTTTATTCCTTCCGCGGTGATTAATAATATTGTGGAGCGCATTCGTAAACGCATTATGCGACGGGCCGCCTTTGACATTGATGACCTCAACACTGTCAAGTACGCCAGTCAGTGCCAAGTACCGGGTCTGCTCTTCCACGGGGAGGAGGACGACTTTGTGAGCTATAAACAGTCCATGGCCGTCCGCGATGCCTTCCAGGCGTCCTGTATTCACATGCTCGTCCCTGGTGGTCACAATGACGAGCGTGAGGAGGAGATACACAATCTTATCGTTGGCTACCTGCGCCTATACATGATTGAGAAGCCACAGGCGGAGCGGGAGAACCCTGCCCCCGCGCCAGATCCCTCTTCCGACCGGTAAGACCCCACCTGTCCTGCGTTCCTGCGAGGTGCGCACCGTCGTCGGCAACACCAGCAGCAGCAAGAAGAAGTCCAAGTCCAAGTCGAGGGAGAAGACGGTGCAAGGGACGGTGGTGAGCACGACGCCGCCACCGACGACCACAACACCGTCACTAGTCGCACAGGAGGACAGCAGCAGTCGCCCTACCCTCCGGTTTGCTGAGCGAGATGAGGAGGCCCCGGTGGAGCAAGACGATGATACCATGACCAACGACTCTTTGGATATGACCGTCGACGTGGACGCCATAGCGATGGCACAACCGATTAGTTTTTCAAAAGTAAAAATGTCCGGTATCCCCAACGAACCAGTGGACGGCGCCAGAGGATCCCAGGATTCCTCGTACACGGAAGACCAGCCAGCACCGTCGCCGTAATACAGAAAAGCGCAACCTAATTATTATTATTATTATTATTATTTTACAATCAACAAATCTTTAGCGAACGAGAAGATTTCTTTTTTTCTGTTTCTTATTTTAAAATGGTGTTTGATGTAAACTTGATGCTGCGTGAGAGTGAAAAATTATACTATAAGCAAACCATACACATATGGAGATTCTTCTTTTTTTTTCTACTTTTGGATCCTTTCCTTTCCGCTTTTACCGGGGAGATCATATAACTTAAATATAAAAATAAAATAACAATAATGTACACTTTTATTTGCGGTTGATGCTTTCTTTTTCACTATTAATCTACGTGCGTTCTATTATTGTAATTCCCTCACATCTCTTGTTGGTAGGAAAGACTACGCCCTTTTCATCATCGTCTTCTTCGCCTTTCCTTTTTTTTTTTTTTTCAGGAAGAAGAATGAGTGGTACAGAAACAACCAATGACACGTCTTCTTCCGCGGTGACACAGTATGGTTTCTACAAGTACCCACCGGCTGGGGTGGGGGTGAACCGAGGAGAGGCACTAGCCCCTAGCAAGAAGGAGTTTGAAGGACAGAGGGACCAACAACCCTGGAAGGAGGAGGAGCGGTGGTGGCTCTGTTCCTTCGCGGTGTATGAACGACTCCGAAGAGCTGGGGTCGCCACGGACGAGGAGACCACTTACTTTAGGAACCAGTGGCGGCACCGGTTGACGGCGGCTGACCCTGGTGGGATCCTGCGACGGCTCCTGTGGGGTTATCTCAGTCAACAGTCCGTGAAAGTCGGAGAGGCGGCGGAGGGAGAGGTGCCGGCGGCGGTACGAGACGCCATTGAGCGTGATATCGGCCGCACATTACCCTCTCACTGTCTCTTTGCGGCGGCAGACGGGATAGGACGACAATCCCTCCGCCGGGTGTTGCTGCGACTGTCGGCCCAAGATCCCGAGGTTGGCTACTGTCAGGGGATGGCTTTCCCCGTCGCCACGCTGCTCCTGCACTGCCCGGAGGAGGAATGTTACGGGGTGATGCGACGACTGTGGTGGGGACGGCGGTGGCGGCTGCGGGACTTATTCTCCCCTCACTTCCCTCTCCTCACGGCACTCCTTTCCATCCTGCAACAGCAAATCGCCCAACTGCTCCCACGGCTGCACCGTCACCTCGCGGAGGAGGAGATGGAACTATCGGCCATTGTGGCCCCGTGGTTCCTGACGCTCTTCACCCACCAGCTGCCCACCGCCCTGCTGGCACGGGTGTGGGACTTTTTTATCCTGCAAGGGTGGCGCGTGCTGCTGCAGGTGGCGGTGTACCTCCTGCGGAAGGAGGAGCCAGTGCTGGTCACTCTGAGTATGGAGGAGGCGGTGCTGCACATGCGGTCTGACACTACCTACCAACGGGTGGTGGACACGGAGACGTTCATACGCGCGGTGCTGCGCGTGCCGATAGACGACAAGGTTGTGGAAGGTTTGTTTCCATGTTAAATGTGAATCGATTGTACAGTATTTTTTTTTTTTTTCTCCCGAGAAAAGATATGTAAACGTGCGGCGCAGAGTGCCTTTGCGTATCACATCCGATATCCGTAGGTTCTTGACATTTTTTTTTCTTTCTCTCCACGTTCAGCAAAAAAACTTTTTTTTTTTTAGTTCTTTTCCGTAGTAGACACCAATAGACAAATAATAATAATAAAGGATATTACCTAATTCGATCATTATTATTATTCTTTACAGTACATGGGCTTAGCTCTACACAAACCTATTCTTAGTAAGGTCGTGGACCGTGCCGGAAATGCGTTCGTCAATGCCGCCTGCTGCGCCGTGAACGGTTTCCGCTCCTCCATGGAGGATGCACATATTTTGATCGCCGATAAGACCGAGGAGCGATCCTATTTCGGTATTTTTGATGGCCATAGGAATGATAGTTGCAGTCAGTACGTCGCCGCGCAGTTGCCAAAGAAGCTGAAGGCCCTGAAGGATCCCATCACCGCCGAGGTGCTGGAGAAGGTGTGTGTCGAGGTAGACACCTCTTTCCTCAAACTGAACAACGACGGTGGCTCGACCGGTACCTTCTGCATCGTCCACCACAACACCGGTAAGGTGATAGTCGCCAACGTTGGTGACAGCCGTATCCTCATTGCCCGCCGCGGCGAGGTGGTCTTTTCCACCGTCGATCACAAACCGTCCAACCCCGTAGAAAGAGAGCGCATCTTGCGGTGCGGGGGGAGCATCTCCGACAACCGTGTCGACGGTGACTTGGCGGTGTCCCGTGCCTTCGGTGACGGCCTCTTCAAGGTGCCGGGGACGACGGACTACAAGAACCAGAAGGTGATTGCGGTCCCCGATGTGTCCGAGTTCACCTGCGAGCAGGGCGACATCATCATCCTAGCCTGCGATGGTGTCTTCGAGGGGGAGTTCAGCAACGAGGAGGTCGCCGCCTTTGTCCAGACCCAGCTGCCCAAGTCCTGGGATGACCTCGCTGTCGTCGCGGCGAGAGTGTGCGACGAGGCCATCCGTCGTGGCAGCAAGGATAACATCTCCTGCATGCTCGTGCAGATCGGCGAGGGCGCTTCCAAGGTGGATACCTTTGGGGCCACCTCCTTCGTCCCCGGTCCTCCCTTCCCCCGCAATCACGAGGGGTGCCGCACCGCGTACACCAAGATGGCGGAGATGGGACACACCACCGTCTCCCAGGCCCTCCAGACCCGCTTTCAACTGTTGCAACAACACCTCAATCACACCCTCGACACGCAACCGCCCATTATGCGGACCGCTTTTGAAATGTCGGATGAAATCGACCTCGACATAGAGCAGCAATTCTTCAACAAGGGACCGTCGCCAGGAAACGAAAAGGCTTTTTTGATGCTTTATCACAGGGACGTTAGCAGAGGATACCATCTTCTGAAAACAAAGAAAAAGTGTGTATACCAAAAAAACACTTAATTAGCTTTTTTTTTTTTCATCCTTTTTTTTGAGTTTTGGCACCACATTAGAGTGAAAGGTTTTCTTTCTTAATATTATTTATTTCTGACTATCCACGTTGATTTCGGTGTTTTCTCATTTCCTTTTCCTGTTGTTGTGGTGGCGGTGGTTGTGTTTGTATGTATATGAAATTCTCTGTTGGCGTTCTAACAACGAATCCCATTTGATGAAGAGACTTTTTTTTTTTTTTTGTGCTTCTTCCCTCGTCACTAATGCGACTTCGGACCACTCCAATGATATATAGTACACGTTTCTATATCATCTACAACTTTCATTATCAGGGTGGAGGAAGAGAGAATAAAAAAAAAAAAAAAAACGGCAACAGAAAAAGTAAATACTAACAGTTTACTAGCGATATTTTTCAGAAAAGTTTTTTTTTTTTTCATAAAAAGAAGTGTATCTAAATTCTAAATAATCCAGTAATATAACAATTTACCATTTATGTTTCAACGTCTCTTATGAAAACACCCAAAGTAGTTTTTCCTTTATGCCGTTGATCCATCGTATCAATACCTTCTTCCTATTTTCAAAAAAAAAAAAAGTTTCAGTATAAACCTTTTCTTCCCCATCCGCTCATCGCGATGATGCTCACGAAGGTAGAGGGGCCGGACGAGTACGGCAACAAAACCTTCACCTTTGCCAATCAATACAAACTCGAGGCGCCTAAAAAGTACGACGTGAAGGAGTTTGTAGGACGGGGCGCATACGGTATTGTCTGCAGTGCGATTAACACGGAGGATGACTCCCTGGTGGCCATCAAGAAGATCAGCTGTCTGTTTGAGGATGCGGTGGACTGCAAACGAGTGCTGCGGGAACTAAAGTTACTCGCCTTCCTGGATCACCCCAACGTGCTGCGGCTCAAGGATGTCTTCAACCCCGTGAACCCCGACACCTACAGTGATATCTATGTGGTGACACAACTGATGGAGACCGACATGCAGGAGCTGCTGCGTTCCCCCAAGAGTCGTCTGAAGGCAGGCCACTGTCAGTACTTCTTTCTTCAGCTGCTGTGTGCCCTGCAGTACATTCACAGCGCCCACGTGATCCACCGCGATTTGAAGCCAGGCAACCTCCTCACCGATGCGGAGTGCAACTTGGTCTTGTGTGACTTTGGTCTGGCCAGGAGCTACGCCTCGCAGGGGGATGAGATGACACACTACGTCGTGACCCGCTGGTACCGTGCCCCCGAGCTGCTCCTCGTCTGCAGGGACTACAGCTATCCCGTCGATATGTGGGCCGCCGCCTGCCTCGCGGTGGAGATGGTGACCGGTAAGCCACTCTTTCCGGGAAAGGATTATATTCACCAAATTAATTTGATCGTGGAGCTGCTCGGCACCCCCAACCTGGAGAAGGATCTCCCACCGAGTACCTCCACCGAGGCGGTCGCCTATCTTTCCTCCCTTCCAAGCAACAAGGAGAAGCGGCTGCAGGAGTACGTCCCGGAGCTCCGTGCACGGTTTGACGAACCCGCCTTCTTTGACAGTTTCGACGAACCCACCGAGGGCGTCCAGCACAGCCCCGCCGAGGCGTTCGCCATGTTCGAGACGTTTGTGATGGGGATGTTGCGGTACTGCCCGGAGCGGCGCATGACCGCCAAGCAGGCGATCGCCCACCCTTGGCTCACCGACGTCCGTGGGCCAGAGACGGAGATACCCGGCTGCGAGGCGGGGAAGGTGTTCTCCTGGGATAAAGATAGTGTGGCACTCTCTCTGCCGGAGTTGAGGGCTCTCTTCTTGGAGGAGATACGCCACTTTCACCGGCCGAAACGGTAATGATTATCCTAGATAGGGGATACCACTTGCTATACCGCCAGGAAAAGACTATATCGTATGTAGTTACAGATGTGCAGTGCTTTTTTTTTTTTTTTGTTCGCGAGTTGTAATCGCTCTTTGTTTTTTTGGTTTAGTGGTTGTCTTGGCGTATCGGTGTGTTATGATTTACTACTGCCATTTCTCTTTTTTCTCTCCAGAAAGAAACGAAAGAAAAATCCGTTTTTTTTTTCCCCACTCTCTTCTGGGATTAGCTATTTGCTTCCACTCGAGAAGAAGCGACAACTCTTTTTTTTAATATTAAATTAATTATATTTGACTCTTGCAGAGGAAATGTCGAAGGCACACCAATCGAGCAGTAAAACCGCTCCCAAGAACATTTCCGTGTTTTTGCGTGTCCGTCCCCCCATTCCGAGAGAAAAGGATCACACCTTTAATAATATTAAATTCAACGATAGTGATCCACGCGCCGTGACCATAGCACGTAAGTCCGGTTCGCGCAAAGTAGAAAATGAATATTTGTTTAACCGGGTGTTTCGCCAAAACTCCCGTCAGGAAGACGTGTACAATAACTTTGGTAAGAATGCCATCAACGCCGCCTTCGATGGCCAGCATGGTGTGTTGTTTGTGTACGGTCAGACCGGTTCCGGTAAGACCTACACCATCAGTAACGACGACCCGAAGAATCCCCAAAATCAGGGTGTGTTGCAGCAGGCGATGCATGAGATTTGGGAAAAGATTGCCAACGACAAGGACCACGACTACTCCTGCAGCGTCAGCTACGTCCAGCTGTATAATGAAATCCTCACCGATCTCCTAGACGAGCAGAAGGGCAGAGTCCGTATTCAGATGGGTACGGAAGGAAGGGGTGATGTCGTCCTCATGGCCGAGAGCTCTGGTAAAGGGGTGGAGAAGCCCGTCAAGGACTACAAGGAGACGATGGAGATGTTTCGTGTCGGTATGAACCGCAAGGAGATGGCGAACACGTCCATGAACAACACTAGTTCTCGCTCCCACACCGTCTTCTCCTTCCACATCAACCGCGCCACGAAGGTGGGGGCCGTGAAGGTCGACTCCGACGGCCCGACGGTGGCCCTGGAGGGTCGTCTCGTCCTGTGCGATCTTGCCGGCAGTGAGCGTGTCAGCAAGACCCACGCGGAGGGCAAGACGCTAGGCGAGGCGACGCACATTAACGGCAGTCTGCTGGTGTTAGGTAAGGTGGTGGCGGCGCTGACGGAGAAGAACTCCCAACACGCCCCGTTCCGTGAATCCAAGCTGACCCGTATTCTGCAGTACTCCCTCCTGGGTAACGGTAACACCTCCATCATGATTAACATCAGTCCCTCCGACGACAACACGGAGGAGTCGCTGAGTGCCGTCTACTTTGGCCAGCGTGCGATTCAGATTAAGCAAGACGCCAAGCGACACGAGGTGCTGGACTACAAGGCACTCTACACCCAACTCATGGCCGAGCTGGATGCCAAGAACGATGGTACCCTCGAGGATGCCTTGGCGGAAGAGCGTGACGTGTACGAGGATCGTATTAAGGGTCTGGAGGAACAGGTGACGGTCCTCACCAAGGAGAATGAAGTCCTACGAACCGAGAACGACGCGCTGCGGTCGGGTATGCCACCCGAGAAGGTGGCCGCCATCGTTGGCTCCTCCAACCGCGAGACGCTCGACCAGGACATGCGCAACATGATCCAGGCCAGGGATCAGAAGATTAAGACGATTAGCGACGAGCGGGTGAAGCTGGCGATGTTACTCTCCGAGGAGAAGCGCACGTGCTTCCGTCTGGCCCAAAAGTTGCAGGCTCTTACGCTTCAGTACAAGGTGGACACCGACTCTCTCATCAAGCGACAGAACGAGGTCACGGCGGAGCTGGCTTCCGTGAAGGGTACCGACTATCTCAGTGCCGTTGGTAACGTCAGCAGCCCAGCGGACGGTGGTAGCTCCCCTCGCTTCCCGCTGGCTGGTGAATCCGAGGGAACGCGCGACCTTATTCGCGCCTACCAGCAAGAGCGTATTGAGCTCATTGTGTACCAGTCCAAGGCGGAGAAGGCCATCCGCCTCTTGGCCGCTGAAAAGAAGGACCTTCAGCGCCGCCTGGAGGAAGCCACGAAGAAATAACTGCAATAATTTTTTTTGCGTGTGCTTCAACTGATAAGCTAGATTTTTTTTTTTTTTTTTTAATCCACTCATTTTGAAAGGAGAATTGTACCTTGTTTTATCGTATAGATTCGAGCTGATAATGAAAACCTTTCTCTATATTGTACATCGTTAAAAACAAAAAAAAATATCGTACGGTATTTTTTTTTTCATATATAGTAGTAAATTGTAAAAAAAAAGTGTGTTCGAGTATGCGAAGCAAAACAAAGAATCGAATGATATGTTTGTTTTGTTCTTTCACAGAAACACTTCACTTTCCGCCACTCTCTTTTAAAGTAAAAAAGAGATATAGATTTTTTTTTTTTACTTCTCATTTTCACCTCTCATTTTTTTTGTATTATACACACAAAAAAACAACAAAACAAAAACACACTTACAATGACCGCAAAGAGTGCAGCTGTATTTGCGCTAGATGTACGCTGCCCTGCCGCAGGACTGGAAAAAGGAAAACAAATTCTGATGACCACTATCATTGACAAGATGTTGTACGCTCCTCGCGATGAGGTGGCATTGGTACTCTCCGGAACCAATGATACGCTCAATCCACTTCACACGCAGTCCAACGGGGCACGCTATCAACACATCACCGTCTGCAACCCGCTCTGCGCAGCCACCACGGACTGCCTGCAACCACTGTATAACTTGGAGGAACTGGCGCGTCACTCGGATAAAGGGAAAAGTGACTTTCTAGACACGCTCATTGTCTGTTTAGCGCTATTGCACGATCACATTGGGACCAAAAAGTACAAGCGAGTGGTGTATCTCATCACCGATGCGAGGGAGGAAGTCGCGAGACGGGAGGAGCTCAACGAGGTGTCCCAGTCCCTCCGCGCCGACGACGTGACACTGGTGGTGGTGGGAGTCGACTTTACCGAAACCTCTTCCGATATGAGCGACTTCACGTCGTTAAGCATTAAGGCACAGAATGAACGCGTGCTGCACTTTCTGTGCTCCAGTGTTGGTAACGCCAGTCAGGTTCTCTCCGTGGAGGATACGTTACAAGGTGTGTCGCAGCTACGGGCCCGAAAGATTCTCCAGCGCCCTCTCCTTAAAGTCGTGCTGACCATTGGGGATATACGTTTGGCGGTTCAAATGTTTTCCAAGGCACAGGAAGAGAAGTTCCCCACATTGAAGCGCGTCACGACCGACGGCGTAGGGGTGGGCATGGCATCGGAGTATGTGCGGGTGGGTGGCGAGGAGCACCAGGGGCCGATTCAGCCAGGGGACCATGTGAAGGCCTTCCGCTACGGCCGTGGACTCATTCCCTGCACCGAGGCAGACTTGGATGCCATGAAGCTGCACGGTCTTCGCTCCTTGGAGGCGGTGGCGTTCGTACCGCGAGAGGAGGTACCCCCTTATATCCTAATGGGGGGCGTGAAGGCCATTCTTCCTCTTGCTGGGGACCACACGGGACAGAAAGGGTTCGCCTGCATTGTTCGCTCCATGCTAGAGTTGAACCGAGTGCTCATCGTCCGCCACGTCCGCACCCGTGATGCAGCGCCCTCTCTCGCCGTGTGCTTCCCGTCTGATCAAGATGGCGACTGTCTTTACTTTGCACCCCTGCCTTTCTCCGAGGATGTGCGCCCGTTTCGCTTCTCCAACTACGAGGAGGTACAGTGTACGGCGGCGGAGGAGCGCATGATCGATAACATGATTGACGCGCTCACTGTGGAGGAGACGGTGCTGATGCCCAGCGAAACGTTCAACCCCAGTCTTCAGCAGTACTACGGCACTCTCCGGTCCAAGCTGATGAGTAAGGAGGAGAGCGACGTGCCACCGCTGCTCCCCACGCTACAGGCATCTTCCACTGCCTTTAACGCCTTTGGTAATCCACTGCAGCCGGTGTTGGAGAAGGCACTCCCTGTCCTGGACAAGGTGGCCGCGGCCTTTCCGTTCGCGGAGGTCGATCCTGCCAAGGCGGGAGACCGGCGCAGCCATTGGTTCCGTCTTTCTTCTGGCGTCACTCCGGACGGCCAAGACGACAACTCCACGAGTGACCGAGCACCTTCCACCGTGAATGCTTTCTTGCTGAAAAGCAAAAACGGTGCGAAGACCGGCGAAGGCAGTGTCGTCTCCACCAGCGATGTGTCGACGATTGCCGCGGAGGGTCTGGCCACCACCGTGAAGCACGTCACTACCGTCGACCCAGTCGGTAGCTTCGAGGCACTGCTCGCGAATGCGAAGCAAGACGGTGTGGCCAGACTGACGGCGATGGATGAAATAACCGAAGTCATCCTGCAATTACTCCGTTACAGTTTGAAAAGTGCGCATTACGACAAGTGCGACGATGCGCTCCAGGCGCTACGACAGTGCTGCGTCCATGAAAACGATCCCGACTACTACAACTCCTTTCTCATGAAGCTGTCGGTGGAGACACGGGAGATGGGAAGTGGGACGACTACTTTGACGGTCGGCTGATGAAGTCTAAAAAGTTGCGACCCATCACCGTGGCGGAGTGCTCGAACAGCGCACTGAAGAATGACGCGGACGCAAAAGGCGTTTCTCTTACAGGATCGCTCCGTGCCGGTGTTGGATGTCGAGGACGCCGTGGATGACGACCTTCTTGACCTTATCAGTTGAGGAATTCCAAAAAAAAAAAAAATTCACTACTCTTTTTTTTTTTTAATGCTTCCACATTTCTGCGTTTTAACGGCTGCTGACGAACACTGCATTTTTTCCCTCTCCCTCTTTTTAGTCCACTCAAAAGCTTTTATCGTTTTTTCCTTTTTTTAAGCAAATAACCAATATTTTTTTTTACCGTTAACCGTTCAGCATGTCCACTGCTGAATCCCCTAAAACGGAGGCGAAGGTCACCTTGGAGGAGGCCAAAACCGCACTGTTCGAAATCCTAGACAAGAAGACCCCCAACACATGGGAGCAGGTGGAGGTAGTCCAGAAGGCCTGCATGCGTCTCCCCACGCTATCAACCCTTCTCACTGGAGAGAAGCGATGCCAGCTCTATGAGAAGCTGCTGTACGACGAACACACCAAGATTCTGGACCTCCCCGACAACTTGGCCGAGTATGCCACGAAGGCGAGCGAGACCCACGAGTCGGTCGCCAAGCAACTCTCTCCGCTGATGGGCCCGTCGGTGGAGGGGGTCAGCGAGGCGGAGCTGAAAGGATTTGTATGCTACCTCGGTACGGAAAAGGGATTCCGTTTCGGTGAAAAGCAGGTTGGCATTTTCTTTGCCCTCGCCGCCCAATTCCATGATGTCCCGAAAGGAGACGCCAAGGCGAACCTGAAGCGACTGCTGAACTTGTCGGTGGCTCTTCGAGAAGAGTATCTGATTTCCTCTACCCTCTACGAGAAGGCGACCCTCAGCCTCCTGCGGCTGCTCCTGCAGTACCACGACCCCGCGCTCTCCGAGGCACTAGACCATCAGAAAATTGAGGTGGGGCGGTATCTGCTCGACTGGAGCTCCAGTCTGTTTGCCAAGAAGGACGACCACGAGGCGGCCGTGCATGTGTTGGACTGGATCCTCATTCTCTTAGAGCGCAACATGGTCCCCTACGCGGCCTTGGCCTTCCTCATGAGCAACCGACAGGCCGTCATGGGCTTCCGCACGGAGGAGGAGACGACCGAGTACTTGCAGACCCTCTCCTTCAAGTTCTCCTACCGTAAGGAGAGTGCCCTCAACGCCGGACTCGTGGACGGCCGCCGGATTGCGCCGTTACCCATTTGGAGTGGAAAGTCTCTGATGCAAAATGCAGACCTCCTCGTTCGCAACACCCCCCTCTCTGCGCAAAATGTTTTAGAATGCTGCCTGTGGCCGGATACCGCCCAGCTGAGCAAGTCCCCTGAGGCCTTGGCCCACCACTACTCCCTCACCCCTTGTCTTCCCATAGAGCGCTCCGACTTCGCGACGTCCTTCTCCACGAAGGATGCCACACGGAGCGCGGCGCTAGACTACGTGGTGATCGACAGCCGTGCGCGCGTCAGCTACGAACACGCTAACTTACCCGGTAGTATCTTCGTCGGCGATGTGGCCGGGTACGACCAGGAGCGACTAGAGCAGCTGGTGAGCAGGGTGGAGGAGAAGGCCAAAGGGTCCCACGTGTGTGTCCTGGGCACCGGCCGCGCCATCGACGAGGAGAAGAATCTGCTAAAGCTGATTGCGATGCAGTTGGTCCGCAAGCACCTCCCCTACGTTGGCTTACTGTACGTTGGGTTCAAGGGTCTCATCCCCATGATCAAACAGAAGATGATTGTCGCCAACCTACAGCACCCGGAGGATATGGCGGAGGAGACCGCACCGCTCTTCACCAACGCCGCTCTGGACGCCGCACTCGACACCATCTCCTCGAACCTTCCCACCAGTGAGGAGGTGCGCCAGCGGGCGGAGGAGGTACGGCAGAAGGCCGAGGAGCTGGGCAGTCTGGCCAAGGAGCGGGCTGAGGCGGCGCGATCATGGGGGCTAGGCGTGTTCAGCCAGCTGCAGGAGAAGATCTCCGAGGTACGCTCGCAGGGTCTGTTCACGCCTTCCACTGAGGAGGCGAAAGGGACCTCCGCCGCCTCTACAGAACCGTCTCTGATTGGTCGCATTGTACGTCCATCCATCGCGGCCGCCTTCTCCATGGGTGGGGAGGCAGACCCCGCGGAGGGCGACGACGACTTTGACCTCATCACGTCTGTTCCCAAGCCCATGAAGAGCGCCCTCCCGGCGGAGGAGACTGCCAAGAAGGAGGCACAGAAGCCTCAGGCGGCACCGGCAGCAGCCCCCAAACCTGCGGTACACGCGGACCCCACGGCCGACCCTAACGCCAAGAAGGTCGATGAGGAGTTTGAAAAACTATTCATGTAACGACCCATAACCAAAATATAAAATAATTAGTGTGATCCTATAAATTGCTAATTCGTAGTAGAGCAAGTGCCCTGGTCGTTTTTTTTTCGTAATCATTTTAATAGGGCGAAACAAAACAGGAAATACAAAAACAAAATCATAATTGTCGCCAATTTTTTTTTTTCCCCCATAGCGCCAAAGAGCGACCTCCTTTATACCCCTGTTGATCTTTTCTCCTGTACCACAAATTTTTCGTGTTTAGGCGATTTTCTTGTTTGTGCTTTTATGTGCGTTCGGCTATCGCATTCCCTCTAATTCCCTCCCTCCTTCCAGTACTCTTTATTATTATTATTATTATTATTGTTTATTCTTTTAATTTTAGAAATACTGCACACCAATATGCAACAAAAAACGTTATGCGTGGCGCCCATTACTTTATTTTCGGTGGAGGATTCCGGGAAATCGGTGTCGAAAGGGAACTGTGCGTGTGCCCTCGTCGCCCTCCCCGGGGTCCAACCCAAGTACAGCATCGTGTGCTACACGGCGGCCTCCAGCACCCTCTGCGTCGCCCGCCTGGAGTCTAGGAACGAGCGAGGGGCGCGGGTCCTGTTGCAGAAAAGTGGACAAATTGATTTTATGGACGACTCCAATAAGCGTTGGAGTGCGCTATTTAGTAACGAGGGACAGCGAGAAAACTTTGTGGCCCAAGTGACGTTAGCTTTTTATTTAATGAACGGACGGCCTCCTCGCGCGGCGGTGCAGGTGGACCTCACCTTTCGCGACGTAGGGATACCGTTGGGCCTGCACCACAGGGCAAGTGTCTTCTACCGTGCTTATCAAACAAAGGAGAGCGATGGCATTTTAGAAATTAGTCGGATGGCCGAAAAAACAGATGACCGGCCGTACGCCTTCACCCCACTACAGTCGAACGTGGTGCTACCCGCTGGTTACAAGGGGTTCGAGTCGGAGGTGTTGCGCATGACGGAGGGCGCCGTGAGAGGGGTGACGGTCCCCTACGACACCCCGAGTGCGTCCTCGGATGATATTCTCATCAAACAGTCCGCGCTACCCACTGTTTTTGTGGTGTCGCTGCAGCGCCTCGACCAACTAGACTTTTCACGTGGGGAGAGTAGTCTCACCCCTACCGTGTTTGCCGCCACCGACGACCCACCGCGCATTGAAGACAACGCAGCACGAGGTGATGCCTCAGACAGGTACGCCCTCGTCCCTTCCACGTACGCCGACCCCACTCACACCAACCTCGTCGCACCGTATAGCCCAGATGTAGTAGCGTCGCCTTCCTCTCTAGGAGGGATCCCCCCAGAGCAGATGACACTGCTTCAGAAGGTAGGCGTCGGTATCGGCAACCTCACGCTGAATGTCAGCGATTTACAAACCATCATTGAAACCACTTCTAGCAACTTTCATAGCAAGGTGAAACGACCGCCCCCGACGAGGCTCACCAATAAGGAGTTGAGCGAACAAGTGCAACTCATTATTAGCGAGAATGAAGGTAGCAAGGCGGAGCTGTCGACGGTACAGGAAAGTGTGTTCACCATCGAAAAGGACAATACAGATTTGCAAAAACGCATCGACGACATTGGTAGAGAGTGTCAAGACTTGATTAATGGAAGAGTAAAGTTCCAGGACTCGGTGCGGGACAGCCGACTGGAGAAGAGTAGACTCATTCTAAAACTGCAGGACCAGGTGGAGATTGCCACCACGCAGAGGGACGACGTGGAGCGACATGTCAACACTCTCAAAAAGTTGGTCGACGTGTCCAAGGAAGAGCTGCGACAGGTTCAGGCCAGACAGGGTTTGCTGGAGATACAGAGGGCGACCGACGAGGAGCAGGCGAGTGTGGCGGAGGCGACACTGCAGGAGACACGCACGGAGTGTGCCTCCCTAGAAGCACTGCTGACGGAGCTGAGGGCGGAGGAGGAAGGGCGACGGCGGGAGCTGCGCTCGGTGACCGCCCAGCTGCAGGAGGTGGAACTACAGGCCGAGCGAGAGAGGAGTCGCTGCTATCAGCTGGCACAGGAGGAGAGAACAAAGCGGGAGGCCGACGTGCGAGAGATTCGAACCGAGATGATGAATGAGCTCAAGAGTAAAGAAATTCGCTACCGCGCCGAGCACTCCCGCATTGTCGAAGAGAAGTACTACGCCGGCCGCGAGGAAGGCAAGCGACTGGGGCGCGAGGCGGCCCTGGAGGATGTCGCACTGCACCTTCAAAGTCTTCGCTTAGATTTACAACGGGCGCAGTCCGCGGTGGATGTCCGTAAAGATGAGTTGCGGGATCGCATCGCGGAGTCCATCTCCTCTCGCCGAATGCGTCTGTCTCAAGCGGAGGATCTCCGCAAGTCTATCCACCACTTGATCAAGGAGAAGGTGGCCATCGATATCAAGACGGGCAAACTGGAATCTGGCAGGTGCGGTCGAGGGGCGGTACTGCGGGATCTGAGCCTCATCGTGAAGCAGCTCGACCACCCAGTGGAGGCCAGCCAGATGCTGACCGTGGTGGACTCTCTGGAGCGTGGTGACCGATACATTGATCTATCCTTTAATCAAGAGAATTGGAAGACAACCATGGCGGCCGTCTGCGCCCAACGCGTCGTGTGGATAGAAGAGGTGCTGTTTGACATTTACAGAAAAGGCATGGAGTACTACTATCAGGAGTGGATGAAGCCGCTGGAGGAGGTGCACCAGCACACCACGCGGCAGGTGAAGCTGCTGTGGGTGAGCACGTACGGCGAGTCGCACTACGCGGTGGTGATCGCGGAGCGCAAAGAGCGCTTTGCGATTGAGTCAGAAAGACAGAACTTCTTTGATATGCTGGTGGAGTGGCGGCGGAGAGACGCGGCAGCCCGGGAGGCCATGTGGAGCGAGGCTGCCAGCACCGCCGAAGCAGCTCTATCAACACGCCACAACGATAGTACAACAACTGTACTCTATTTGTGTGGGACAGCTGCAACAGCGACAAACGTTACGCGACGCGGAGACCGCGGGCAGACGATCCATCACGTTGGAAGAGAATGCCGGACGGTGTCTCCTGCCCGAAGTCTTCCGCGACTGGTCGGCCCAGATGCTGCGAGACGCACAGGGTGCCCTCATACAGGAGGAGGAGTACGAGCGCGCGACCAGAGAGGCGGAGGAGGTGGCGCAGTTCGGGGCCCTTCGCATCGCGGCCCAACTCGCCACGCAGCGGCTAGAGGAGGAATCCCTCCGCACAGGGCAGCAGGAGGAACTAGCTGCGATGGAGACGCGTGCACGGGCGCTGCTCCACAAACAAGAAGCCCTCGGCCGGACTGCTCTACTGGAGTGGCTGGTGGAGGCGCTCTCCGCCCCCACAGAAGAGCTGCCACCCTTATCTGCCCATGAGGAGCAGCCACCTGTGGTAACACCGCCAGAGCCCAGCGCGACGGACGACGTGCCACCGCCTTTGCCGGATGCAGATAGCGCACCTCCTCCTCCAGTGGTGGAGCGGGCCGAACTGCGGACCCCACCCCCGAAGGAAGCGAACAGCCGTCGTCCGGTGGACACGCCACCGCCGCAGGTATCCCCTTCACAGCTCCCAGAGGAGCCACCACCGCTACCGTCCGACTCTGATGAAGAGCCGGCGGCTGCGCCAGCCCGTGCCACGCCGATTGCTCGAAATCCTGTTAAGGTCGAAACACAGTCCGCCCCAAGGGAGGTAGTGCCACCAGCGGACTCCTCCGATGAAGACGACGGCGAAGTGGGAAAACCTTCGAGAAAGACTCTTTTTGGCGATTCCGAATCCGACTCGGATGGACCACCGCCACTGAAGAAGCGAGCGGCACAAAAAAAGAAGACGAAAACGACAAAGAAACCCTCTTCTAGTAAACCGAAGCTATTTGACAGTGATGACGACTAATGACGCCTCCTCAGTCGGATAGAAAAACAAACAAGCAGGCTTCTTTTTTTTTTTTATGATTATCGTTGCTGTACAATCATGTTTTTTTTTTTTTGTTTTCAGTTTTTATTCTATTCTTATCGTTACCTAATCAACTCCCTCATGAACTCTCCTCTCCCACCTCTAAAATCCGTAAAGAAATAACATAGCTGACCCGATAGTGGCCGCTTTATTCAAAATAATAGAAAAAAAGACACCGCGATGACAGAAAAAGGATCTAGTCTCGTACTGCGGTTTCCGGAGGAAAGAATTCTGTCGTGCGTCGACCCCAATGCGGGCGATATTACAAAGTACATTGTGGACGGCGAAGACTTGAGCACACGCCTGCTGTCACGGCCCGTGGGGGCGACGACTGCCGCGAAGGGCGCGAAAGGTCTGAAACACAGTTCTAGCTTCACCTCGAATACCAATCTCTCTCGCGGCAATTCCATGTCCAACTTGATGCAGACGGCACAAAATGCAAAAGTCGTTGCGACGCACGTTTCATCGGATGCCGTGCTGGTGGGATACGAGGACGGCGCCGTCAACATTACGTACTTTAACAAGAGCAACGCCGATGCCAAGATAGAACCGATCGGCCACACCCTTGAGTTCAGCGAGGTGGGCGCACATTTCGAGAAGACGGAGGAGTTTCCAAATGGGGGAAATAAGTCCGCTGCATCCAAGGAGCGGGAGACCCAACTCAGTAGTGCTGGACATCCGAAGATAAAGTCCCTGCATGGGGTAGGGGTGCCGAATGTGGGATACTGTGTCGCGATTGGGTTTAAAGAGTCTGTCGCTGTGGTATTTGACCCGTTTGATTTATCCCCCAAGTCCGTCACCCTACACGCCAAGACACTCTCGTCATCTTTTGCGGTCGTCAACACCAGCGATTTAGAAGATATGGTGGATAGTTTTCTGTCTGCCACACCACACGCCGCTGCCACAAGCGGTACCAACAACGCTGGTAACAACACCAATAATAATAATAACAATGGCAGAACACCGCTAGAGATTGATGCCGTCGTGCTCTCGCCGTGTATGCGATTCCTATCCATCACCCTGTCGGTACCATATCCGCTAGTCCTCGTCCTGTCTCTCCCGCGCCTCACCCCGGAAACCACTGCCAGACCCCCCACTGGGAGGGAAAAGAGTGTGGAAAGGGGCGATGTGGTGTTCCAGCTTCATAAGTCCGATGTGGTGGGTTACGTGGAGGCACCAGAGGAGGAACAGGGGGCGTTGGCAGAGGGGGAGCGAATCAGTGCGAAGTGTTTCTTTCTCGCCAATCACGAGTCCGTCTCGGAGACCCTCTTTGTTGTGTGGGAAGGCGCCCTCACGTACGTGCGCATGTGCCTCACTGCACCACCAAAGCCCTTTTTGGTGCATGAGAGGAAATCCTCTATCCGGGATACTGCCTCGAAGAAAGGCAAACCCCGTGTCACGAGCGTGTTGTCCAAGACCGCAGCCGCCAGCAGCGAGTCCAACCCCCCTCTGCTGCTGTGCGCCACTGGTCAGCTTGCCGCCCCCATCCAGTCCTCTCTGTCGGTGGACGATCGCTACGTGGTAATTGCCTGTCAGAGGGGCGGCGTGTACGTGATGGATCACGTCGAGCTGTATGGTGGGGCCGCCGCCTTCGATTCTACGGACAGCGCAGGGTGTGTGTCCACCCACTCCAAGGTGCTGAGCGCTGCGGTACACAAGGGAGGGGTCTGTGCCTTGGTGAGCTCCACTCTGGGGACAGGGGAGGAGCGTCAGTTCGTGCTGGCCTGCACGTCTGTGTCGGTGGAGAACAAGGCTCCCTCTCCCCCGCGGTTCATGACAGCCCTCCCTGGTGAGGTGGTCTCGGCCGGATGGGTAGGGTGCCTACCTCTGGCAATGATCAGTATCGCCAACTCTCAGACACTCCTGTGGGACACAACCTTCCACTACCTCGTCGGGCAGCTACCCATCACCCCTTATCAGTCGTCCACCGTGCGGGCCGGGGCGGCACACCTCACCTACCTGGACTACGCCACCGCAGACGGCGAGGTGTCCCTCCGTCCTTCCCTTCTGCCGGCGACGTCCCTCACCGCGATGGTTTACCCACTCTTTGCCGTGTACTTCCCAGGGCTACCGGTCTTCTCCGTCGCCGCCATCCTCCGTCAGGTACCCCCGACCGACCGTCTCACCTCTAGTCTGTCCAATACAGAATTGGCGTCGCTAGATGTGCAGGGCGAGCGCACGGAGGAGGACTACGACAGGAGTGTTCCCCCACGGTGGGGAGAGGTGCCGGCTGATGCGCATGCCCTGCGCTGGCTGTCCCACCTTCAGCACAGTTCTGGTGCCCGCAAGGTGTGGCTGGACCGCATGATTGAACAATCATCGGAGTAACATGTATAGTTTTAGCTGTTCTGAACTTTGTAGCGGCATTCGTATATTTGTCTTTTTGTATGTAATGTAGGTCTTCGTTTTATCTCACCTCACTGACACCACTTCATTCCTCTCTTCTTTCACAGCTTGCATTGATAGAGTCTACACTATTTGCGGTTACACTCGCCACAAATAACAAACTAAAATTCGTCCTTCAAAAAAAGAATCATGTTCCGCAGATTGACAATCAACACATTAGTTCCCGCTTGCACACAAGCCGTTTTAGGAAACCGATGGAAGTCGAGTGGGTCTTCCTCTAGTAATAAGAACGATGTGTCGGTACAGGGGTTCGACCTACAAGACGTGGACAGCGATCGTCTGTCGCACTTTTACTGGGACAGAACAGACCACGACGACGTTTTATTTTTCAACGACATCATAGCGTTGGAAGAGAGTGAAGGGATGGACGGCTTTGACAGTTTTGTATTTCCCTCTGACCTTTCCTTATTAGAAATGGAATACTTGTAAGAATAGACACTCCTCATTGCCAGCGATGATGATGATAATAATAATAATAGAGCCCAAGCTGCGACGAAAACGAGGGAGAACAGCGAATGTAAGTCTATACGTCTACTGTCAGACAAGGATTATATGGCGCTGCTTCTCTGGTGAAAAAAAAAAAAAAACAATAATTATAATTAGATGATAACGAGTAGTGCGGTACCCCCTTTTTTCTTCTTTCTTTTTCATTGTGTACCTTTTTGTTACGGTTATCACGATATAGAGTATTATATAAAATGTCACGCACATTTTTTTTATTATACACAAATGTTTTCTTTTTTTATTTTTTCTGTGTGTGCTGTTTTTTTTTTTTTTTTAATCCGATTCTTATGATCATCTTCTATTTTCTTTCTTTTCCTTCTACCTTTTAAACGCTCCCGTAAAGACGCACCGTACTTATATTTATATTTACGGACCAACTTCACCAGATTTTTTTTTTTTTTTTCGGCTTTCACGCGCGGAAAGCCCTTCACAACGTTGTTTCACAGATATTAGAGGGAAAGAGAGAGAAAAAGGTAATGTCATACTTTGGGTTTCTTTTCCTTTTTCTTCATATCACCTTCGTCACTGGGGGAACCCCTTCCTATGTGCATCAGCTGACCGAGTCCGTGCTCCCCCCGCTGTGGACGGTGCCCGGTATACCTTACACTACCGTGAAGCCATCCTCCGGCGCCTCTCCCGTCTGTGTCTTCACCAGCCCCTCCGACGTACCACTGCCGTATACCTTTAATGACTTTGGAGATGACTTTGGTGTGGTGTATGGACGGTTCACCGATACCGATTCCTTCTCTCGTTTTGGCCAGCTAGACGTGGTAGCGAATTGCTACATTAATACCGATAAGGCGTGCGTGGGGAAGTTCTACTCGACGGCGGAGGATTGTGCGCAGGGAGCGCTGGAGTCTCTCAGCCTCAACGCCACTGCAGATCTACACGCCGGTCCTAGCAGCTTTGTCTTCCTCGCTTTCATTTCCCAGCACTTGGGGAACAGAGGGTTTCTCCGGAGCGCCCTCGCGTCGGCGACAGACATACTAATGGAAATAGGCTTTATGAAGTCGGAGCTGCTCACTGGTCTTCCCAAGCTCACACTGGAGGATGAGAAGGAGGGACTCCAGCGAGCTGTGGCGCAGAACTTCAAACATTACTTGGAAACCGAATACTTTACAGTTCTAGACCAGAAGTGGGATCTGTTAATCGAGTATGTGGACACGGCGCTGCGACCAGGGGCGGGAGACTATACACCGGACCAATGTACCATCACAGGCCTTCTGGAGGTGATTCGAGAGAGGAAAGCGCCACCGCCCGCCACTGAAGTATTCGCATCGGTGCTGGACACTGTTCGCGACTTTGTGCAGATGCCGCTGGATGAAAATACCCTTTCCGAAGCGTACCTCACGCAGACCCTCGCCCCTCAGACGTACTGCGCGGTACTCTCTTTTGTGGTGACCAGCCTGTGGTCGATGGACAGAGATATTCTCTTGCTGCAGTCGTTTTCGACGAGTGATGCGAAACTACTCGAGGTGATTGAGAGCGTCGACCAGACCGTAGTCGCCGACCGCTTGAGTGACTTGGAGACACGCATACAGAGTGAATTCTCCTCCGTCGTGGCCGACCCCTCTACCGCGCCCTCCGTTGTCTTCAAGAAGTGTGTCTACAGCTTCTTTACCTCCGCGAGCGCCCTGACCGAAGTATCCCCCACAAAGTGTCTGCGTCGCTTGTATGTTTCCGCCAAAGACGTGGAGTGGGACTTTTCCAGTGGTGGCACCCTTGTCACACAGTCAGACGACATTGAACGATACTTCTTCGACTTTGACGAAGTGAATTTTTCACTGTTACAGACGGCGGGAAGTACACTCGAGCAGCAAGAACAGATTTACTACCCAAAGGTGGACCCCTGCCTCCCCTTCCAAGCAGACGGAAACTATTGCTCAGCAGGACGTACGTGAGGCCAAGGAGACGTCGGAGTGTGGGGTGGGCACCTATGTGGATTACTCCACCACACCGGCGCAGTGCACCCCGTGCCCCGCCTGCCAGGACAGCCCTTGCTACTGTCCTGGGGATGGCCTCGTGCACATGTGCCCCTACGTGGGCGACACCGACGTCATCTATACGCCCTCACCGGAGGGTGCTGGCTCCGCGGACGTGTGCACCTACACCTGCAAGGACCCGTATCTATCCCCTGTCGGCGGCGGCTGCCTACCGAGGGTGGGGGAGTACTACGACAGTGTGGCCGGTATCTACGCGGTGTGCCAGCTACCCGATGCCATTACCGAAGGAGCGAGGATCACCTACGTGGCCGGTGGGGTTCGAGATGCCCCTGGTAGTTGCCCGTTTGTCTCTGCGTGGCGGGTGTGGTCTGGCGAGCTGACCACTCTCCCCACGGCTCTCAATGTGTCCACCGGCGACAGTCGCACCTGGGAGGCTACCATCGCCCTCGACCACAGTCGGGTCCTCCGCGCCTTGGGTGACGCAGAGAGTGTCTCCGGCGATCCGTCTGCTGCGTTTTTGCTGGCCTCCGTAGAGTCCGGCAGCGGCCTTCAGTACGCCTGGTATCTGACCGCACGACAGGATGCGGGGGACACTTCCACCGTGTGGTTTGCGCTGGTGCTGAATATATCACACCTCTCCGCCTTGGTGGAAAGTTCCTACATTGTGTCGGAAGAGTGGCAGCGGGCGGCGGCACCGGATGGGAACGGGGGAGATAAATACACACTGGTCCTTTCCCTCTGCTGGAGCACACAAGGCAGCGTGACCTTCTTTGTCGACCACAAGAGAGTGAGCCCCATCACGCCCGTCTTCCTGTTGCCCAGTACAGTCTTCCCCACTCCACTCTTCATTAAGTTAGGCGGCTGGATAGCGTTGTACCATGAGCAGTCGCAAATCACAATAAACGGTTTCGCTATTCCCCGTTACTTTGACATGCTTCCCGGATTTCTGACCGCCTTCCGTGCGTACAAGTATTACAAGGAAGATTTCATGGGCACACTGGTGGCGGCCTCCCAGATGGAGGTGCCCGGTGACCCCACTGCCGTCAGTCTGCAGATATTAGGCATGCTCATCGATTACTTTCCCATCAGTGTCAGCGAGTTGGCCGCTCTTTCCGCCCGGCTGCAGCGAATCGCCGCCAGTACCTTCAAGTCACTCAGTAGTTCCTGTCGACCGGGGACTGGCAACTCGGGGATTGAGTGTCCAGACTGCGGGACCGCCTTTTACTCGCTGACCGATCGCACCGCCGGCACCTCCACGTGTACCTGCATCCCTCAGCGGCAGCTCAGCCCTGACGCCCCTATCTGCGTCCGTCGCGAGGTGGGCTACCCCGCGCCCAAAATGTTATCCGTCGGCTCGTCCTTTACTGTGCCGACTTCCTTTTCAGGATCGACGGAGACGATGATGGCGGTGTGGCGCATAGACCGCGATGACGGGCCGTCGTCCACGACTTCCCTCGCCGTGGAGGCTACGATGGAGTGTACGGTAGGACTCATTCACCTGCGTGAGATACCAGGGCAGACATTGTATCAGTACTACGCGCGAAATGCCGTTGGTGTCGGACCCGATCTGTGCACCACCACCTGCCGTCGTCAAGAACCCTCCCTATATGGACAGTCCTGTCGTCAACTTCACTTTTAACTTTTCGGTCCAAGCCAACCCCCTGCAACCGACGCAGGTCAACCTACCCTCTACCGTCGTGCTCACCTCGAGCCAGACGGGTGTGCTGGTGGCGGTACAGGACTACACCCTCCTCCCTGGGGTGTGCTACTCCTCCTTCACCACGCTAGGGCCCACCGCGAAACAATTCGACGTGTTCGAGGCCACCCACCTGCAGGCCGTCATTTCCGTTGAGAAGCGCACCGACACGGACAGCACCTTGTACAGAAGTGACGTGGGCGCCGGCTCTGTGTGGGTACCTATCCGTCGGGCCAACGCCTCCCTGTTCATCACCGTTATACCGAGTAGTGACACCATGTATTTCAAGAGTTCGGCGCCGGTGGAGGTGCAGCTGCTCTACTACCCCACTGGGGATGAGAGTGACCCAGAGGATGACTCCGGCAGCCAGGGCACGCCTGGCGGAGGGAGCAGCAACAGTAACGGAGGCGGTAACGGCGGCAACGACAGTGACGGTGGCCAGGACGGCAGCGACGGGGGAGGGTCTACCCCCAACCGTGTATTCATGGGAGACAACACGCTTGCCATCTTAAATCACATTTATTCCCCCATCGTCGCCGGTGTGTTTGCGCTGGCCTCCTTCATTGTGCTAGTGGTGCACTGTAACCGGCGCTACGCCAAGCACACCCCGTGCTGGCCCTTCTGTCGGTCCGGGGAGAAGGAGAAGGAGAGCGACGAGGAAATGCAAGAGCTGCGGCCAGACTCTCCCTCACCCGCCGCGACGCCTCGTCCCCAACCGCGAGAATAGTATATCAGAATTCAACATAAAGCTTCTCACTTATTCCTAAAAATGTTATAAGGGCATTCCCTTTTTTCACTTCTTCCCCCCACCCACTTTTTTTTTTTCTTATCTTCCTTTTTTTTTTATTTGTAATGGCGCAATGTTTTCGTCGTCTCCGCCAGAACTCTTTTTTTTTAAATTTCACGTTCTTCCCACCACCCCGGAACCATTTTTGTATGTACCTCATTTGATGAAAAGTGTATTTTTCTATTCCAGTTTTCGATATGAAGCAAAGCAAATCATTTTCCTTCTTTTCCTTTTCACAGTGAGTGGTCTCTCATAGTGTTAGTAGTAGTAGCAAAGAATCCATAACATAAACTGAAATGCAACGATTTTGCTTTAGCAATTATAGTCGAGGTCTAGTAGGGGTGGCGGCCCTCCCGTTATGTGTGTCTGCGCGCTTCGTGCACGGTAAGCCAGCTAGCGCACACAAGGTACGTACCCAGCACAGTCGCCGCTGGTGGATGCAGTCCAAGGCCCACCACCTCTCCGCTGTCCCGCACGAAGAGGCCATGTCACGACCGCACTTCCCCGCCTACTCCGAGGATGTGGACCGCCCGATGGTGGTGCCCAAGGACGCGTGCTGCTTCAACTGCGACAAACCAATCGAGCGAGACGAGGTCAATAGTTATGTGTGGGTGCCCTCCGGCAACGCTCGCGTCCCGACAAAGGAGGGTTACTTTTTTCACTTCAAGTGTTTCAAGTGCCATCATTGCAAACTTCGTATTATGCACAATCAGTTTTACTCTAAGGATGGTCGC
Source organism: Angomonas deanei (assembly GCA_903995115.1). Taxonomy (NCBI): domain Eukaryota; phylum Euglenozoa; class Kinetoplastea; order Trypanosomatida; family Trypanosomatidae; genus Angomonas; species Angomonas deanei. The sequence continues at coordinate 701,438 of LR877154.1, forward strand.
GCGTGGTGCCTTCCTTGTGCGTTAGGGAGGGAGGTGCGGGTCCCCACCCGTCGCTGGCACACCTCGTTCGTGAACACACACCGCACCGGCTCTCGTATGACTGGACAGTTCTTCCCCAGACACAGTCACCAGATGGAGTTTTTGTTCAATCCTAAAGAATAAGTAAAGAAGTAAAGGTTAGTAGCGTTGTACGAATACGCTATTATCGTTACAAAGAGACAAACTTTACCTACATTCTAGGTAGCACGTTTGATTTCACACAACCTGAATATGAATTTAAGAAAGCTCTTCTTTTTTTTTTTCATGGCAGTCTTTGGTTATTTGACATTTTGTATTTCTGCGCGACGTACCACCAAAACTCCACGTTTTTTCTCTCTTTCTACACAAACAGCTTTCATCTTTTTCATGCAATACCAGAAACAACAAAAAACATTGCTTGCGTTATTTTTATTATGATTAGCTTAGCATTGCGAGTGACAGATTATTTTACACGAAGGCAGGTGACCTATCCCTGTCGGCTAGCAGGCGTACCGGAGGAGGTGCAGACACCGGAGGAGTTGGAGGCGGCACTGCAACGGTATTACTGTTGGTTTACGTACCGGTACAAGTTCGCCCCGATACGCTCTAGCGACGTCACCGTCACCTCCGACGAGGGTTGGGGCTGCCTGCTTCGGTGTACGCAAATGTTAGTCGCGCACTATCTGAGGCTGCACGGCGACCCCCGTGATGCGAAGAATCTCTTTTACTATTTTGACGATTGGAGTGAGTATTGCATCTTTTCCATTCACAATCTTATCCGTGTCATGTGGACCAAGAAGCCGTTCAAACCCGCGAACTGGAGTCCGTCCCAAGGATGCGAGGGCTTGCGGCTGGCGGTGCAGGAGGCACGCAAGAAAGGTCTCCTGCACACGGCATTACAGGTGGAGTGCTCCGTCGCCGGCACCGTCTACGTAGAGGACATTCGACGGCACTGGAAGGAAGGGGCGGAGCGGGTCCTGCTACTGGTAAACCTTCAGGCCGGGAAGGAAGACACCATCCCCGCCACGCTGGCCGACACTGTTCTGCAGTACCTGAAGGAGCCGGAGTGTGTGGGGGCAGTGGGCGGCTACGGCAAGCAGGCGTACTACATCATTGGGCTGTCTGGCAGCGAGATACTGTACCTGGACCCACACTTACTGGTCCAGCGCGCTCTGTCGGCGGATCACACGACGAACGTTGTCCCCACAGTGAGCAATGTACGTTCGTTTGGTGTCACCTCCTTGTCTTCTTCCTTATTTGTGGCATTTGCGATTGACAGTCCAGCCCACTGGGACGCGCTTCATGAGCGACTGCAGCGCTACGAGCACAAGCTGTTTCAAGTCGAACCGGGCAGCGCGCCGCTGACGAGGGAACAAAAAGCGAAACGCCGTCAAGAAGGTAGTTCCCCTCTGAGGGATCCTTCCCACTCGGATCGAATAGAGTCCTTTTCAGATGACAGTTCCTGACACACGCCCGTTCATACGTTTTGTTGCAAAATTAATATTCGCAGAGAACGAAGTGGTTGCCGCTTTCTCCACACCGAGTCGAACTCGTATTTGGTTCTTATACAATTGGGTGATTCTTTCCTTCTTTTGTTTTGTTTTTTATTTTAGCACAGCTGTGCTGTTCCCACTCCAAAACAGATCATGCGTATACACTTTCTCTCTTTCGTGTCGTTATTTCATAGTGTAGTTCAATCATGAGACAGATTAACCGAATCGCACCCCGTCGGCCATTCCACTCTCTTCTCTCACTATGGGGTATTCATCCGCTTTATTTCACCCGTCGTCCCTATGCAGACCAGTTTCCCACCTTCACCCCTCCCCGCTCCAACACACACGAAGGATTGGCCTACGTACGTTGCCCCAAGTGCAGCCAGCTCCTTCACGTGCTGGATATGCTGACGCACATGACGAGCGCCCACAAGGAGGTGAGCGCGGCGCACTGCAGGGCACTCTGTGAGGAGCGGGCGGCGCTGTACGAGGAACGGTTAGGTACCCCACTGGTACGGGAGGAGCGCTCCAAGGGCGACAGCTCGTGGGATGCATTGCCGACAGTGACGGCGGCGGGGTACGAGTGCAACTGGTGCGAGCAGCGGGTGCTGTGCCGGACCAGGGACGACTTCCTGCGACACGTTATTAAGGTACACCCGCAACTAGACTTGGACGAGGTGGAGTCCCGTGTAGGGAACAAACCGCAGCGGTCAGCACCGAGTGAGGCGGCGCCACGACCGACTCGTCGTTTGCCTGGTGTGATGACAGTCCCTGAGTCTCCGTCAAAGCCCTTACGAAACCGAGAACAGCGGAGAGGGGTCACCATTCCCAAGTACCCGTCCGAGTCGCCCATCGTAGCGATGGGGACATCGACAGGGGGTACGTTGGAGTTCCGAGAAGGGCACTTCCCCTGTGAGCTGTGCGGCAAGTGTTACCCCTCTGAGCTGATCCTACTGCAGCACCTGGAGGGCCACCTGGACCCCGCGAAGAAGGAAGTGTCGCAGTACCACCGTGAGAAGGCGGCCGCGGAAGGCGCCCAAACACAGTCGTTCGCCCTGGTGTGTGACCTCTGCCCCGTCTCCAAGAAGGTGTACAACCTCCCCTCTAGTTTGTTCGCGCACATACGGTTCAAACACCCAGCCGAGGACGCGAGCTATCACGTGGATCGTCTGGTCAAGAAGTGCAAGTCCACCGAGGCCTTTCCTTGCGCCCTGTGCGGCAAAGTTTTCCCGACTGCCGCCGCACTTGAGAGCCACACGGTAGGGAAACACAAGGAAACCAACAACCCGGTGGTCCCAGGCGAGCAGTGGTGGTGCAACCTTTGTGAGAAAGGGTTCCTCACCAGCAGCGCCCTCCTCAGTCATTTGAGCTCCAAGCACCGTCAGCCACTGGAGCGCTTCCCCTGCCCAGCGTGCAAACGAGTCTTCTCCGACCGCTTCTCCCTCCGTGCGCACATTTCACAGTCCCACGCGGAACTGGATGTGCCGGAGGTGATTTCCGCTACCGAGATCCGATGCAACAAGTGCAACAAGTTGTTTTTAGACCACCAAGGACTGCACGACCATGAAGTACGGCACCACCACAAGGACCCCAGACTGCCTGCCAAGTCGTTTGAGGGGGCTAGCATTGTCCGTCAGGCGGTGGTGCGCCAACTGAAGCGGAGTGGCGCCAAGAAGGAGGAGAAACCCCAACCATGACAGAAACATATGATAAGGCTGTTTTGGCCTTTTTCACAGCTTTGTATATTAATAAACCATTTCATACGTTCTTTTGCAAACCTCACGGAACAAGCTGCAGCGTCTTTGTTTTTTTCTCTGTTTTAAAACATTCTTTTATTCTACTTCTTCTTTGTCAAAGAATTTTTTTTTAGGTTTTTTTTTATCTTTTCTCATACAAATTAGTCCATGACAGCCGCTCCGTGGGAGTTGACGAGTGTCACCCCCATCTCCTCCGTCGGCGGCGTTAGCGCCATCGAGTTCGACCCCGAGCTGGAGCTGTTATGGGTGTGTGATATCTTTGGCAATCTCACTAGTTTTGTATGTCAATATCGCGAGGAGCTCATGTGGTCGGTGTACTCTTCTTTTTCGGTTTCCAATCGGGCCGTCTCCAATATATCTTTTCTCAATATTAACGGCGAGTATATGGTGACCCTCGCCGACAAGGAGTCTATTCGAGGGTTCAAGCGAGGTGGTATAGCAAAGATGTGTCTGCCCATCCCGACAGAGACGCAGAACCACATTGAACACTTTCAGGTAAATAGTAAGACCGGCGCCATGTACTTCAGCGGCAACGTTGGACTCACCCGGCTGGAGATCAAGGAAGGGGAGACCGTACACCAAACGGTGGAGTCCGGCGACTCCCCCATCAGTATGCTCCGTCAGAGTAACGAGTGGGTAGCGACGGGGTCTCCGCTGGGGAGTGTGGTGGTGCGAGAGGCGAAAGGGTTATCCAAGGTGGGCCAGATAGACGCCTTCCGGGGTCGTCTTCTGAATATGGCGGTGTTTGACAACAGCATCGCCGCCGCCTTTACGGAGAAGCACGGGTGTAGCGTCGTGAAGTTGTTTGATGTGCGCAAGTTGGATAAGGAAGTGAACACCGTCAGTGATATACCCTCTGCGAACATTCTTAGTCTGCAAAAGTACAAGAACCCCCACGCGTCGTCGGTGGACACCCTCCTGTGCCTCACTCCGGAGCAGTTCCACGTACTGAGGGTCGACCAGGAGAAGCCCGTCTTTTCCTCTCCCGCCTTCGACGTCCCCACCACTTGCTCCTCCGTATCGCAGTCGAACACGTGTCTGGCCATTGGAAACGAGAAGAATAGTTTTTCGGCGTGGTCCGGCCCAACCGGAAAGCCCGAAAAGGAGTTTGTCATGTGCGACGGGAAGCAACCCCCGAAGCCCAAGTCGCTCATTATTTCTCCCCACTGGCAAGGGACAGCGAAGGTCGACAGTGGGTACGACTACACCGCCGACGTGGACAAACTGGCCTCCAACTGGCCGGATGACAATTATATGGTGTTATCGGTCCCACAAAAACTGCGCTGCGTGACGACGGAGAAGGGAAGCCACCCCAACCAGTGGGACTTCCAGCGGTACCATAGCTACATCACGGACCCCAAGGACAAGCTGCGTAACATTCTGCCCAACCCGTATCCGTTCAACTCCATGCTAGGCAGCGATCCCTCCAAGGTGCACGGCCTGCTGATGGAGCTGCGGAAGCACCTGAAGCTGAAGCGCAATAAGAGTATCGTCGGGCCCACCAACGACTACTCCCCCTGTGAGGATGCCTCTCTCACGTGCTATAGTCTACAGCACCGCTTTGACTGGAAGAGCTGCAATGTGCTGCCACACAAGGTGATTGGTATTGACAATAGTTTCCCCGAGTGCTGGATGACCTCCACCCTGCAGTCCCTGTACCTCTGCCAGCCACCCCACTACCCTATCCGTAAGATCCTTCTGCGCTACTTGTGCTCGCGGGAGTTCTGTCTAGCGTGCGAGGTGTCGTTTGTCTTTGCTAACATGCTCACCACCGCCTCTAGTGCCTTGGGCCTACAGGACGCAGCGCTCCCCCCGATCGTGCAGGTGGGTGACCTCATCCGCACCATGAAACAACTTCGCCCCTTCCAGATGTGTGAAATCTTTGAGCCACCCAAGTCCCGTGACGACGCCGTGGCCAAGATGCACCAGATGCAGCGGGTGCTCCTCAGCACGCTCGATCGCGACCTCCAGGACCAGCTGGCGTACCCCTTCCCGGACTGCCACATTCCTTCCGAGGACTACTGCAGCTCCATCCCAGCCCTCTTTGGTACTCAGTTCACGGGGAGGCAGATGGAGTCGCAATTCTTCTGGGATGTCCCCGGGTCGGCACTGAAGGTGGATGAAGGGCTACAACACTTGTTGAAACAGCTAGAGCAGCGATTCAATGGACAGGTGAACATCCAGAGTCTGCCGCCCATCATTGTGCTCCTCTTGAACCCCGAGCACAACAACCTTAAACCACCGCCCAGCCTGAAGATTTCCCACCACAACAGCAAGGCGGACTTTGAGTACGTGCTGAACAGTAATATTATCCACCTCGCCGACGACCCCGATGATGTCGGTAACTTTGTCAGCCACCAGCGCATCAAGGATGACGAGTTCGTGCTCGTCAATGATTACAAGGTCACTAGTCTGCCGAAGCCCCCCGAGCGCAACATCCCCGCCACACGCCCGTACTCCGCCGTCATCTCCTTCTATGCCTTGAAGCACCTGGCCGCCCCCGGCTACGCCCAGAACGATGAGAACAAGGCCCCCAACATGTGGCACATCCTGGGCCCCTTGCTGATCAACGATATCTTTGCGCCGCCCATGCGCCTTTATGGTCCCCCGAAACAGATCTTCAAATCTCCGCTGAAGTCGTACGATGAAATTAAACCCGGAGACCTCATCGCCATTGATGCCGAATATGTGAAGTTGAAGTGGCCCCTCAAGGACAGCGAGTCCGAGTTCTTCTACCTCTCCAAAGGTCACATGGGACTGGCTAGGGTGAGCTGTCTCCTTAGTCAGCGTGACGGCGACGAGCGCACCATCATGGACGACTACGTCCACATCCCGGAGGAGATTGAGGACTACGTCACGCAGTACAGTGGTATCCACCCCGGCGACCTAGACCCCGCTACCTCCACCAAGTGCCTCACCTGCCTCAAGGCCACGTACCTCAAGCTGCGAGCGCTGGTAGACGGTGGCGTCACCTTCGTGGGGCACGGGCTGGGGCAGGACTTTAGGGTGTGCAACATTGCCGTGCCCAAGAAGCAGATCATCGACACCCTGGAGATCTTCCACAAGCCCAACGCCCGCTATCTGTCGCTTCGGTTTCTGGCCTACCACGTCTTGCGCGAGAATGTACAGGAGGATGAGCACGACTCCATCGAGGACGCCCGTACATCACTCCGGCTGTACCGCAAGTACGAGGAGCTGAAGGCACTTGGTAAGTTTGACGAGGTCCTCGACCTGCTCATGGCGAAGGGGGCGGAGTCTGGGTGGCAGGTGCCGGTCGCCTTCCAGGATACCCCGATTAGTCCTTCCCTGATGGGCTCTCCAGTGTTCAAGGTGGATGAGGACGCCATGTCCGAGGCGGCGAAGCGAGTGTCCACGCCAGTGCCACGCGCGGGGGAGGATAATTAGAAGAAAAGACCCTTTGTGATGTCGTACGGATAGAGTTTTTAAGGATAAGTGTGAGTGTATGATATGCAACCCACATTGAGTTTTAAGTAGTGTTTTTTTTTTATTGTATTTCATTTTCATTCAGTAAATACACAATAACCAATCTATATATATAAAAAAAATAAAGCAAATTAACAAAAATATTATAACCATAAAAAAAAAAAAAAAAATGCCGATCCCACTGACATTTTGTGCTATTTGTCGTAGTGTCAAGTAATATTACTTTATATTTTTCACTTTTTTCTTGCACCTCTCCCTTTTTCTTTTAGTATCCTTTTACGGTAAAAAGTAAACATCACAAAAGAAGGATTACGAAATGGCGGTACGACGCAAGTCTCTCACCCCTGTCCCCCCGAATGCCCCAAAGTACGCCGACACGTACAAGTCTCGGTCTGGGGTGACGGTGGCCTACGCCAACGACCGCACCAAGCGGCACATTGTCGAGGAGGATGGTCTCTGCACCGCCTTCTACCAATATCTTCACAAGAGCGTGAAAGGGAAGGAGAACCGTCTGTCGTCTATTCTGATCCCTGAGACCGTCACCTACGAGCACAACTTCCCCCGTGCCTGGTATGCGTACGACACGGAGAATAATGAAATCATCCAGCGGCCCAGCCGCATGCTGGACGCCCAGACTATCTACGAGTGGTTCTCCCAGCCGCAGAAAGGGTGTCCGCTGGTGGCGCAGTTCTACTACGCCACGGTACCGGTGGAGGAGGAGTGGGAGGACATACTAGCACCGTATGAACGACGCAGCCGAACGTACGAGGGACAGACACTCACCTACATTGAATTCTTCTCTGCGGATCTGCTGCACAAATTTCTGTTTCAGACCCCCCGCAAACCTGACGGTGCACTGCAGGCGTTTGTCTCTCCCAAAGGAGACGGTTCTAGTCGACGTAACTTCCAGCTGCAGGTGCTGTGGTCCCCGCTGATGACGACCGTGTACAAGCGCACGAACCACTCCCGCCTCGACGATCATGGGGTCCCTCTGGCCATGCGGGCCTCTAGTTACGACGGCCCCGCGTACCTTAGCGAGGAAACCCTCGTCGCCGATGAGACCAAGCGCCAGCTGACCAGTCTCTGCAACGACATTGTGGAGCATTTCTATGACACGGAGAAGAAGCGCATCACGCGTCTCAATTTATTTTTCAAAACAGATGACAATAACAGAATGTGGTTGCTATGGTGTAGTTCTATTCGGGTAGGGGCAGACTCCCTCCACCCCAGCACACTGGAAGTGCCGGTGCGCCTCGACATGCGGACAGAGATTATCAACGACGGTGCCACGTCCCTCGAAAAGATGAAGCTACGCCGCCGCCGTCAGAAGAACTTGTTGGCACTGGACTATGAGCTGTTCGAGGTGTCGAGGGACTTGGAGTTCTCCCTCTCCGTGAACGCGTCCCACAAGCGGCAGGCGAAGGCGCTCGGCCTCAAGGGTCTACCAGAGCTGATGATGGGCGACGACCCCAAGGACCCACGGTGTAACGCCCGTCATCCACTGCACCCTGCCTTCATGACGGTGTGCGAGCCGGAGGACGCCATCGTGAACGCCGACTCCATTGGCCGCTCACCCGAGACGCTTGTCTGCGAGGAGGACGACGAGGTGTCCGACGGGCTCTACCAGGCCACCCCTGAGGAGCGCGTAAAGGCGGAGCTGGTTGCCCTCGCAATGGATGCGTGGTACGAGGTGTACTCCACGACCCTCTCCGACCACCCCGAGGTGATGCCGACGACCAAGGTGGAGCTGGCCTCCCCGCTGCTCGAAATCCTCGACGAGGAGGAACTGCAGCAGTTGGCGGAGCTGTTAGGAATCCAGGAGGCGTCTGACCGGGAGGAGGCCCCGCTGCCGGCCGCTGCTAACACGCGGCTGTACGTGGCGGTCCCCTACCTCGTGAGTCCCGGTCGTCGTCTCGACCGCCCATCGTCGCAGGTGGAGGCGGATATAAAGAGCTTCTTTGACGATCTGTTCCACACTAGAGGCATTGCCATTCTCCGCGCTTGTTTAGAGAAACACTCCCTGTATTTTTCGTAATCCTGCATAGATACCAAGGAGGCATGACGAACACGAAAAGGCGCCGGTGTACAGGCATTAGTAGACGAAAAGAAATATTCCGTTTCTTTTTTTTTTTTAGATTCGCGTTTTTTCATTTTTGTTTTTGTTGTCACTAGAAATGACATTTTACTAGAATTTTTAGACTATAAATGAACAAAACAGCAACATAGTATATCTCCAGAACTCTTTTTTTCGGTCTTCTCCCAGGACACCTGAAGTGCATTTGCCGCTGCATCATTCTTTTTATTTCCCCTTAATTTCTTTATTTTTGTGTGTTTCCTGTTTTCGATCCACCAAAAGCAGTAGACATAGAAAACGTAGTTTACCAATGCATCACTCTTCCTTCCGGACGGTGACCCCTTATTCAAACCCCTTGGAGAGGCGGTCCGGCTACACAGAGTCCCGTCTGACCACGGGAGAGCATTTATCGGTGATTGGTGCCGTGTCACTCTTTTGCACCGCCGCGGCACGTCCCATCACCAAACTAGATCAATTTTACTTTCTTAGTGATATCCCTGGCGAGAGCAATCGAATCTACTTAGCCGATAAGCGGGCGCACTTGTTCAAGACGCTGTTTGAAACCAGATGGTTCAGCGGTACCCGGTTTATCCCCACCGTCCTTGATAATGCGTTCCTGCTGGCCGTCTACGCCTCCCTGCATGCGTCTCTTCCGGGGGGAGAGGTGGGGAAAGGGTTCCTGGCTGGAGGGCTCACAGGACTGACCATGTCGGTGGTGCACCACCCTTTCGATGTGCTCCGTGCCACCGCAGACGCCAGACAAGGACCGCGGCTCTTCACTGGTCCATGGGATGTGCTCAAGACCGCCCTGAAGGAGCGTCCTGCGGTGCTGTTAGGATTGTATAAAGGGTTCGCCATGAACGGTATGAGCACCTCGCTGCGCTATTCAACCCAATTCGGCGTGTACAATGCCTTGCGGTACGACGGCGTGTACCGACACCCACTCGTCCTCTTCGCGTACTGCCACATGGGCGCTTTTCTCGGTATGCTCATCCAATACCCCTTTTTAGCCATTAAACAACAACTCCGGATTGTGAATTCCCTCAATGGTGGCAAATACCCGCACAACTACCGCTCCTACATTTCGCAGGTGAAGCGGCAGCATGGGGTAACCAAGCTGTTCGAAGGCTTCTTCACCGGTAAACCCGTGCTGAACGCCGTCCCACCAGCCCTCTTGATGACCCTCTACGATATTGGGGTCCGGCGGTACACGGAGTATCTCCACCCTGAACTGCGCACGGTGGCGACCCCGGAGCAGTCTCTGATGCACATCAAGTCCCCTTCCTACCCCGTCACAGATTCTAGTTATGAGTTTACACCGAGGCGCTGAGGGAGAGGTGCCGACTACCACTTGTTTCACAACCTAATGATAATCCATGCTCTCCACTATTTTAGTGAATTGTACAAAAACTAAAATGAGCTTTTATGATGGACCTTGATTCTTCTTCTACTGCCGTTTCTCTTTTTCTTCTCTCCATAGTAAGCCGAATACCTAACATCCGAGGGAAAGAGCGGAGAAGTCGATATATATATTTTGCAAACCCACACCCACACAAAACTAGTAGACCGCCGCTTTTCATGAATTTCATAAAAAGTGCGCTTTCCGATGTAAAGTTAAAATACAAAATATCGCGTGTCTGCAACGAGGCCATTAGCAGCAAGGGAACCAGTAATGCCCCTTGCTTCGGGGAGTGTGTGCGGCTAGGGGACACCTACCCCGATTTAGTCCTCAACTTTATTCGTGATAATCTTTCCTACTCCCACCCGGAAGGGGCCGGCGGCACCATTCGCCTCTTAGAATTTTTAGTGTCCACCTGCAACTATACGCTTCACACCGCCCTAGCAGCCCACACGCAGCTCCAGGAGCGTCTCCTCTCGCTAGCGATCCGCCGTGTCACCGACCCCGCGCACCGCGCCGTGCAGCGACAGGCACGGCTGACCCTGCTCGAGTGGTCCCGGACGTTCGCCCACGACAGCCACCTAGAGAAGTTATCTAAGCTAGCGAGGGTGTACGAGGAGCGGACGGGGAAGAACCTCATGCGTAGTATTAACATTCAGTCCAAGAAGGTGGCCTTCAAGGAGGTGACCGCGCAGGACATCATTCCGATCAGCCCCAAGGAGCGACCAGGCACCATGAGTTCCACGAGCAAGCCCACGTCCCTCGCCTTCACCGCGGAGGTGTGGCCGTGCCCGGTGTGCAACTACCTCAACGCGCCCTCTGCCAAGAAGTGCGCCTCGTGCGATACCCTTCACATTGTCACCGCCCACCACGTGAACCCCAATGGTGAGAATGGACTGACCAAGAAGAAACCACACAAGACGAACATTGGAGACACCATTACCTTAGCGGAAATTGAACAATACTGCAAGAAGGAAAAACTCTAGGATACGAAGGTGTGTATGGAAAATACTTACGCATATCGGTGAAGCTGGAGAACTACTTGTTTTCCCTTTCACGCGCTAATGGAACTCAAGGCAAAAAATAATAATTATCGTTTTCTGAATACGTTCTTTTTTATTTTGTTTTATCTTCATTTTGTGTTATTCTTCCCGAAATCTGTACACTAATTCATTTTATATACCGATCTATGAAAAAAAAAAAAAAAAAAAGACAAACCGTCATACCGTACCATTTGTGCTCTATATTCACTATCGTCACTGTCTTAAGTATGTTTTTTTTTGTATGATTGGTAGTAACTGCACAGCCGTAAATACGTTCCCATCGAATGAATGCATAATAAAACTTCTCTTCCTCCCATTCTCTTCACGTTTCAATGACCTCAGCAGAAACACCGCAGCAACACCACATGAACCACCAAGGCTCTAGCACCACCGCCCTCCTCCACCGCTGGTGGGAAGAGGCCATCCAGGAGGCGGAGTCCCAGCTACCCCTGACGGTTGTATCCCCAGCAGAGAGTGGGGAGGGGCAGCAGTACACCGGCCCCACACAGATAGCAGCCGGCCGCTCTTCCTCTAGCTACGGTGCCTCTGCCAGAGAGGACACGGCTCGTATGAGGGGAAGCAACGGCATCAAGTGGACAGTACAGTAGATTTCACATCATATTATTGCTGCTTTTTTTAGTGTTTATAGTTTTGTTTTCTGCTACCACCCAACGCATTCGATATTCGATAACTGTCCTAACACATATTTCTCCCTCCTCCCTATCCTTAGTATAGCGTTCCCCTGACGTCATGCCCAAGGTGTCCCGTCCGGTCCCGATGGGGGTCATCACCGCGGATAGTGTGATGCCCAAGTCGGTCAAGTTCAAGACTCGAATGACCACACTAGGGAAGAGTCAGCCACAGGCACACAAGGAAAAGAAACAAAAGACGGCCACTGGTGTCAAGACTGGCGGATCACAGTCCGGTATGGTCTTTAATAAAGGATTTGGCCAACATATTCTCAAGAATCCACTCGTTATTTCGGCCATTGTAGAAAAGTCCGCGATCAAGTCAACCGACGTGGTGATGGAGATTGGTCCTGGTACGGGTAACCTCACGGAGAAGTTACTGCAGACGGCGAAGAAGGTCATTGCGTTTGAGATTGACTCGCGAATGGTAGCGGAATTAAACAAGCGATTCCAGAACACCCCGTTGTTTGCCAAATTACAGATTATTAGGGGCAACTGCCTAGAACACGAGTTCCCTTACTTTGATAAGTGTGTCGCCAACGTGCCCTATGCCATCTCGTCCGCGTTGGTGTTCAAACTGCTGCATAAACCGACCTTTAAGTGTGCGGTGTTGATGTTTCAGAGAGAGTTCGCCCTCCGCGTGTGTGCCCAGCCAGGCAGCGAGGCGTACTGCCGCCTGTCGGTGAACGCTCAGCTGCTAGCGCGGTGCTCCCACTTGATGAAGATTAGCAAGAATAGCTTCAACCCTCCCCCGAAGGTAGAGTCTAGCGTCATTCGGTTAGATCCAAAGTACCCCGCCCCGGACGTTGACTTTGAGGACTGGGACGGACTCGTCAAGATGATTTTCAATCGAAAGAATAAGAAGGTGTCATCCATTTTCCGCACCAAAAGTGCGCAGCAAACCCTTCACGAAAAGTACATCAGCTACCAAAAGATGGAAGGGAAGCAGTGCGACATCTCCCTCGAGGACTTCAAGAAGAAGCTGGAGGACGTTATTGCGGACCCCATGTTCCAGCAACGTGGTCGCAGTCTGAATGAAGAGGCTATCATGACCATGCTAGCACATTTCAGCAAACACGGCTTACACTTTATCTAATCGGTACTTCTAAAAAATAATAATAATAATAATAAAAAACAAACTATTTATTAACTTCGCGTAATATAAAATACTTTAACTTCATTTAATTCGAATTACTCTGGCTGTTGTTTTTCCTCCTCTTGTGCTAGCTTCATTCCAACTATTGTATTGTCACGACCTCCACTTGCCTCTCGTTTCTTTTCATCTAGAGCGTATAGGGAATCATTACACCCACACGAACATGCTGCGTGGCTCTCTCGCTAGAACGACTGCCATCCGTTGCTGCAGTACGGGGGCGCTGTGCACTCCGCAAAGGACCATGGCGGACAAGATGATTGTGGGGGCCTGTGCCTCCTTCCTCACCAGCGCCTCCGTGCTCGGTGTGTTCCACCTCATAGTGACGCCTGTCTCGGCTGGCATAGCGGCCGCCACGATCTCGGCCGCCACCACCACCGGGGCGCTCTGCGTGGTGGACGGCGGGAAGGAAGGTAGTGGGTCGTCGTTTGGTGTGATTGCGGGGCTGTTGCTGGGGGCCATGGGCGGTCACTACGCGAAGAGCTCGTCGGAGCCTTGGCGGTAAGTTGGTCCCGACACCATTGCCAAACCATCAAGACGTAATTTTTATAGTTGATAAAAATAACAAAATTTATGATATACAAACACAGTGACTCTTTTACTAATTAATCTTTCAATTTCTTGTTTTTTTGCTTCTCGTTCCTCGTATCCATGTGCGTATGAACTGAACAAACGTAAAGGATAACAATATCCAATGTCTCATTTCACCCATTCCTCTTTTTTAGCGTCAAGTCATTTATTATTGTTCATTGTATGCAACACACGTCGGCCCGATTCTGTTCGGCTGGTCTGCGACAGGCGGTGGAGAAGGCAAAGGGCACCTCCCCCTATCTTCGCCACATGCCCCCGCAAGAGTACTTCACCTGCTCCGCGGACCTTTCAAAGGCACTCCCACGACACAAAACAGAGCTGCTAGATGTTGGGGCGTGCAGCGGCGGCATACCGCACACGAACGGTGTGTACGTGCTGAGTAGCTCCACCGCCGAGGATGTCTCTTTTAAGGACGCGAAGCATCGCACCATGATTGGACTACCGCACGCAAAGACAACGGATGACGTGAAGCGGTTCATCGATCATCATCAGCGCCACTTAGAGTCCCTACAGTGTGTCGTGCTACCGGACGTATCGCTCAGCAGTGGCGTGGCCCTCTCTACCATGAAGGCGTGCTTCCCGCAGGTCCGCGTGGTGTGCTCTCCATTTAGCAAGTTTCTCTTCTCCGATCCAACCTTCTTCGCGGGCGTCCAGAGCGCACTGAAAGACAACTACGTGGAGGGTGCGTTTCACTCGTTTGCGTTTGCTGAAATAGACCCCGAATGCATCTCGACCGCCGCCGACGGGGAGACCGTGGCGGACTGCCCTAGACTACGGAGTCTGGTGGTACCACTAGAAAAGAAAAAAGTCAACCGGCCGGATCACTTTACCGAAAGTGTGATCTTTTACTACGATGAGGCATTTGAGCACATGCACGTGGGGGACAGCATTTGCCGCTCTCCGTGGTGGACACGAGTGGTGCCGGAGGTGGGCTCCGATGTGTTGGTGCCCGTGTGCCCTTTGCAGAGTAGACAGTGGAGCTCGCGACAAGGGACCTCCGTGCTGGAGCTGTGGCGTCCTGACGTGGCGGCACAGGCCTTTTCCAAGACACTGTTGCGTGAGCCGTTTGTGCAGGAGGTGCTGAGCACCAGCTATGGGGCCCTCCCCGGTGACCTCGACGATGTCGCCGCGGCGCTGGAGGATGCGGGGACCTCGCTGGAAGGTCTGCGCAGTCGTCTGTCGACACGCCTGGAGACGGACACGGAGCGAGACGTGTCGAGGTGGTCCAAACTGCTGTTGGGACGGATCATCAAGGAGGTGCTCTTCACCCAAACCCCCTCCAACCCCTCTCCCCCAGAGATGCAGGAGGCACTGCAGGGGTGGCTGATGGAGGAGAGCCGCGTGGGACAGACGGCGGTGGCACTGACGCAGTCCGCCCTGGCATTACCACCCTCTGCTGCCCCAGTAGCGCAGCAGCGTGCGGGGGTGCCCGCCCCGGAAGAAAAAGAGTCCAAACTCCACTCCAAGTTGGAAGAAAACAGCTCCGAGCTGGAGGGAGCTGCCGGGGTACAGCTGATGACGTCGCTGCTCACCAAGAAGGGCATGGGTGGCTTGTCGCGTGTCGTGGAAAAGGAGAACATTGACGTGCGGGTTTTCCTCAGCATGACGACGGATGACTTTAAGAACGTTTTCAAGGCTACTTTTGGCATATCCAAGAAACTGGTGATGCTTCAAGAGGAGCTGAAGGAGAAAATGACATAACTTCACAGGTTTGCAGACTAATATAAAACTGTTTTTTTTCTCTCTCGTATTGTCCCTGATTTTTTTCCTGAACAGAAGCGCTTCATAGGGTCTGCCCTTCTGCCATTCCCTTTTCTCCCCTCTTTTCAGTAGAAATGAGTCAAAAATCAAAACGGAAAGACAGTCCATCTAGAAGTCGCTCTCCCGCCAAGCGCAGGAGGTCCTCTTCTCCAGGACAGACCGACACGGTGCGCACTTCCTCCGAGTGGACCACACTGCACGACCGCGCCGTGCTGTGTTTACCGCCCACGAAGGCGATGGTGGCACATTCACTCCTAAAAGATCAAAGTTCTAAAAAAGTTGCACATCAAAGTGGCGGCGTTTGACATGGATGATACCCTTATTATGCCAGTGAGCGGTGCCACCTTTTCAAAAGACGACCCGTCCGACTGGAAATTAGTACACCCAAACGTAAAAGCACACCTGCAAACACTGCACGAGCGTCAGTTTCTGCTGGTGCTCTTTAGTAATCAGTCCGGAATGGGAGGTAAGACGTGGAACGGCAAAAAGGCGGATGCGGTTCAGGAAAAGATTATTCGCGTTGGCAAAGAGTTGGGCGTTCCACTTTCGGCGTATCTTTCCACCGGCAACAACGAGTGGCGCAAGCCCAGCCCTTCCATGTGGGGGCTACTGCAGACCCATCTGGCGGAGGCGACCACGGCCCCTTCAGGCTATACATTAGATTGCAATGCGTATTCCTTCTATGTGGGGGATGCGGCTGGGAGAACGATTCGGACACTGGCGGGCCGGGCGAAGGACTTTAGCTGTTCTGATCGCGCCTTCGCCCATAATATCTCTATACCCTTTCTCACCCCCGAGGAGCTGTTTCCCATGTCGCTGAGCTCCATCCTGACGGAGAAGCCAGCGGTGGGCGCGACACTGCATGCCCCGGAGTCCAAGACGCCTTTTAGTTGGGGGGAAGTGTCCCCAGAGTCTCTCCAAGCGTTACCCACGTCATACGACGGATTGAAGGTGAAGTGCATTACAGGAAAAGGGGAATCCACCCTGACCCTCTCCCCACCCCACCACTTTGTGAAGCCAAACAGCCCACAAGAATTGGTGATCTTCACTGGTTTCCCTGGCTGCGGCAAGACCACCTTGTGTAAGCGTTTCTTTGTGCCCTATAACTACAGTTGGATCAACCGGGATACACTAAAAACGAAGGAAAAGTGCATCAAGGAGGCCCAACTCGCATGGAGCGCGGGTCGCAGCATCGTGATTGACAATACCAACCCCTCGAAGGAGGACCGACGACAGTTTATTCAGATTGTTAAAAACAGCGCCCAAGGAAAGACGGCACGCATACGGGTGATTGCCCTCACCCACTCCAAGGAGATGGCCATGCATTTCAACGTGTTCCGGGGACGGCTGGGGATTAGTGCGCCGGTGCCGACCATTGCGTACAACCTCTTCAAGTCCAAGTACGAACCCCTCTCCACGGCCCAGGACGTGGTGAAGGAAGGGGTGACGGAGGTGTGGGAGGTGCCACCCGTTGCACTGCTGGAGAATGCGCGAATGAAGAAATTTTTCTATTATTTGTAAAATACAAATTGGGAGCTTTGACCGAGGAAAAACATGTCCTCGTCCACCCCAGTTTTGCTTCCATCTACTCAGTGTTCACCACCATTAGTACTGTAGACGACCAAAAAGGCGAGTGTAGAACAAAAATACATATGCTTCTCCTCTTCTCTCTAAAGAATCAAGTGAAAAGTAGAATCAATTATCACTTTACTTCCAATAAAACTACAATTATACCAAAATCAGTAAGAGCAGCGTCCGTAAAAATGCGTTACTTTCATCTCCTCCTGTTCACCATCTTCTCGGTGTTAAACTTGTCCCAGCTGGTTGGCGCTCAACGCTCTATGGAATGCCAGAAGGTTTGGACCGGCCCCGTGTACGGCACTTCCTTCGATGACATCCTCGACTGCGTCAAAGACATGGACCGTATTGGCAGTCAGTGGCAGTACTACGTCTGGACCGGCTTCTGCGTCATCCTTTTCCTCTTCTCCATCTTCGGTCTGGCCGTCATCTTCTGCTGCGGCGGTTGCTGCTGCTGCGGCGGGTGCTGCTGTTGCTGCACTTGCTGCAACGAGTGGGTCAACCCCGAGCCGCCCGTCCGACGCAAGCGCGGCCGCTGCTGGCTGTGGTTCTGGATCATCCTCACCCTCGTCCTCGGTGCCTGCGTGTGTGTGATGATCGTTTACGGAGTGGATTTGCTGACCAGCACGGCCAACAAGGTTCTCGACAATGTGGAGTACGGCTCGATGGGCTACATCAACAACACCCGTAACGTTGTCCTGGAGCTGATGCCACCTGACGCGAACATTGACGTGAGCTCCGTGGACGATATCATTTCCGACGTCACCGACCAGATCCACACCATTCGGGATGACTACTTCAAGTACTTCGATATTGCGAAGATTGTGTCAATCTGTGTTGGTGTCGTGGGGTTCGCGCTCCTCCTGTTCATCATCCTCTTCGTGCTGTGCCGTTGCGGTAAGTGCTCCTTCCACTTCAGCGGGATCTTCTTCTTCTTTGCCATCATTTATTCCCTGCTGGCCATCATCTTCACCGTCGCCCAGTACGCCTTCTCTGCCATTTGCGGCGAGGTCACCCTCCAGTACAAGCGTGAGCCCGGCCTCCTCCAGTGGTTCCTCGTCCCTTGGTGCGAGGACGAAGTGGACTTCAAGGGCTTCCGCGATGACGTGGATGCCCAGCTGCTGAAGGCCTCCCAGGACGCCTGCGCGGAGCTCGCCAAAAACTGCGACCCCTCCGAGACGGCGGGTACGAATGGCATTGTGTGTCCCAGCGATGTGGACCTCACCGCCTGTACCTCCTTCGATATGGTGACCCAGGCCATCCTCGGCGCCTACGTCAAGCCCAGCCTGGGCGTCTGCGGCACCGTCCCAGAGGGTGAAAAGTGCACCCTCACCCTTTGCGCCTCCCAGTGTACCGAGCAAACCATCCAGGACGAGGCAGCGAGCATTGTCAAACTGTCCCTCGTCTCCCAGAACGTCTCCACCGGTCTTTCCCTCGTGCAGCCCCTGATGGACTGCAACTTTGTCATTGACAAGATTGCCTTCGCCCTCGAGTCCACCAAGTCCATGGCCGAGCTGTCTCGCTTCGGTAAAGGAAACTACGGCCAATGCTCCGACCTCAAGACGGCCTCCGTCACGGTGGCATGCGGCTTCTTCTTTGGCACCCTCATGTGGATCATTGGTATTTATGTGCTGCACCGGGGTGGCTGGCTGTGGCCCAGGGAACGGCGGGAGGCCGACCGGAACAAGGACAAGAAGGATAAGAAGAAGGGTAAGGGCGACGATGGATCGTCGACGGAGCCTTTTGGTACGCCTCAAGAAGGAGACCGAATGATCCGTGAAAGAGAGTAAATAATGCCTTTTTTTTTTTTCGTTTTGTTTTTGTTTTATCTGTTAAAAAATCGTAAAGAGGTCCCCATGAGGACCTTTATCGGTTTTAATAAATACAATTGTTTTACGTTTTTTTTTTTTTTGTGTTTTATCAGCTCCCCTTCCATTTTTTAAAAGCAAAAAAACGACATAAATAATGAAAAAAGAAAAAAAGACGAAACGTGCAAAATCTTTTTTTTTTTTTTGCTTGACATTAATACAAAAATAATGATCTTTTTTTTTATTTTAATGCACACATGTAGATAGTTTTTCCTCTCTTTTTTTTTTTGTCCAATATACCTTCTGACATTTTTGTCTTGTCTTTTGATTGAGGGCATCTCTCCATCTAAAAAAAGACAAATTGAAGCGTCTGACGCGGTCACTCATTTCCTCTTCTCCCTTCTTGATATCTATTGTATTTTAGATAACAGTCAGTAAGCGTCCATTATTATTTTATTATCATCCACTCTTCATGTCAGTTGGCTACGTTGGTCTGGGACTCATGGGTAAGTCCATGGCCCTCAACGTGCTGAAGGCAGGCTTTTCCGTAAATGTGTGGAACCGGACGGCCTCCAAGTGCGGGGAGGTGGTGTCCGCCGGCGCCAAGCAGTACGACACCCCGGCCGAGTTAGCGAAGCACTCTCGGTACGTCTTCACCAACCTCTCCGACTCCGCGGATGTGCTGGAGGTGATCTTTGGCAAGGACGGTATCGCGGAAGGTATCCAGGAGGGCTCCATTGTGGTGGACAACAGCACGATAAAACCTTCCACCGCGCAGGAGATTGCGAAGCGGTTGTGGGAGTCCAAGAAGGTGCACGTGTTGGATGCCCCTGTCTCCGGCGGTGACATCGGCGCCAGGAATGGGACGCTAACCATCATGGTGGGCGGTGAGGAGTCCGCCCTGACGGAGGTGCTCCCCGTGCTGCAGGCGATGGGGAAGTCCATCACGCACATTGGTCCCTCTGGAGCTGGCCAGGTGTGCAAGGCGGCGAACCAAATCATGGTGGCGGCGCAGATGGTGGCATTGGGTGAAATATTGGTCTTCAATGAAAAGTGTGGGGTGGACAGTGAAAAGGTGATTCAAGCCATCAAGGGTGGCGCGGCGCAGTGCTGGACGCTCGACGTCAAGCCCGAGCGTCTCTTCGCTGGTAACCGCACCCCTGGCTTCAAGTCGGCGCTGCAGAGCAAAGATTTGTCCATCGTGATGGACTCCGCGAAGGAGTTTGGTGTCGCCATGCCGACAACCGCCGTGAATGCGCAATTGTTTCAGTCCATGGTGCAGCACGGGGAGGGGGAGTTGGATAACTCCGCCGTGGTCGGGGTGCTGGAGCGACTCAACAACATTGCCATCAAGGAGCCAAAGAAACAGTAATCTCATTATTTTTCGTTCTGTTATCGTTTTTTTTTTTCTTATTGTTTCACCACAAATTGTCAGTAATGACTTTTTTGCTAACGGATCCTTTTTTAAACGTTATCTATTCTTTTCACATCTGTTCCATCAATGCTTTTTTGTTTTTGTTTTGGGGGAAGTATGGTGGCACACTATACATTCTGTTTCTTCCTGCACTTTTCCTTTTCTTAGTAGTAGTCTTTAAAAATAAAGATAACCACGCAATAAATCTAGTTTAGTTAGTCCCATGACCTCCGTCGTTCCGCCGCCACCAGTGGACCTGGATCAGGAGCGACTGAAAGTTCTGTTAGAGTACATTCCTTCCAAAGTACGTTTACGTATAAAGCGATTGGTGCGAAAGGCGGTCACCTTGTTTGAAGGCGAACGCCACTTTGAGGTACTGGAGTTGCTGAACCGCGCCGTCCGCGACTGCGAGACGGCCGAGACCACCCTGCTCCCCACCGCCGAAGGGGATGTCGTCACCAACCGGGTGCGCATGATTACCTACGGTGTCGCCCAACCCACACTGCTGTCTTGCTGTCTGTTTAAGCGGTTCATCACTCAATCGCCAATGTACGTCACCTCCCTGGAAAAGGTGAATGCGGCAGAGAAGTTAGCCATGGCGGTCAACAGCAATAAGGACTGGTCGGTCGTCAAGGATGCCGGCGCTGGGTCGGGCACCTTTTACTACTACGATGAAAAGAAGGACTTGCATTACTTTAAAGTCATCACCACCGTTAATGTGTGTGCCCTCTACCTCTGCGGTATTGTCCTGGAGCTAGACCTCTACAAGGAGTGGTTCCCCTTCTGCCTCCTCTCCCAGCCGCAGGGGGACATTTCTAGGTTTCACAAGTCCTCCTTCTTTGTCGTGAAGGCCCCGTGGCCGCTGTCGAATAGAGAAATATTTGTCTGTGGGTACGGCGTAGACGACTTGGAGAGGAATGGCCGGATCTTTGCGGTGGCAAACAGTATTGAGGAAAGTAACCTCCCACCCAATGTGCGGCCGCCACCACCGAATAAGGAAGACAATATCCGCTGTAACATTCTGTACGGCGGTTTTCTGTTTGAGATTGTCGCCCCCCAGCGGACCAAGGTGTCCTTCATCATGTCGATTGACCCCAAGATACCGAACATCCCCCAGAAGGCACTGAACTGGGTCAGTGGGAAAGTGGTATGGCAAATGCAAAAAGAGATTGAGGCGGCCGCCATCAAGTCGATGGAGAAGAACAGCAAGTACTACCAGCGGCGGCGGGAGAGAAAAGAGGAGTATGAGTTACTCCGGTGTCGTTATAATGAATATTTAGAGCGCATGTACCCCGGCACAGCGGAGCAGTACAAGTTGGATGAAGATTACTAAAGCGTATGCTTGCAGCGTATCAATTTTCTTATTTTCTTTCGAATCGTCTTTTTGTTGTTGTTGTTTTGCGCGCCCCATTCAGCAGGCAGATTTCCATCCTTTTCCCCGATTTATTTTTCAGCCTTCCACAATGCAACTCGATTTAGAAGATGTGGCGTATTTCAAAAATATCCTTTCCAAGTCGGATCGGGCGGACATGAAACTATTCTATTTGAAACGTTCCCTCGGTGATACCTTCCGGGAGGAGGACCCCTTCGGACTTGGCGTAAAGGTGGACACGCAGACGGCGGTAGACATGAGGACCTTGCTACAGTGTGCACGGGTGGTCGCCGCGGATGAGCGGACCATGTGGGAGTACGTGGGGGATGACTTTTTTCCCGCCTTTATGAAAGTGGGCGACTCGTGGAATGAACAGCTGGCCGCAAAAGTGGTCCATGCCTTCCTAAACGACCGCCACGAACAGGATAAGGA
Source organism: Angomonas deanei (assembly GCA_903995115.1). Lineage (NCBI taxonomy): Eukaryota > Euglenozoa > Kinetoplastea > Trypanosomatida > Trypanosomatidae > Angomonas > Angomonas deanei. Next base: position 723,464 of record LR877154.1, read on the forward strand.
GATGTCTTTCGCATTAGATGCACACATGGTGGCGCACATCAAACCCACTTCCGCCACGGCAGCGTTGTTCAGTGGTGGGCGTGTGCAGGATATCCCTGCCGAGGGTAGTGTGGGGGTGGTACCGATGGTGGACGGCGATGCCTATAGCGAGGGCTCTATCGTATGCACGGCGCCGCTGAAGGCATTCGGTACTCTGCTGCGGGTGCCGCGGTCCAACATGTTCTTTAGGGATACCGTCCTGCAATACTCGGCACTAGGTCGATGTATGGCGAGCACCCTTCCACTTTTCCAGAGCATCGTCGAAAACGAAGAGGCGCTGCTGGTGTTGGTGCTACTCTATGAAAAGCACGTGGAGGGGGAGCGCTCCCACTGGGCCCCGCTGCTGGCGTCCTGTCCCCCAGCCTACCCCACCGTCCCCGCGTATTGGTCTCTAACGGACCTGGCGGAGATTGAGGGGGTCGACGTCGTGGACGAGGTGCTGTCCAGAAAGTCCCTTCTGCAGGAGTTCCACGCTCAGATGACGTCTCTTGCCCCTCTTCTGTTTGACAGCATGGTGACCCAAGGCGAGTCCCCGTCGATGGACAAGGAGGAGTTTGCTGCCCTCTTCACGGAGGATCGGCTGCAGTGGGCCCGCACCACCTTCGACTCCCGTGCCTTCAACCTCAACGTGGATGGGCGGGTGGTCCTTTCCTTGGTGCCCTACGCCGATATGATCAACCACCAAAACCGAACAGACGCCCTTGTGCGGCGTGTGGAGCCCAACGGGGGCGACTTTGTCTTGCAGGTGGGCGCCAGTGTTGATTGCCGCGGAGGTGGGGAGGGAGCTATGGATGAGTTACGGCCCCCTGCAGAATTGGGAGTTGCTGCTGTTTTACGGATTTGTGCTGGAGGATAACAAGATGGATAAACTGCCATTTCCGCTGAGTTTCTCATTCGATTCGTCGGACGAGTGGGATAGTCGTCGAGCCAAGATCGCCTCCTCCTATTATTTGTTTGAGGTCGGTCGGTGTTGGGTGTCGTACGACGGCATACCGTGTGCCTCACTCCGCGCCCTGCTGCGATTGTGTGTGGCGGAGGCAGACGAGTTTGCCATCATGGAAGAAAAGGGACCGTTTGTGGCGCTTTCACTCCAGACGGAATTAAATATTGTGGACACGATCGAACAGACGGTGCACTCGATTGAAGAGTTGTTCAGTACCACGCTGGAGGAGGACGAGGCGGAGCTGAAGGACCTGACCGACCAAAACAGCGATTCCAAGGAGAATGTGAACTTTGTGCTCTGCTTGCGGCTCCGCATTGGGTTGAAGCGAATCGCACAGCGGACCTTGGCGTACTGCGAAGAGGAGCGGAGGAAATTGTCCGCGTAATGTTACGGTTAACCTAATAACAAAAACTGTTTTTTCTTCTTCTTTTAGTGTCTTTATTTTTGCTCGTTCGCGGTAGACCCGCATTTGCTTTGCTTTTGATCCATCTTTCACTCTTCCTATTTTAGAGTATTTTATTTTAGTTTTTTTTTTTTTTACCCCTTTTTTCCCCCCATGAGTGAGATATCGTTAACCTACGGCGACCTGACTCCAGAAGCCCTTGAGGAGGCCGCCCGTCACCCACATCAAATTACTTCATTAGACTGCACTGGCAATAACATTTCCGGTGACTACTGTAAAGAGATGGTAGAGAAGTATATCTCCAAAATGACGAATCTCGAGGCGTTGGACTTGAAGGATAATAAAATAGGGCCACAAGGCGCTACCTTTCTGTTTGAGGCGCTCCCCAAGTACTGTCCTAAGCTGACCTACCTGGACATTAACGAAAACTCTATTCAAGACGAGTCCATGTACAGTCTGGCGCTGCTGCTGCAGAGTATGCCGATTGTCACTCTCAATGTGGTGACCAATCATATCACCCCCAGGGGACTGCCCACCCTGTGCGACGGCATCAACAGTAGTCAGACCATCACGGAGCTGTCGCTGGCGTTCAACCTGCTTGGGGACGAGGGCGCGGCTATCGTGGCCGAGACCCTCAGCGCCCATCCCACGCTGAGGACATTAGACATTAGTGACAACCGCATTTCGGACGCGGGGGCGATCGCGATTGCGGCTAATTTTATTCTCTCAAAAGAGTGCAAAATTGTGTCGCTGAATCTCTCCGTGAACCAAATCGGTGACGTTGGCTTCCAGGCCATCGCCGAGGCCCTCACCAAATACGGTAACCGTCACCTCGCCCACCTCGACCTCGGCTGCAACGACGCTGTCGGGGACGAGGGCCGCACCGCGCTGGTGAAGAGTCTCCTGTACGCCAAGTACATCCGCATGATCGACTTCACCTCCTGCAACCTCTCCGACGACGACGTGCGTCACATCATTAGTGCGATTGAGAGTAAAAGGTCTAGTCTGGTGTCTATTGAGTGGTTCAACAACCCTCGTATCTCCCTCGACCTCGAGACGCAACTGTTTCATGTCATCTCGCAGGTGGAGGAGGTTGAGGCGCCCGCGAAGACGGGCGTCCCCTCCAACGTGATCGCCGCCGTTGGCCTAAGCGCGACATTGGTGGCACTTGTACTGTACAAGGTGAGGCGAAGTGCCTAAGATGGCATTCATAGTCGGAAATCGTATTATTAATAAGAAGTAAGTCCACAGGTGTATCAACGACTACCGCGAGAAACTATCCACGAAACGAAACGAGGGAATGCCACCATCTATATAAAAAACTAAAACGAATCACATAAACGAATTTCAACATATTAACCAAATAACTTTTTTTTTTTTTGATAATAAATAGATAGTATAAATATTCGTTGCTCTGTTTCGTACGACACGCACCGGCGAGTGAAGAGACGCCCCAAATGAAAACCATTTTTTATTATTATTAATCAACAGACAACTGTTAACTGTAATAAACAAAGAAATTTGTCACGTTAAAGCGTCTCCAAGTCATCTTTTTTTTTTTTTGTCCGTTTGCGGTAGTTTTATTCGATGTTCCTATTTTGTCTCTCCTTCCTGCGATAGTTTTCTTTTTCGTTTAGCACTACCCCCTTCTATCATGTCGGGGCCCTACGAGAATTATGGCTCTAACGACCCCTTCAAGGAGAGCGCAGGAGCCTACGCCCCTCCCACCAAACCAGACAACATGCAGCAACGAGAGGAGCAGCACAACCCCAACAGTGTGAGTGTTCCTATCCAGGTGCCGACCAAGAGCCCGACGGGCGGCCCCAACGGTGAGCCAGCGGCAGCACCGGAGGCGCTCAAGTCCACCTCCAAGTTTTGGCGCTCCGAGTTTTACCAGCAGTTCTTCGACGTGGATACCAACCAAGTGCTGCTGCGCCTCTCGAACGCGTTAGTCCCCCTCAACCCGCCGGATTTCCTGATGGACCGCAAGTGGCACATGAACAGCGCCAACACCGATGTGCAGACGGAGGAGACCACCTTCCAGGAGGCTGGTGTTACCTTGAACCGTCGCCCCGACCTCTACGGGCCCTTTTGGATCTGCACCACGCTGTGGATCACACTGGGTATTGTTAGCAACATTATGAGCAAGATCGCCTACACCAAGGCAAACGACACCACCACCAAGTGGACGTACAACTTCCAGACCACCTACATTGCCTGCCTCGTGATCTACCTGTACTGTTTTGTCTTTGCCACCGCCGTATGGGGTCTCATGAAGTGGAAGAGCCTGCCCGTTGCCCTCACCGACACCCTCTGTCTGTACGGCTATAGCATGTTTATCTTTGAGCTGGTGGCGGTCCTGTGCATGGTGCCGGTCACCGCGCTTCAGTGGATTTTTGTGCTGCTGGGGGGTTTGTGGTCGACCGCGTACTTAATTATAAACTTTTGGTTTATATGGAAAACGTCTTTAGAGAAGAAGTGGTTCCTTATTATTGTAGGAATTGTGTCCGTCTTTCATATTTTGTTAACGTTATCCTTCAAGTTTTACTTCTTTCACTATAAGATTTAACAAATGTGCGAGCAAGTAAAGAAAAGAGTAGTTGATGCTGTCAAATACAAATAATAATAAAAAAATATAAGTTTATATCGTATTTGCTGTTTTTTTTGTTTTAGAATGAAGTTTTATCGTTTTGTAGTTGCGAGTATAGTTTCTTTCCTGTGCATTTTTTTTTTCTTTCTGTGTGCTTTGCTATTATTATGTTTTACTTTCATTTCATTACACCCCATCTCCCTGCTCCCTCTATTTTGTTCAGAGAGATCGTTTCCATCTTTCAGTGTACATTTTATTGGATTGAAGTATTACTAGTACGGTTGACGCCCTATTTAGAAATGAGGATAGGACTTCTCAAGGTCCACTCTCGTTTTCTTTGGAAATCGCCCTCCGCGTTTGTGCAGCGACGGACGGTGTTTATGACGAGGCCCCTCTGGCAAGACACCGCATCCGTTACGGAAAGGGTGCGCCATGAGGTGGTCTCCAAAGATGTAGACACACCGCGGCCGCCAACAAAAAACAAGAAAAAAGACAAAAAGAAGCAGAATAAGATGACAGTCGGGGCCGAGGCACCAGCGCCACACACACTGCCGCGGCAGACGCTTCAGCTGCAAGATGCCTATCAGTCCTTCCGTGACGTGATGCCGCTCGCCAAGTTTGTGGAGGCCCACAGCCACATTGCCGCCGGAGAGAGGAAGAAGGAGACGACTAGGGTGGCAGGCCGCCTCGTTAGTGTTCGGGACATGGGCCGCATTCTGTTCCTGACCATCACCAGCGATGCGTACAAACTGCAGGTGGTGCGACAGGTGGAGGAAGGATTCGACAAGGAGGCGTTACGCACGCTAAAAGATAACTTGCGCGTTGGCGATATTATCGGCGTGGAGGGAGTGCCAGGGAGGACGCAGCGGGGAGAGTTGTCCATCTACGCCCACCAGGTGCGCATCCTCTCTCCCTACGTGTGCACCGACCAGACCATCTGCCCAGACCTTAGGGGATTCCTGGATCCTACTGTGGATACCGACATCAAGTATCGGTACCGCTTCATTGACATGATGAGCAACGAGGATGTGCGTAAGCGGTTCCACACCCGCCACAAAATGATTAGAGCATTGCGCCACTACCTCGACGAGAAGGATTTCATTGAAGTGGAGACGCCTATTCTGAATAGCGTCGCCTCCGGTGCCAACGCCAGACCGTTTGTCACCCACCACAATGCGAATAACGCGGATCTGTTCCTCCGGGTTGCACCCGAACTCTATCTCAAACAGTGTGTGGTCGGTGGACTAAACCGAGTCTACGAAATAGGAAAAGTATTTCGCAACGAGGGCGCCGACCGCAGCCACAATCCAGAGTTCACCTCATGTGAGTTTTACGCCGCGTACCACACCTACGAAGATTTGATACCCATGACGGAAGATATTCTCCGTTGCATGGCGACAGAGTCCATTGGGACGAGCACCATCACGGTGCAGTCCTGCGTGACGGGGGAGATGGAAGAGATTGACTTGCAGCAGCCTTTCCGTCGGGTGAATGCCTATGAGGAGGTGCAGAGGGTCTCTGGGGTGGAACTGCCGGAACCGTCGCAGCTCTGCACCCCGCGGGGGATGGCCTACATGTCCGCCATCATGCTGCAACACAACATCCCGTTACCCTCCGTGCGCACCGCTTCCAAAATGTTTGACAAGCTGATTGACTACTTTATTACCGATCGTGTCGTGCAGCCCACCTTTGTCATGAACCACCCCGTGTTCATGAGCCCTCTCGCGAAGGAAAGCAGCGAGTTCCCTGGGCTGAGTGAGCGGTTTGAACTATTCATTAACGGTATGGAGTACTGTAACGCCTACAGTGAACTGAATGACCCTCAGGAGCAGTTCTACCGCTTCGAACAGCAATTACTGGATAAGCGCGTAGGCGATGACGAGGCCATGGCGCTGGACGAAACCTTTCTGAAGGCCCTCCAAGTGGGGTTACCCCCTACGGCCGGCTGGGGGATGGGCATCGACCGCGTTTCCATGCTCCTCAACCGCTCCACGTCTATCCGGGATGAGATCATCTTTCCCCTTCTCCGTCAGGACGCCGACTCGCACGATGCGAAGCGACGGCGGAAGACCGCCTCCTTCTTTGGCTTCAACCACCAAATGACAATGTTCTGTCTCAGCCAGCTGGAGGAGGATATGATAAAGAGAGGGGCCTCGCAGGAGTCCTGTGAACAGGTGCGTCACCTGAAGCGTTGTATCTTGGGTATGGAGCGTGGGTCGAACTGCATGATGGAGTCGCTCCCCAAGTTTGAGGACACCCGTGTCAGTCGACTGCGTTATGACCTTACGCTGAGTGTGTTGCGTCTATTCTGCGGAAGCAGCAAGTCTTAGTTTGCTTTAATCTTATTCACAAGTACCTTATATTTCTGTAAACAGTTGCTCCTTTTTTTTTTTTTTGTGTGTGTGTTTGACTGCCCTTTACTTCCGCATTTTTGCTCTGGCTTTCGTTGAACAATTAACACCCACTCTCTCTTTTCCCAAAGAAAATAAACTTTTTTTTTTAGCAACAAAATTAACTTAAATAGCTTTACCCTAAAAAAGAAATGTCCAATCAACAGCAGGAGGTGTACGAGACCATCAAGTGGAACGGATGGGGGGACTACGGTGTGGAGATGAAGCTACACGAAAAGAATCAGTTTTGGGCTCGTCACGTCGATGGAAAGCCCATCAAGAATCTCATGAACTTCATTTACAATGAAATCAAAGGTGGCAAGGGTCCGATCGAGATGCCCCCACCGACGCCTAGCATCACGCTGGAGGCCGCCATATCCATGCTGAGCAAACCGAATCTCAATGAAAGTTTCCTCAAGGAGTTAGGATCTGCGCTGGCGGCGGATCAAATACGAACGGACGGCCTGAGCCGCATTACCCACATTTGCGGAAAGAACTACCGTGACTTGTGGCGTGTTCGCCGTGGGTTGGTGGAGCGTGCCCCGGACGCCGTGGTGCTACCGAACAATCACAGTGATTGTGTCAAGCTAGTACGACTGGCGCAGACCCACAATGTGGTGCTCATTCCTTTCGGCGGCGGCACCAACGTGACGGGTGGTGTGGAGTGCAACCCTTTTGAGCAGAAGCGCATGAACGTGTCGGTGGATATGCGCCGCATGAACCGCATGATCAAGATTGACAAAAAGTCCAACCTTGCCACCTTCGAGACCGGCGTGAGCGGACCCGAGCTAGACGATCAGCTGTTCCGGTACGGCTTCATGCTGGGCCACGACCCCGACAGCTACACCTACTCCACGCTGGGCGGTTGGATTGGGGCGAGGGGCAGCGGAGCCATGTCCAACCAGTACGGCGACATTGAGCAGATGGTGGTCTCCATGAAGGTGGTCACGCCCACGGGGGTGGTGGAGACACCGCTCACCTCGCGTGTGTGCGGCGTGGACCTCAACGGACTGTTCATTGGTTCCGAGGGGGCGTTCGGTATTGTGACGGAGGCGACGGTGAAGCTGGAACCGATCCCGGAGGAGCGCATTTATGAGGGGTATCTCTTTCCCTCCTTTGAGGTGGCCTTTGCGGCCTTTCAGGAGTGCAACGCGAAGGGCATTAAGCCATGCACGCTGCGCCTCTACGACGAGGACGATTTCCGTATGAGCACCGCGATGAGTACCTCCTCCCACGGGTTCTTGGAGAAATTAATAGGAAAAGGATTCAAGGCTTTCTTGAAAAACCAACGCGGCTGGAACCTGCACAAGGTGAGTTTGGTGATTGTAGGATTCGAAGGCACCAAGAAGCGCGCCGCCTTTCAGCGGGCAGAGACGGCAGAGGTGTTCAAGCGGCACGGCGGTCTCGGCGTGGGTCGCAAGGCGGGTGAGAGTTGGCAGGAGAAGAAGTACGACCTTCCGTATATCCGCGACTTTGCCTTGGGCAACTCCTTCTGGGCGGACGTCTTCGAGACCAGTGTCCTCTACGCCGACGCCATCCCGTGCTGGCTGGCAGTGAAGGCGGCGGTGCGTAAAGTGTGGGAGGAGCACGGCCAACACGGCTGGATAGGGTGCCACACCGCCCATCAGTACAAGTTCGGGTGCTGCCTGTACTTTACCTTTGCCAGTAGCCAGGGCGACGAGAATGACTTGAAGGTGTTCCTCGAAATCAAGACCAAGGCGATGGAGGCGATGCTGAAGTACCGCGGCAACCTCTCCCACCACCACGGCATCGGCTACGAACACGTGCCGTGGATGACACGCTACATGGGCCCTGGTGCGATGAACATTCTGTTTGACCTGAAGAAGAAGGTGGACCCGAAGAATATTTGCAATCCAGGAAAGTTGTTACCGTCGCTGCCGAAGGAGGGAGAGGGCGAGGACGCCCTTGCACAGCGCCAGGCGAAGGAGCTCATGTTTGACAAAATGGGTATCCCAGGAGCGGTGAAGGCTCACCTTTAGTACGTATTTTTTTTTGTTTTTGCCTGTCTTTCATCTCTCGTTTGTAAATGCGATGAAAAGGAAAAATAAAATAAAAATAAAAATAACAAGTAATTAAAAAGAAACTCATCCACTTGTGCTCTTTTACTCCAAGTTTCACTTGCCATAAATAATTTTTAAGATCTCTATAAAAAAACAAAGCATAATAGTGCACTCCTTTTTTTTTCTCAATGATGAATAATGCACGATTCACATCTTTTTGTTGCTACTGTTTGCTGTACTCTCCTTTTTTTTTTTTTACGTGCGTTAGAGACCAATATGCTACATGTTCTGTAGTTTCGACGTTTTGCCTCTTCTTGCAAGGAGAATTATACACGAACAGGACTACAAGACGATCATGTGCTTCCTCGCGGCCAGCCCGCGCCACGCTCGCCAGGTAGTCTATGAGAATGACGGACAAGAGATGTCAGCCCAACGTCTGCCAGTGGCGACAGACGACGGAGTGGCAGTGACAGTGAGGACGGAGCGCAACGGCGTTTCTCTCAATAGCTGCGGCGAAGTTGAAAGTCGGGAGGCAGCGGTGCAACACCTTCACTTTTACCAATTGCTGTTTGGATCGCAATTGTCCACCAGGTTGGTTAGTTTAGATGTACAGCAGTCACAGGAACTGCTCATCTTGCTGGAGCCATCCCATGTCTACTTTGAAACGTTGGAGACGACGGCGATACGACCCCTCTTTTCGTCCTTTCTACGGGAAACGGGGAAAAACTATAAATCACTGACGAAGGTGCAACACCTAAAGTTGCTGCGGTCTCTTCCTGCGGATGAGCAGCTAACAGGGTGCGATACCTTTTCCGAACTGCGGCATCTCGATGCCGGCTACCAAACCGTGCGACGTATCGACCCGCTACGCCACTTGCAGTCCATTACCTTTATCGTTCTGTCAGGGACACTAGTGGACAACACCGCCGTCCTCCTTCTCTCCCGCCTACCCCATCTCCACCACGTGGAGCTGGACCAGTGCGGCGAGATCAGCAACCTCAACCCCCTCTCACAGTGCTCCTCCTTAGCGGTCCTGTCGGCGAAAGCGTGCCCCAAGTTACTTCAATTCCACTCCATCGGGGAATGCCCTCGTCCTCTCCGTCTGGTGGACCTCTCTCACAATGTCTTGCGGGATGTGGAGGTGCGGCGGTTCATGGCTGCACCACTCCGCACGGAGACCCTTTCCCTCACGCATGTTGCCCTTCCCACTTGTGATGGTGCGGTACGGTGGCAGGTGCGGTACCTTCATCTCTGCGGCACCTACCTGAGAGAGGCGCGCTGGCTGGGGGACGTCAGCGGACTGGAGGAGGTTCTGCTGGACTCTACCAACGTGACAGACGGGATTCTTTCTCAGGTAGCTCCCCACTGGGGAGGCGTGACCGTGCTGAGTCTCTCCAACTGCTCTGATTTGAGGACGGACCTGGGCTTTATCGCACAGATGACGAGTTTGACAATTCTTACCATTTCCAGTGTTTCCTTGACGGAGGGATGTGATGTGGAGGCACTTGGTACCAGGTACGGCATATCCATTCACGTCTACTAGTATGGTATCCGCAGGAAATAACAACAACAACGTACATTTTTTTTTTTTTAAATCTTTTACTCTTTATGATAGGTGCACCGTTTTCGATGATTTGTACCACTTTTCTTACCCTACTCTATTTTACTTTTCGCTAGTGATATTCTTCTTGTTGAATGTTCCAGTCTACTCTTATCAATCGTCTTGCCACCACGGCAATGCTCTTCAACTCCGGGAAAGTGGTCTCCTGGGGTCGTGGATACGGTTTCATCAACGATAACGCCGACGGTAAGCAGTACTTTGTGCACCAGTCCGCCATTCAAGTCGAGAACGACGGTTTCCGCGCCCTCACGGTCGGTCAGGAGGTGGAGTATGAGGTCACCACCGGCCAGAACGGCAAGCCCTGCGCCACGAATGTCACCGGACCTGGCGGCGTGAAGCTGCCGTCTGGCTCCCGCCCTGCCGGCCAGGGCCGCGGCTTTGGCGGTCGTGGACGCGGAGGTGATAACGGCGGCCGAGGAGGGTTCAACCGTAACGACAACAATTATCAGAATGACAACCGTCAGCGTGGTAACAACAACTTTGGCGACGAGTTTTAATACGAAGTTTTTCACAACGAAACCCATTTGCCCCTTTTTTACTTAAACAATGAAATAATAATTTTAAAAATCAGAAGTCACTATCAACACTAGAGAAATCGTTAAAAAAAGAATGAAAATTAGCAATTTTGTTTTTGCCATGTCTGTTGACTGCATAGCCAAAAGTAGGAAATTTGCGGTTAATTGCTGTCTGTGACCAAAACCTTCAATTCCCTCTTTTTTCCTTTTAACCATAGCGGTACCAAAAAAAAAAAAAAAAAAGTACCGGCTTCCTTTATAACAGAAAACACGTTAGAAAATCAAAAACCGTAAAATGAATAGCGGTTCGGCCCTGTACACATGGTGCTGTAGCATGTATAATGTAAATCCAGATAAGCACATTCTCTCCCAGGTGGAACGCGCCGACATTATCAACGTACGGCGCATCGATGCATCGGGAACATTCGTTGGCAGTAAAGGTGCGCTCGCGGTGCTAGAGTTTCTCAGGAACCACAGGTGTCTGGAGGAAATTGCGCTTCCGCAGAACGACTTGGACGTCCTGTGCGTCGATAAGCTCAGCAAGATCATCAGGGAGGGACACCCCAGCCTTCGGGCAGTAGACATTTCCAACAATCGTCTCTCCACCGCATCGGTGCGACAGTTATGGGATGCACTACGCAGTGAGGCGTCCATCGTGGTGGAGCTGAACTTGGATGCCTGTGGTGTAGAGGATGAGTGGGTCACCCGAGTGCAACAGACACTCCAGCGACGGAAGGAGTTCCTGCAGACTGGCTTTTATCCTCATGGAGTACCGAGGCCCATCACAGCCTGGCGGACCATCTTTCTATTAGTCGTGGGGGAAATGGACTTGATCCATCAGTACTGCGAACAAATCTTGTTTCCGTTAGGGAGTTACATCGCACCGATGCGCCTCCGGGTGGCGCCCCTCACCATTGACGCGGAAGATACGAAAGAGGTGGTTCTGGCTAAGATGCGCCGCTGTCAGGAGTCTCACAACTACCAACTGCCCTGGTGTGTTGGCTTCGTTTCTTCCCAGCTGGGGAGGAGCGAGGTGGAGGCACTGCGGCTCGTGTGCAGGGAGAAACCAGTGGAGCCCCCGCCACTTCGCTCCAAACTGGGCACCTTGCGAGATCCGGTATATCGTAGCGGCAAGAATGCTTTTTTGTACTACTGCGTCTCACCAGAGGAAAAGATGAAACGAAAAGAGGAGGGGAGTGTGAAGTATGCACAGTGGTCCTCTGAGGTGGGTCTCACGCAGAGCGTCGGGTCGGAGGAGGGAACTCTGCCCGCCACCTTGGTGACGCGTTTTTCTTTCAATGTCCGTTGCCAGAGCGACTTGATGTCTTCCTTTATGGTGCTCTTTTCTGAGGAGAAGCAGGAGGTGGATCCCTCCTCCCCTGTGGACCTTGACCACGCGCTGCCCTTCGAGGCGGAGGAGGCGAACTTGGGGGACTATCATCCTAAAAAGACAAAAATTGCCCTCGACTACGTCAAGAACGACTCCGTGGAGGTGGGGATCCCCTTACTTCTATACGGCGGTGCTAGCATTGGTAAAGAGAAAATTATTCTGAAAGTAGCGCGGGACATGCAGGCGGCGGGCCGGAGGGTGCACCTCGAGCGCATCACCCCCAGCGACACCAGCATTGTCGTGTTTCTTTATCATCTCCTTCAACTGTTTTCTCCGTCCAACAATTATAGGAAGAGCAGCTCGAACTGCTTGCAGTCGCTCAGTGTAGAGGTCTGTAGTGCTATCGAACACTACGCCGGTCCCCCTTTGATCCTACTGGTTTCGCACTTGGAGAGACTGGATACTTTCGGTTGTCACCCCTCCGTTGCGGTGGAGTGGCTGCCACCCACTTTTCCAAAGACATTAAAGATTATCATTTCCCTCAACACGGAATGCCCCTCACTCCCTCTCCTTCGCCTCCGCGCACCGCAGCCCTACGAGAGTCAGGTGGCCCCTATCAGTGACACCAGTCGCATCAACCTGTTCAAGCAGGCCCTGCGCAAACGAAATGTCTCCCTCCCTGAGACATTTCTGTCGACGGAGGTGACCTCCAGGGATCAGCTCACCGCCTTCGACACGGCTTTCCTCGAAAAGGAGGGCTCGGACAGTCTATTGTACATACATCTCAGCTCCATTTTTATACAAGTAATGATCTTGAAGGAAAGGATTGAAACCGAGTACGACACACTCGACTTTTTGACGAAAAAAGTACCGGGCGGTTCGGTCCAGGTGGTCGAGGCGCTGTGTGGGGAGGCGGAAGGGTATAGCTCCCCCCTAACGGTGCAGTACGTCCTGCTGTCTTTATCCACCACTCCCCTCGCCGTCCCCGACCTGCAGTACATTTGCGAGGAACTCTCCCAGTGCCCCAAGTACAGCACCCTGCCGACTCTCATTTACTTGAGTGACGTGGGACTGGTGGAGTGGAAGGCGGATGCCACCGTCTACGTCGCCCACCCTGTCATCCGAGGAACGGTGTGCAGACGTTACGCCAACTTGCTCGATACGGTCAGTGTGCTGGTGGAGAATCATCTCTACCGGCTCGTCACGACGAAGAGCTTGGAGATTGTGAATGCCTTCAAGTATCTTACCGCCTTGATGATAGAAAATGGTAATATTCTAGCGGCATTCAATTTGATGCGAAATACACTGATTCTGGACTTTCTGTTAACGACGCAGAGTGAGGCTTTGCTGCTGGTCATCGACTCTATTTTCCGTCTACTTGTTGCGCGAAGTATCCTCCTTGAACTCCCTTCCACCCCTGGAGACCCGCTGCAGATCGACTACACCGACGCGGTGGATTTGGTGAACGTGCTCGTGGATGTTCGGCGCAGCGGCCGCGCGCTCTTCCAATCTTCCTTACTGCAATTCCGGGATACGCCACTGATGCGCTTCGCACAAAAACACGTCGAACATCCACCGTATCCGGTGTTGGCACCCGTGAACAATGGGTGCGAGGACACTATTGGCAAAACGTTTTCGTCCGAGAAATCCTTTTCCTTTTGCCACAACCGGGGCGACTACGTGGTCGCCAGCTCTGATATGTGTGTGGTGGTTTTCAACAGTTTGACTGGGGTCGAGAAGGCACGGCTGTCGATGCCGTTTGAGAAGGGTATCTCCATCACAGGCTCCCTTTTGGCCGCTGGCACACGAGTGGTGGTGGTGAGTGCAGTGCAGCTGATCATTTGGGATTTTGAGATTAACACGCGGTTCTTGTTGGATGATATTACCACTTTTATTCTGCCTTCCGAGATGAACACCTTTGGGTCGCACCTCATTGTGCACCACACACAACTGAGTGAGTTTTATGTGTTGGATGTCACAAAGAAGACGATTTCAAAGAAGCTTCCCGTGAAGACGGATTGCAAACGTGCGCTCTTTTGTGGCGACACCATCTTGCTAGTTGGCACCTATCAACTACACCTACTCCAGGAGGACCGTCAGACCACGTTGGCCACGCTGGACCACAGCGGGGCGATTGGGGCGGTGGAGTGCAACGGGGACGGACGACTGATCGCCACCGGTGTCGGAAACGTGCTGTGGATGTGGAGCAGCGCGGGCGGTTTGCTACATTCGGTGCCGGTCGGGGTGAGCGATATCCTCTCGCTCAAGTTTGACAGTGCCTCCACCTTGCTGATGGTGGAGTGCCTAGACGGTATTCAAATACGAGACACCTTATCCAGCCTTGTGATTGGTAACGTGAAACCTGTTCTCTCGCCCGCCGTCCCTTCTCGACTGACCTTCAGTGACGACGGCTGCTTTCTGGTGGGCACCGAGGGGAAGTATGTCATGCTGTGGAACACAAAGACGTGCGACGCCGCCGGTGCGTACGAGGCCCCGTTGGGGACGTTCACGGCAATGTGCGAAGGGGAGGGAAACCTTTACGCGTGTTGCGCCGCGGGGGTAAAACGGTTCGATCTGAAGGAGCCCATTCCCTCCGTTGAAACCGTAATTCAAGGCGTCCAAAGTAGTAATTTGCACACGAACAGTAAAGTATCGTCCTCCCCCATCAAGGACATTCTCTTCAACCCGTCCGGTTCCCTCTTGTCGGCGGTGGACCAGCGCGGGAATCTCTTTCTGTATTCCGTGAAGACTGGCCATAGAATTGAACATCCGTTACCCCCGCTCGCGATGTCGTCTTTTGTGGAGTGGACTCCCTCGTCGTCCTTGGCGTCAAGGATGACTTTATTTCCCTCTACAATGTCAGCAATGAAAGCCGAACCTCTCTCATACTGCCGAAGGAGTACGCAGTTGACGATAGTTTGGCGTGTTTAAGAGTACGGACGAGGACCGCTTCGGTGTGATTGGCACTGTCCTTGGGATTAGTTGTTTATTGCTCTATCACACAAGTCGCCCCGGTCCACAAGGTCAGTTTACTTCCCCAAAAGGCCGATTTGTGTTTGCGTACATATTCGGAAGTTTCTTGCTTGCCGTCACGGACGAGAACGAATTTCATATATGGAACACCACGACGAAACTTGCCGAGCGGACCACGTACCCCTATCCACATCCCATCCGGTGTGTGACCTCCTCCAGTAACGGCGTCCTTCTGTTCGTGGACGACCAGCACACGTTGGTGCAGGCACACTTGGAGAATTTCACTTCTCCAGGAAAGACAAAATTTGTCTTTTCTACGCTTCTGTCGCTGCCAACGTCCATTAGAGAGTACGGTGGGATTTGCGAAATCGTTCAGCAACACAAGTTTCTCCTTCTACGGCACCAGGACGGATCGGTCGACGTTACGAGTTATGATAAGAACTCCTTTAGAACACATGTCTCGCTCAAAGACTGTATCTCTCTTGCCACGTGTGATGTAATTAGAAGTCCAATGTGGGTGGTGACTGGACACCATTCCGGGAGAGTTTTCATCAATCACATGCATTTCCCAAAACTGCAGTGATATTGTACACTTTTGTTTTTCTCCACACACGTTCCAGATTCCTTCAATTTGTTATTTTTGTTACCACTGTCCCCTGTACTTATCTGTGCTCAGGTTCTATTTCCTCTCGTCTCTCGTTCTTTCTCGTTTCTTATCCACAATACACCTTGTATACAAAAGACGGAATTTAGTCAATGAAGTGCTTTATCGCTACTAGAAGGAATCCTGTCGGTGCCTTTAGGCGGTTTGTGGCCACCGCACCGTCTCGCATAGCGGCAATCGACACAGGGACGATCCAACGCAACCCTCATTTACCGCGGTCACGGGAGAGTGGGTATGTCCCTCTCGATACGAGTCACCCCGTGTTCGGCCTGAAGCGGGCGGACATCTCTCCCGCGGTGGTGACCAAGCCACTACTCTCCACCAACCACCCCGTCTTCGGGACCCGCAAGGCCTTCTCGACGGCCGATAACTTCTCCGGGCATGTGGGGATCTCTGGCTTCTTCTTGGCGGTAGACCCCAATTTCTGCTTTGGCCCCCACGACAGAATGAATCCAAATGCACAGTTGACGGTGCGTGATAATGCCGGCAATTTGGCGCGTATTCGGTACCGGTGTGATGTGGAGGCGGACTTGGGCTTCAAGGTGGAGGCACTGATTCGGGTGGAGGTGGGGTGGATATCACCCAAGGTGGTCTACTCCGCCATTCCACATGTGATTCACTTGGGGAAGGGGATCGACCTCAGCGTACCGTTTGTCCTGCACTTTACCATGATCTCTATTCTAGACGAACACGGTAACAGCACGGGTAGTTTCCTGTACTTTAGTGGGACCCCGTGGGCGGGATTCTCCGCCGGGTTCAGTCGTATCCGACGAGGGAAGCTCGTCTTGAGCCCCGAAAAGGAAATTGATATTTATGAGGAAGAGGGCAAGTTCATTGGCCACATACATTACAGACAGGTGTTTTTTGTCCTTTTCAAATTCCTAATGTACGTGGTGTGCATTGCAGCATGCATTCCCGCCACTCGAAGGCTTGTACAGTACCTGCTCCCCGACCCTTTTCATCGTCACAGTGAAGAGGCGTAGCGACTTTGCGAAAAACGGAGCAATGCGACAGGTTTTAGTGAGATTTTTTTCTTTTTTATTTAGATGCTCATACTCTCTACTTGGCTGGATCAATAACGTATATTCGTTTTCACCTCATTTTCGTTACTGAAAGGATTTTTTTTTTTAAATAAATACATAGTACGTAGAAATGAGAAAAAGTATTACATTCTTGTTTCAGTCCGGCGTACACACCCCTCGAGGTGTCTCCTATAATGCCGCTCGCATGAAAGGATGGCCCCAACAGAAAGTACCAGAAAATTTCAAGTTTACAGAGGAGCAACGATTCAAGACGAAGGCGCTCCCCCGTGACACCGGCCGCATCGCCCGTGACTTTCTTCTTTCCGTTCTCTATCAGCATCAGCCGTGCGAGGTCAGCACTCTGTGGGAACACTGTATGTGCGATCCGCAGATTGTGCTAGACAGTAAAAAACACCTTAGAGATGTGCTGCATCAGGCCAGGAGTGAGGGGTACGTTAGCTTCGAAAAAGACCCGCTCACTCAAAAGTGGGTGTGCCACCTCGCCAGAGAGCGCTACGAGGAGGTGGTCCGGATGGTGAGTGCCCGGACAGAGTCGCTGGATCACTACGGCAAGCTGCGCGGGGCGGCCGCCTCGGAGACGACGGAGTTCGCCGCTAATTTTAATGAGATGAATGAGGAAGCGAAACGGGAACACTTGGCGTTCTTGACGGAGCAAGTGAAGGAGACCACACAGCGGTTAAAGAAGTTCCAGAGGACGGAGATTGACTACCTACCCTACACCGACCTGAACGGTAAAGTGAACTTTATGTGGTGGTACGAGACCGTAGATGTGAAGGACACCCCGACCCTTCCCTCGGAAAACGATAGTAGCCGCCTAGGAGAGTGAGCGTCACCAAGGTGAAGGACGGTACCCATAATAGTAAAGAAATAAAAAGTATAACATCACACACAGTACACTCGAATAGTAAATACCACTATAACCATTGTGAAATGAAAAAGACCAAGTTGTGCTTCTCATTTGAGTGCCGATGTACCCCCTTGATGAAGTGCGGATAAATGTTTCTTTTTTTTTTTTCTCTACCACTATTTTTTAATCTACTAGTTTAGTTGTTTAGCTTTTTGTTGTTTTGGCGAATATAAACAATACACCTTTTTTGGTAATATTTTCTCTTTCAAAGAAAAAAACCCCCCACCCCATAACATCCATAAAATATTTGTTATGCAGGAGTTAAAACCTCTCTCGGACGAGGACACACAGTTCTACCGATCCGTTTTATACGATGTGGTGAAGGACGGACCGATTAGTGTTCGACCCGGGGCAGAAATGCTCTACACCCTTCGGAAAGAACTCACCAGCTCTCTAGAGGAGAAGGAGTGTCCGGAGTACATTGCCGTGCTAGGGGATATGTACAAGAGTGTGACCGACAGTCTGGTCTCGGCCGTATTGCGTAGTACGCCACACGAACTGATCAACCGCTCCACCGGTAAGTATCACATTGCCACCGACGAGGAGGAGTATCAGTTCCACATTGATGACGGCTTCTATGACCAAGACGACGAAGAGGAGACGGAGTCGGAGAGTGACAGCTCTAACGTGACCGATGCCAAGCGTCAGAAAAAGGAAGACCAGCGGAAAAAGCGGCGCGAGGAGGAACTACTTTTATTAAACGAAAAGAAGGTGATCGACGAAAAAGGTCAACACTACTGTTCCATCGGACCTCACCCACCCCCGCGTATTGCCGTTCGCAGCAGTACCAACGTCTTCCTGAGCCGTAAGGCGCTGCAAAGCAAAACGGTATCCGTAGAAGACAGCCAGTCTTCCTCGTCCGATGACGACACCGACACCAAACAGCTCTCCGCGAGCACCTCCGTCGACGGGGAGCGCTCCGTCGAGCACTTAACCCAGTTTCTTCAACCCCTTTCACTGGATTCACTAAAAAAAATAAGCGAAAATGCCAAAGTGAAAAAGAAACCATCCTACACGCACGACGAGTATATCTCCCTCATTGTGCGTGCCGCGGTGAAGATGGGCTGTGAAAAGGCATGCGCCCTGATGGACAAGCAAAAGATCATTGAAGATATGACCTCCCACATACAAGCCGGCGCGCTACCCCCGAATCCGAATATTGACTTTCTTAGTAATTTGCCGGATCACCTGAAAAAGAGCCTTGGGCTGGTTCTGGGGCTGTCCTACGACCATCCCCCTGTCAGTGACATGTGGGAGCGCATGGTGGCGATGGGATTTCTTTCCGTCCTCACAAACCTACGGCTGAAGCCGCTCCGGAAGATAGCGAGCGAAGTCTCCATTACCGTCCCCTCTGACCAGTTCACAGAGAAGTACTGTGAGGCTTTAGTGTTTGCGGCGTTTCCACGGGAAAAGGTGAGGGCAAGAATTCTTCGTGCTAGGCGAAAGCAGGTGAAGTTCATGGTGCCGCAGGAAAAACTGACCGTCAAGGGAGACATGGGCTTCATCTCTTTTCAGGTGAACAACATCTCGATGCTCGCCAGGGAAGCTGAACGACACTACTCGCCCGAGTTCACCTACGCGGGCCTCAAGTGGAGTTTGCTGTGCATGAAGAACCACGAATCCCTCGCGCTCTATCTGTGTCAGACAGGAAGTGTGCACTGCAAGTTTCTCATTACCATTCTCAACCACAGCAACCCAGACGACTCCATTTGCAACGAGGGGACGCAAAGTTTTTCTGCCGTGTCGCACGAGAACGACTGGGGGTTCAACTCGGTCTATAAACTGTCCGATTTGCTCAACCCCGCCCAGGGCTTTTACGACCCTGAAAGCGACAGTATCACGATTGAAGTGGGTATTGTCGTCGTGGAGCCAGAAAAGAGTGATAAGCCCACCAAGGACAAGACACCAACGGCCAAAAGCCGAAAAAAGAAAAACGAACAAGCGCAACACCCCGAAGTGGAAGAAACCTACTTACAGTTGCTGGAAGAGGATGCCAAGGAGGAGGAGATGAAGCGAGAGATGAAAAAGATCAAACAGGAGTTGCTGAAGACGGTGAAGGAAGAGGAAAAAACACGAAAAGAAATCGTGCAGCAGTCTAAAAAGTTGTTCAATGATACAATGGAGAAGTTAAAACAGGAGGGCAAGCGCATCGTGAAGGAAATTGCCGACCGCGAGGCGAAGGAGGAGCAGGAAAAGCAACGACAGGAAGAGGCGATCCAACAGGCCATCCAGAAAAAGGAGGAAGTGTACCAGCGACTGGAACAGCTACGAAAAGAATCGACCAAGTACACGAAGGAAAAGGATTTGCTCGCCAAGGAGAACAAGGAGGTCAAGAAGGAGAGTAGCCGACTGGAGCAGGAGCTGAAATCCATAAAAGGAAAGATGCAGTCGGCGGAGGCGACCGTACAGCAACAGAAGGAGAGCATCTCAAAGGCAAAGAAGGAGCTGGAAGGGATGGCGCTGGAAAGCTCCCCCGAACCGTCCACCGAGAGCGATGACGCGAATGACGACTACGACGACGACGACTTTGACGGTGCGGTGCTGATAAGCGAAGGTATTAATAAATTGATCGAGGAGATGGCCATTGAGGATGACTAAACATTGTCAACGTTTATTCACCATTTCTCGCTTTTTTTCTTTTCATTTCTATTTTAAAGTGTTTAACAATGTTTGTCAATTAAAGATAAAAAAAACAACCACAATTAAAAAAGAGATTGATTCGGCAAACAGTTGTTGTGGATATATTGCCTTACTCTCATTCCATTTTTTTTTTTTTTTGTTCCTGTCTCTCTTTCAATATAAGGTAAAAGGAAATATAGTAGCGGTTTTTTCATTGTTCCTTCACCCAGCAAAAAAAAAAAAAAAAAAAGCTTTCTTCAAGATGCTGTTGACTATTTTGCGAAACGGCCCCTTAATAGTGTCTGGCGTTATTTTCGGCGTCGGTATGAGTTTGATCACGAACGTGTTGTCCTATGATTGGGAGTGCGCAGCGACATACTCCCTCGTTGTACCAGTGCTCTTCTCCCTGCTGGCGTTTATCTTGTGGTTGTTTATATCCCCTGAAAACGTCAAGGATGAGGACAACAATAAGCCAAAGATACTTTTATTTGCCATATGGTTCATCTTCTTTCTTTCCACTGCCGCCGCTCTGGGGATGACGTTTCGCAACTTTGGCCGATACTCTGACCGACACTGTTATTCCGATAGTCCGGGAATCTCTTCTGTATTTTCTACCGTACTCATACCACTTTCCGGATCTATTCTGTGGTGGTACCGACGAGACGAAGACGACGACGACGATGACGATGACTGGTGATCCTTCTCCCGCACAGATTATTATTATTGTGCCATTCTACTAGTATCATTTTGTTTTTTGCGTAAACCCATTTATATCGCTGTTTATTCTATATTTCGACAAAAATTACGACATCCGTCCGTTTAGCTTTCGGCATGGAGTGCACGGGCTCACTTTGCGTTTCTACCTCTTCATCACGTACCCTTCTCTCTTATTCTAGTTCATTGTCGTGGTAGTACATTATGCGAAAACTGTGTAGGGCGTCTCTCTGTCTCCTGGGCACCCGCTCGTTCGATGCCACGGAGCGGTTTGGAAAAGAGTTGGGGTTCGGCCACAAGATGAAGGATATTCCGGTCCTCACTGGGAACCCACGACCGGTGTCGCGGGAGGACGCGTGGCGCTGCACCTACAAGCTGTCGGAGCGAATGGAGAATGTCATACGTGATATATTGACCAAAGAAAAGTGGTCTGAAATTGAAATTCAGCGTGAACTGGATCAAATATTTGAGAGAAAGGAGCGGGGTAGCAGGGCTTCTCTGAATACGTGGACCACCGTGGAGGAGTTCCAGCGCACGCCTTGGTATCGGCGGTATAAACCGGCAGACGACACCGCCGCCAAGTACATTTCGTATGAGCTGATGAAACTGCTAGAGGAAAATCTGATCCCGCCCTCCCTCCGCGAAGACCCTTATGCGCATTTGAGAAAAAGGCACATGGAGGATAACTGGATGAACGATCGGTTTTCCGAGGAAAAGGCGCGCAGCATCACACGCGAAAAGTTAGCGGTTCAGACGATTGGGATGCCTCAGTATGGCTCCATCACACGCAAGAAGTATTTGGAGTTTGAGAGCGAGTACAAAAAGATGAACGGATCGAACATTCGTGTGAATGAAGTCTATTTAGCGTGGCTTAGCTCGATTGACGATAAAAAGTAAGCGTACAGATGCGTGCGTGTTGTTTTCGCCGGTGACGAGAGTGAATCCTCCTTTTTTTTATTAACCCGTTCTACACATTCTGAATGGTCTTGCCGCTGTATTCTGTATTTTTTTTTTTTTTCAGTGTGATATCTCTCTCCTTGATGGCCACCCCTTTCCTCTCTTCTTTCTTACCCCCAGCAGAGTACTAGATAGACGTCTTCCAATGACAGAGGACGATGACGTGGATTGGGAGCGCCTCAACAAAAATATGAGGGACGTGGAGGAGCGCCGTTACAAGGAGTGGGAGAATTATCAGAAGAGCCACCGAAACATGGAAGACCAGCAAAACTGCGCATTTATCGATTTAAGCATCGACAATGCCTTGGCTGGTCGTTTTGAACTGACTCTCTTCGAGAGCCAAGTACCCAACACCGTGCAGCACTTCCGCAGTCTACTGTCCGGGACAATGGGGGTGGACGAGGAGAGGGGCATAAAGTTGGATTACTACGGAACGTCTGTCAGGAGCATTGACAAGGAAAAAGGTATCATTGTGTTGGGTGACTTTGGTAGTTTAGGAATTAGTGTGAAACCCATTCCGGATGAGAATTTTTCGGTTCGTCACGGGGAAAGGGGACTGCTGACGATGATGTCGTCGGGACCTAACACGGGTTCCACGGCATTCGGTATTCTGTTAAAGCCAGCCCCCTCGCTGGATTACACACAAGTCGTATTCGGAAAGATAACGGACGGGTTTAGCTTGCTCGAACGGTTAGAGACTCTCCCCGTCAACAACATTGGGAAGCCGCTGAACGCCGTGTCGATCGCCCTGTGCGGCGTGTTGAGCGGGAAGGCACCACGCCATGGCGACGGCAACTAATTTACGGTGTGTGTACAGATTTATTTTATTGTTTTTTTTGTTTCCGTTTGCGTTTCCCTGGTGATCGGAATACTTACTTTTATTCTGTAACAAGCTTTCCACCTCCTCTCACTTTTTTTTTTTTTTAAAGAACAACAACAATAACAGCTCACTAATGCATCAAGTGAGTTTCCTTTTGCTACATCTTTTTTGTAGCTTTATCGACACTATAACTCGGCTTTTCAGCTGGCTGCTGGGCCGAGGCGCAAAGGGGGCTGGGTCTGTCACAGTCGTGGCGAGTGAGACCCTAACCGAAATGTTTCACTTGAACCAATTCCACCACCGCCGTTACGCTGACCCTCCGTACAATGGTCACGTCGCGACCATTCTCTGCGCCTTCAGACCGTCCGTCCTACCGCCTTTTAAGCGAGAAGTGCATCCCGGCGGGGACGGAAACCCCATCTGTGTGGATTGGTTCTACAGCGCCACGGATTCAAACCGCGCCGTGCTCATCGTCCCCGGATTGGCGTCTTCCTCCAAGACGAACTACATTGTCAACTTTGTCCAGAAGGCGCACACGGAAGGTATCCACTGCTGTGTGTTTAACTCCCGCGGCTTGGGGGACACCCCGCTGGAGAAGCCCAGGCTGATGTCGGCCAAGTACACGGATGACTTGCGGAGCGTGGTGCGGGGCGTGCTGAGTAAGAAGGCACTGTCTGAGCGGTTCAACAAGGAGGTGACACTCTTCGCGGCGGGGTTTAGCTTGGGAGGCGTCATCCTGAGTAAGTTTGTGGGGGAGGAGTGTCTGAATAAGGAAGCCTTCAATATTCAGTGTGTGCTAGTAGTGAACAGTCCCCTCGACGCGGTAAAGGCAAATGACGTGATGGACAGACCTATTAATCGGGTGCTGTATCAGCCACACATGTCGAAGGGGCTCGTGCGCTACGCTCTGCGGCACAGGCACTTACTCAAGGACATACCCCTTCTCCCACCCCACGTACAGCAGTGCTTCGCGAACGGGAACTACGATGAGATTTTTAAACAGGTAAAGTCTGTCTCCGACTTTGACGCGGTCATTAACGCCCCTGCCAACGGCTACGACAACCCAATCGAGTACTACAAGGATATTACGCCGCTCAAGTGGATCCCTCACATTACCGTACCCGTGCTGTGCATCAGTGCCGCGGACGACCCAACGTGTGGTACCTTTCCTTTTGAGCCGTTTCGCAGAATGATGGACCGGAGTGACAATATTGGCTATATTCTCTTCCCCCACGGCGGTCACCTCGGCTACGTGGGGTCCCCTCTGAAGGAGTGGAGAGGCTTGCCCAATATGCTGGAGGAGACCCTCTGTACCATTATTCATTCCTACAACGCGGCATAGGACTTCCGCCACCACCACAAAAAGGATACACGTGTTTATGTTGTTGCTTTGCTGAATAGTACCGAGTTTCGTAATGAATGGATCCTCCTCTTCCTACCAAATTCTTCTCAAGACAATGGATGAAAACGAACTGCACACCTTTTTAAGCGAACTTGAGCGCCTGGAGGACCAAACGCGTCAGCGCTCACACCACCTACAGCAGCTAAGAGATCGGAAGCGCCATATCACCCAATCGATGGAGGAGTTGAACAGAGAATACCACACCGTAATGGAGCGGAGCCGCCGACGTGAGCTGTCGTGGATTCGCCTAGTCCGTCGGAGGGAGGCACAAGTGTCTTATCTCGATGCGTTTAACCGGAAGAGAGCCGCAAAACGTGAATCTATGGGCACCCTCAAGAAAAAGCAATCATGCATTTCGCTTTATACGCGCTCCAAGGCGATGCTCGAAAAGGAACAATCCCTGTTTCTCTCCCGCGCCGTGGCGTTGTGTCCGAAGGGAAAACCTTTTTTTGTCACCAAGGTGCGTCTTACTCACTTTTTGCAGCAAGAAACTGTTCTTTCGACGGTCACCCCTCTCGTGAAGAAGTGGAAACGGGTGTGGGGTGCGCTGCAAAGCAAGTCGCTGTCATATGCCCTACCCACTCACCCATCACCGCTCACCGTAGAGGACTGCGCGTTCCTCAACATTTTGCAGGAGTGCCTTGAAACCCAACTCTGCTAACCAGAACGCTATTCTTTTTTTTTTTTTTTTAATTTTTTTTTTAACCGTTCCTTTCCACCTCTCCATTAGGACGGGAGATCCATTTTCTCTGTCGTATTCCTTTTTCTCCCCCATCTTCCCGGTTTACCCCAAAAGGAACAAAACATACAGAATCAGCAAACTTACGTCTACCACCCATCCCACTATTCGACTCTCACCATCTCATGCCTGACGCCAGCAGCCAACACGTGGTAAGTCCTACCGAGTTTTCCCTCGATCGGTCCAACACTTCCGTCGATAAGGGATTTGAGCGACGGTTGATGGAGTGCAATTCCACCATCTCCGCACTCCAAATGAGACGAGAGATATTTTACAAGGCTAAGCGGTGGGCCTCGTTTAACATGTTCGTGGACACCTCTTGCGTCGTGGTGGGGTCCTTACTGTTCTATGAAACGTACCGAGTAGCCAACGAGGAGCTGTCGTTCATTCGCGCCGTCACCGCCAATCCGTTTGTCCGCCGCACATTCACCCCTATTCCGCTCTTCTCCACATTTCTCATCCTCTACGGCTTCATGAGCGTACCGGCGGACTTTGTCACTCTTCAAACCGCCAAGCGATACATCCAACACGAAAACCAAACGATTGCCCACCTGGAGGATACCGTGCGCGATATACAGAATTCGGGGAAGTGAACGCTGTTGGTGTCTTTTTCGTTCCCTCTTCCCACCACTTTCGATTTTTTTTTTCCACCCTACCTTTATTGCGGATTTTTAGCGTCATTTCATATATATATGTATGTTCCCCATATTATATTCTTCTTCCCCCTTACGAATACACCTGCGTCTATTCGTGAGCGAAGAACACAAATATTCTTACACACTTAGTGATATGTTTATTGTACTATTCACCCACACCATTTTAATTGTCTCCCCCTCTCCAACCGTCAAGTTCTACGAGTTCACACCAAACGACTTTTCTTCTCTCCCTCTTTTTTTTTTTTTTTAAGAAGTGTCACCAGAACGCCAAACATTTACTTTTCAACATGAGCTTCTCCGAGAGACTACAGATAACGCGTACCGCCATTCAGGCGCACGAGATGTTTTACCTCGAAGCGCTTCATCAAAAGCGCCTTCGCTACTTTAATCTATTTCTCGAGAGTGGTGTGATGGTCGGCTCCGCTTTTGTGGGGGTTCGTTGCTACCAGATGAACAAGCTGGAGGCCTCTTTGATTTATTCCATGACTGGCAATCCCTATGTGTTGCGTGCCACGTCCCCTGGGTCTATTCTGATGGGATTTATCTTCTTGACAACGGGGATGTTCGTGTTTTGGGACGTGCAGGGTGCGGTGGCGGCGAAAAAGATGATGAACGCACAGGCTGCCGTGATCAGTCAGCTGCAAAACGAGCTCCGAGACATAGAGAATGAAAAACAAGATTAATGTTACATGACAGCGATACCTTAACTGCAAAGAAGGAAAAAAAGGCAAAAACAAAACTTTTTTTTTTACGTATTATATATGCGCTTCCCAATATTAGGAGACAAAACAAAATAATACCAAAAATATATAAGCACCACAATAAGATAGCCCTCACTATCTGTTTCTATCGTTTTTTTTTTTTCGCTCTCTATATTTTGCGTTTGATACTTATTACGGTATGTTTTATTTTCGTGTTTACCGTTGACTAAAAAGTACAGCGAACACTGCATGTGCCGTCTGATAGGCACCACTTATTTTCCCCTCGTCTTTTTTTCTATTATCAATTAGAATTAGTTTATTTCTATCTTTTTCTATTGAATGACCACACCGTATCCCCCTGGCTATCGTCCCCCCAACGAGACCAAACCGCCAAAAGAAACTGTAGAGCAACCAAAGAAGACGGAGACTACCTCCGTCGACGAGAAGAACGCTGCTGGCGCAAAGGGAGGGCTGTTCGGCAAAAAGAAGGAGGACAAGGGTAAGTCGGATAACACTTCGAAGGACAGCAAAGAGGGCAAGCCGAAGGAGGAGAAAAAGGGGAAAGACGGTGACGTAAAAGAGGACGAAAAGAAGATCAAATTTCCCAACTTCAACGGCGTCAAAGAGGCGATGAAGATTAAAAAAAGTGACACCTCGGCAGATAGTGACGACAGCGATGACTCCCCCTCCGAAGATGAGGAAGACTGGCTCCTCGCGTCCCCTCCTGGACCGGAAAGCTCGGCTGTTGCGCCCTCCACTACGGCGATCACCATACGTAACCTACCAGCGGTGTCGTTTATTGACGTGGAGGAGGAAAAAGCCGTCCTGAAACAGTTGAAAAATGCAAAGTCAACCAAGAAAAAGTATAAAAAAACGAGAAAGATCATCAAAAAGAACGTCAAGATGACCCAACAGATCGGCGCTTGTTTCGACGCCTACCTGACCTACCTAGCGGGCATCCCCACAGAGAACGTTTGCATTGACGATTCTATCGATAAGAATCTCAAAACGTCTTTAGAGAGCATGCACGCCTTTCGAGATAGCGGTGCCTTCACGGATTACACCGCCAGGGTCGAGGGCACGATGAGTCAGATGAAGGCGGTCGAGAACCACGCCAGCCTGTTGGCGACCACTAGCAAGGAGAGACGGGTCGCACGGGATAAGCGTATCAAGGCGGAGACAGCGGAGGCGGTGGATGTCGCCGACGAGGAGCAGTATCAGAAGCGGATGGAGATTGTCAATAACCACAAGGAAAAGGATCAACTGTACAAGGAGGAGTTCAAAAGTTTCAAGGAGCATTCCTCCGCCCAACTGGCGCAGTCGATGCGGAGCATATTCCTCGACAGCGCTCAGTATTTGGAAGAGGTGGCCGCGACTCTACGAAAGTGCGCCGAGCTCGACCAGAGCAATGTACTTGCCACACAAGACTTGGGCAAAAAGTTTGAAAAGTTCGAAGATAAGAGCTCCACCCTGAAGGAGCGTGTCCAACTGTTTACCGGCCCCATATCTGGAAAGGGAGGAGTACTCAATGACCGTCTGGCTGTCAAACCCCAGGGCGAGTCAAAAGAACAGCCGACGAGGGGCATTCCAATGTCCGACAAACCGGCGGAGGGTGTTGTCGACCGAGCTCAATCCGACCGAGCCATCGGCGCCAAGCAGGAGACCCCATATGGTACTTCTTCATACAAGGGCAACGCTAAAAGAGAAGCAGACAGCACCAGCAACGGAAAAGACGCCCCGTACGGCAGTATCTTTAAAACACCGCAGCCACCTTCCGAAAAACGGTCCTCCTTCACGTACTCTTATCCCAGCGGCCAGCGCGACTACAAGAAGGAAATTGAGGATGAGTACGACATTGACTGGGACTTGTGGGGTATCTCCAAACTCAAAAGCGATGACATCCATCGATCAGATTCCGAGGAAAGCGACTGTAACTACTTTGATAGTTTTACCGCCCGGCCCGTCAGAAGTGCTACCCCCAACATGGACTCCCTTTTCCCGAAAATTGCTTGATAAAGGGACAAGGGGGGAATTTCAAAAATCGCTTCCTTTCCCCGTCTTTCCACTTACTGGAGTTATAGTTATTTCGATTCCGTAGTAGACGATTCGATTCACTATTCTTTTTTTTTTTTGCTGCGTACTTGCTTGATCTCATTTTTTTTATTATTTCTGTTTTACTGTTGGCGCGAAATATTGTTAAATTTTTGTTGTGCGTTTCTTTCATTCCAATGTATCCAATCGAGTAGTTTTGTTTTGTCCTTGTTATGACTAGTGTTTTTGTCTTTCTTCCTTTTATTTGTCGCTTCACCTTTTAAATATGGAGTTGTATCTTTCGTGTGTTTTTTGTTTACTACCTCCTCTTCTTTCCCTTTTTTCTTTTTATTTTGCCGAGGTAAATGTTCTCCCTGCTTAGGTTCTCCTCATCGCGAAACAAACACGGAAAGGGTCTGCGCTCCGTGATGAAGGCCAAATAGTAAAAATGCCTCTGTGCAAGTCCCTAGGATGCGGGACTGTGGTGGAGTGGGCAGTTCTGCTGGAAGGTTCCTGTGGTGTAAAACCTGAACGGCACATATACGGAGCGTTGGGAGGAAACGAGGGGACAACGGTGACACAGCATCTGTGCCCCGCCGGCCTTTAATAGATGAGACTGCTCGTACTTTCAAGAAGATTGTTTTTCGTTTGCAGAGACTAAAACACTTTTTTCTTTTTTGCTGCTATTGGGCATGCGATGTGATTCCTAGTATTGTTTTATCTCTCTCTCTTCAGAATTTTTGTTCTTCAGTTATTTTTTTCTTTTACACCTAAATGATACCTTCACCCCGTCGTTCCATTCTTCTAACCCTGTTTGCAGGACTACTATGGCTCGCAGCAGCCACCGCCGATGACTCGGTCGCTTATGTGGCGAACTTACTGACCGCAATGGGCGTTCCTGCCATCCCTGCCAGTAACATTTGCACCACGGCTGGTATCACGTGCACGGGTGGGGTTGTGACAGAAATCTATTTTAACTCGATCCCTTCTTTTGCTGGTACCAGAACGATGCCGGACCATGCCCTGGCCCCTTTCAACACGTACAACTATGACGAAATGTCCATTACCTCTATACAGTGCTACAGATGTGGAACACTCAAGGGACCTCTTCCGACGGTTTGGAGTCGTATAAAGAGTTTAACAGTTATCTCCTTTAATATGTGTGCTTTTTCTGGAACTCTGCCAAAGGAATGGGGTAGCTTGGTAGATCTGAATACACTTGTTCTCAATGTCAACCAACTCACCGGCACATTCCCCGACGAGTGGGCGGCACTGACCAAGTTGACCCTTCTTCAACTGGAAGGCAACCATTTCGAAGCCACACTCCCTAAGAGTTGGAGTTCCATGACACAGCTTACGCAGATCAATTTCGGGTCCAATTTTAAGATTTTCGGCACAGTACCACCCGAGTGGGGCAGCATGACTTTACTCGAAAGACTTCCGCTGGACAACAACCAGCTTTCAGGCACGCTACCGCCCGAGTGGAAGACTTTTACCAAGTTGCATACCCTTAAACTGTATAATAATAATTTTACTGGAACACTGCCACCGGAGTGGAGCGGCATGACTTCACTTCAAGAGTTCACTTTCCACAACAACCAGCTGACCGGCACACTTCCGCCGGAGTGGCGTACGATGACGGTACTTTCGACTTTTTACCTATACAATAACCAGTTTACCGGTTCGCTACCGCCGGAGTGGAGTACAATGACGAACCTTACCATATTGTATCTGTATCGAAAATAACCTCACCGGCCCACTTCCGAGCAGCTGGAGCAGCATGATTAATCTTCAGCAGCTGAGTAGTCATACCAACGCGCTTACCGGTTCACTCCCACCCGAGTGGAGTGGCATGACAAAACTCCAACATTTGTTACTTTACAACAATCGGATGACTGGTACACTTCCCAAAACGCTTCCTCCAAACATACAGCAGTTTCAGGCATACAACAATACCATTACTGGGTATATTCCACAGTCCTACACTACAGAAAACTATCCTTCCGTGAAAAGCATTTTGCTGAGAGAGAACCCGCAACTGCATGGTTGCGTGCCGCCCAGCTGGAAAGTTACCACGAACGCCCTTTACGCATCTTACACGGACCTGCGAGACAGCAACTCCACACTTACTTGCGAGGATTGCTTAGGTTATGACGACTTGGGGTGTGCGAGTTGCGGTGCGGGGTCGAAAGTGGATGACACAACTCGTCAGTGCGTGTCGAAGGTGTGTGGTGTTACGAATTGCACCACTTGCGTGTTCGACACGGAGGACCAGTGCGAGACCTGCGATGAGACGTATAAACTGGATGATACACAACAGTGTGTCCTGAAGACATGCGCCCAAGCACCTTGCACTGGGTGTACCTCGTCGTCTGGCGCCGATGATGTTTGCGTAAGCTGCACTGAACCATACGTGCTCGAGGCGTCCACCTCGCAGTGCACTGGCTGCATTGCCGGGTACAAGAGAGACGGCGCTACTTGCGTGGAGAAGGGCTGCTCGGTAGATAACTGCAAGCAATGTGTATTTGACACGGAGGACCAGTGCGAGAGCTGCAACGATACGTACAAGGTGGATGACAGCCAACAGTGTATCCCGAAGGTGTGCAGTGTGCCGAATTGCAAGACCTGCGCATACAATACGGAGGACCAGTGCGACGTCTGCGACACGAACCTGAAGCCGGACGGTGACGGAGGCTGCACCCCGATGGTGTGCTCAGTGCCCAACTGTGCCAAATGCGTGGATGACACGGAAGATAACTGTGAGACCTGCGACGATAACTATAAACTGGAGGGAACGACGTGCGCTCTGAAGACATGTGCCCAAGCACCCTGCACTGGGTGCACCTCGCCGTCTGGTGACGATGATGTTTGCGTAAGCTGCACTGAACCATACGTGCTCGAGGCGTCCACCTCGCAGTGCACTGGCTGTATTGCCGGGTACAAGAAGGACGGTGCTACTTGCGTGGAGAAGGGCTGCTCGGTGGATAACTGCAAGCAATGTGTATTTGACATGGAGGACCAGTGCGGCAGTTGCAACGATACGTACAAGGTGGATGACAACCAACAGTGTGTCCCGAAGGTGTGCAGTGTGCCGAATTGCAAGACCTGCGTTTACAACACGGAAGATAACTGTGAGACCTGCGACACGAACCTCAAGTCGGACGGCAACGGAGGCTGCACCCCGATGGTCTGTTCGGTAACAAATTGCACCAAATGCGTGGACGATACGGAGGACAATTGTGAGACCTGCGACACCAATCTGAAGTCCGACGGCAGTGGAGGGTGTACCCCGATGGTGTGCACGGTGGCGAACTGCACCAAGTGCGTGGACGATACGGAGGACCAATGCGCTGAGTGCGAAGGGGGGCTTGTCACGAGGGACGGAGGCTGTGGAGCGAAGGAGGGTGGCGGCGGTCTCCCCCTCGGTGCCATTATTGGTATCGTCATTGGGGTGGTGGTGCTGCTCGTTATACTGATCCTCCTTCTCCTGTTCTTTTGCTGCCGGAAACGCAAGACGACGGTTGAACAGGTGGACCACATCACGAGAAACGAAATGGAGGACCGCGGCGGTGAGCCGAAAGAAAAGGTGGAGGTCACGGAGGAGACGGAGGTAACGGTGATGGACCGCGCGCAGCAGGAGGGTATTCTGGAAGAGGAGAACCCGCTTAGTGCACCCGTGCAGGATGACACTTCTCAAGCCACCGCCCCGCGAAGGAAGGCACGAAGGGCGAGGAGCGTGCGCAACAACGGCGCCGAGGTCGCGGACATTGATTTGGATTATATGTACGACGCCAAGAATGAAATCGTCGAAGAGGATTGAAGAAAGATAGGAGGAGCTCTTTTCGTATTTTATTTCCTCGGAGTGGGGGCTAACCACTCTCGAATGTTTTTTTTTTTTTTCCCGCACATCAAGAAACAAGTTGGGCGATTATAACAGCGGCCGCCAAAGACAAGACACCGTGGAAAACGGTTTTTGAACCCTTGATGTTTTTTTGTTTTTTAACAAACGCGCGACGTGAAAGGCCTCCGATCTTTTTTTTTTTTGTTAAAATTTTGGGACCCATCCCACTCGATGTATGTAGGACCTCAGGGTCCACCCAAGGAGGAAAAAAGAATATAAGTAGACAAACTTTTTTTTTTTTTTTTTGTATTCATTCATTCATTATTTTTTTTAATATATAAAGATGAAAATATGTACGGGAAAGGAACCGAGACAAAAACACCAGTACTATCATCGCAACATAGGGACTTCTCTTTGTTAAAAACAGCAAAAGTACTAGCCAAAATCCCTACAAGTATACACGTGAACGCATAGTGTGCCTTTGTGAATTTGTTTATTATTGTTTCGTGTTTCTTTTTGCCGACGGGTGTATTATCTTTCCCCTATTATCTCTCTCTTAAGATTTTTTGTTTGTCATTTGTTTTTTCTTTTTCTAACGTTAATGACACCTTCACCCCGCCGCTCCATCCTTCGAGTCCTGTTTACAGGTCTACTATTGCTTGGGACCGTGACTGCTGCCAATGATTCGAATGTCTACGTTGTGAATTTGTTGAGCAAAATGGGTATTGCTGGTATCACCGCCGATAATGTTTGCTCTGCGACTGGCATCACCTGTACCGGTGTTGTTGTGACAGCAATCGATTTTAAGTCCGTCCCTTCTTTTATGAGCGCCAACAGAACACTACCGGATCATGCTGTGGCTCCTTTCGACGCGTACAGCTACGAAGAAATGTCCATTACTTCTATACAATGCGACACATGTGGAACGGTGCTCGCTGGTAGCCTTCCGGTGGCTTGGAGCCGTATGAAAGCTTTAACATCCGTCCGCTTTTATAGGTGTGCTATTTCTGGAACACTGCCAAAGGAATGGGGTAATTCGGGCTCTCTGAATTCAATTGTGCTCGGCGGCAACCAGATCAGCGGCACATTCCCCGACGAGTGGGCGGCATTGACCAAGTTGACTCGTCTTCAACTGGAGAACAACAATTTTGTAGCCACCCTCCCTAAGAGTTGGAGTTCCATGACACAGCTTACGCAGATCAATTTCGGATCCAATTTTAACCTTTTCGGCACAGTACCACCCGAGTGGAGCAGCATGACTTTACTCGAAAGACTTCCGCTGGACAACAACCAGCTTTCAGGCACGCTACCGCCCGAGTGGAAGACTCTTACCAAGTTGCTGACACTTAAACTGTATAATAATAACCTTACTGGAACACTGCCACCGGAGTGGAGCGCTATGACTTCACTTCAAGAGTTCACTTTCCACAACAACCAGCTGACCGGCACACTTCCGCCGGAGTGGCGTACGATGACGGTACTTTCGACTTTTTATCTGTACAATAACCAGTTTACCGGTTCGCTACCGCCGGAGTGGAGTACA
The DNA here is from genome assembly GCA_903995115.1 of Angomonas deanei. Classification (NCBI taxonomy): domain Eukaryota; phylum Euglenozoa; class Kinetoplastea; order Trypanosomatida; family Trypanosomatidae; genus Angomonas; species Angomonas deanei. The sequence continues at coordinate 756,926 of LR877154.1, forward strand.
ATGACGGCCCTTACCATATTGTATCTGTATCAAAATGCATTCACTGGCCCACTTCCAAGCAGCTGGAGCAGCATGATTAATCTTCAGGAGCTTAGTATTCACACCAATGCGGTTACTGGTACACTCCCACCTGAGTGGAGTTCAATGAGCAGTCTGAGGAAATTGTATCTTTGTACCAACGAATTAACCGGGGAGCTTCCCGCGAGTTGGAGCACCATGACAGCACTCACTCTACTGTATCTGTACCAAAATGCATTTACTGGCACACTACCAAGCGGCTGGAGCAGCATGACTAAGCTCCAGGAGTTTAGTGTGCACACCAACCAGCTCAGTGGTACACTGCCGCCGCAATGGAGTGCCATGGCGTCGCTAACCAGTTTGTACCTCCAAGTCAACCAGTTTATCGGCACAGTGCCGCCGCAGTGGAGTACAATGACGAAGCTTATCAATTTGTACCTTAGCGAAAATCAGCTGAATGGTACGCTGCCGTCGGAGTGGAAGACCATGACGAAGCTTATCAATTTTTACCTTCACACTAATCAGTTTAGCGGTACGCTGCCGTCGGTGTGGAGTACTATGTCTACTCTTCAAATTTTGCTACTTTACAACAACACACTCGATGGTTCGCTGCCCACGGAGTGGAAGACGATGAAGGCACTGACACAGTTACGCATTCACAACAATCGACTGACGGGCAGCCTTCCGAGCGTATGGAACTCTTTTTTAAATCTGCAACAGTTAACCCTTGATAATAATACAATTACCGGCACACTGCCGCCCGAGTGGAGTGCGATGACGTCGCTTACTACTTTACAGCTGAACAATAATATCCTTACCGGCACTTTGCCGCCAGAGTGGAATACAATGACGGCGCTTTCCATTTTTTATCTTGCCATCAATGAGCTGAGTGGTTCACTACCGCCACAGTGGAGTACCATGACATCCCTCACAGATTTACAGATGAACACAAATAAGATTACTGGTACCTTACCACCGGAGTGGAGTTCGATGGAGGCACTTCAGTCCTTGTGTCTTCATTCCAACCAACTTACTGGTGCGCTGCCGAGCAGCTGGACTTCAATGACGAATCTTCAAAATCTGTTTCTTAACAACAACAAGCTTGATGGTATACTTCCCCCAGAGTGGAGTACCTTTTCCTTTCTTTTAAATTTGTACCTTAACGACAATGAACTCACCAGCTCATTTCCACCTGAGTGGAGTGGCATGACAAAACTCCAATATTTGTTACTTTACAACAATCGGATGACTGGTACACTTCCCAAAACGCTTCCTCCAAACATACAGCAGTTTCAGGCATACAACAATACCATTACTGGGTATATTCCACAGTCCTATACTACAGAAAACTATCCTTCCGTGAAAAGCATTTTGCTGAGAGAGAACCCACAACTGCATGGTTGCGTGCCGCCCAGCTGGAAAGTTACCACGAACGCCCTTTACGCATCTTACACGGACCTGCGAGACAGCAACTCCACACTTACTTGCGAGGATTGCTTAGGTTATGACGACTTGGGGTGTGCGAGTTGCGGTGCGGGGTCGAAAGTGGATGACACAACTCGTCAGTGCGTGCCGAAGGTGTGTGGTGTTACGAATTGCACCACTTGCGTGTTCGACACGGAGGACCAGTGCGAGACCTGCGATGAGACGTACAAGCTGGATGATACACAACAGTGTGTCCTGAAGGTATGCGGTGTTACGAACTGCACCTCTTGTCTGTATAACACCGAAGATCAGTGTGAAACCTGCGATACGAACTTCAAGTCAGATGGCAACGGAGGTTGCATTCCAATGGTCTGTTCGGTGGCGGGCTGTGCCAAATGTGTGGATGACACGGAAGATAACTGTGAGACCTGCGACACGAACCTCAAGCCGGACGGCAACGGAGGCTGCATTCCGATGGTCTGTTCGGTTACAAATTGTACCAAATGCGTGGACGATACGGAGGACAACTGTGAGACCTGCGACACCAATCTGAAGTCCGACGGCAGTGGAGGGTGTACCCCGATGGTGTGCACGGTGTCGAACTGCACCAAGTGCGTGGACGACACGGAGGACCAGTGCGAGACCTGCGATGAGACGTATAAACTGGATGATACACAACAGTGTGTCCTGAAGGTATGCGGTGTTACGAACTGCACCTCTTGTCTGTATAACACCGAAGATCAGTGTGAAACCTGCGATACGAACTTCAAGTCGGACGGCAACGGAGGTTGCATTCCAATGGTCTGTTCGGTGGCGGGCTGTGCCAAATGTGTGGATGACACGGAAGATAACTGTGAGACCTGCGACACGAACCTCAAGTCTGACGACAACGGAGGCTGCACCCCGATGGTCTGTTCGGTAACAAATTGCACCAAATGCGTGGACGATACGGAGGACAAGTGTGAGACCTGCGACACCAATCTGAAGTCCGACGGCAGTGGAGGGTGTACCCCGATGGTGTGCACGGTGTCGAACTGCACCAAGTGCGTGGACGATACGGAGGACCAATGCGCTGAGTGCGAAGGGGGGCTTGTCACGAGGGACGGAGGCTGTGGAGCGAAGGAGGGTGGCGGCGGTCTCCCCCTCGGTGCCATTATTGGTATCGTCATTGGGGTGGTGGTGCTGCTCGTTATACTGATCCTCCTTCTCCTGTTCTTTTGCTGCCGGAAACGCAAGACGACGGTTGAACAGGTGGACCACATCACGAGAAACGAAATGGAGGACCGCGGCGGTGAGCCGAAAGAAAAGGTGGAGGTCACGGAGGAGACGGAGGTAACGGTGATGGACCGCGCGCAGCAGGAGGGTATTCTGGAAGAGGAGAACCCGCTTAGTGCACCCGTGCAGGATGACACTTCTCAAGCCACCGCCCCGCGAAGGAAGGCACGAAGGGCGAGGAGCGTGCGCAACAACGGCGCTGAGGTCGCGGACATTGATTTGGATTATATGTACGACGCCAAGAATGAAATCGTCGAAGAGGATTGAATAAAGATAGGAGGAGCTCTTTTCGTATTTTATTTCCTCGGAGTGGGGGCTAACCACTCTCGAATGTTTTTTTTTTTTTTTCCCGCACATCAAGAAACAAGTTGGGCGATTATAACAGCGGCCGCCAAAGACAAGACACCGTGGAAAACGGTTTTTGAACCCTTGATGTTTTCTTTTTCCCTTTTCACTCCATTCACTTTTTTTTTTTTTTTTTAAATGAGCATATTCAGTGCAGTGATGGGGTAAAACAGTAGAACGTAAGGACTAGTATAGCCCGATAATGGGCGTGTAATAATTACCTTTTAAATCCAGACTTTTTTTTTTTATATCAAGCGTGTGACATGAAAGGCCTCCGATCTTTTTTTTTTTTTTTGTTAAAATTTTGGGACCCATTCCACTCGATGTATGTAGGACCTCAGGGTCCACCCAGGGAGGAAAAAAGAATATAAGTAGACAAACAGTTTTTTTTTTTTTTTTGTATTCATTCATTCATTATTTTTTTTAATATATAAAGATGAAAATATGTACGGGAAAGGAACCGAGACAAAAACACCAGTACTATCATCGCAACATAGGGACTTCTCTTTGTTAAAAACAGCAAAAGTACTAGCCAAAATCCCTGCAAGTATACACGTGAACGCATAGTGCACCTCCGGCTAATTTGTTTTTAAAATTTTCATGTTTTTTTTTTTTTTGATAGTATTGCTGAAGTTTGTGGTTCACCACCACTCGATGTATAGAGTCAGTTCGCTATCATACGTAAAAACTAAAAAAAGGAATAAAGATGTGATTAGTAAAAAATAATTTGACGGTATGGTGAGTGATGTATTCCTCTATGTCTTGCGCTAAACATGCGGCTATCGGCAGCTTCTCTCTCTTTTTTTTTCTTTTCTTGCTTTCTTTGGGGACTGGGCAATTTAGTTTTTTGTCTGTGGTGACGTGGCTGGACTGATGCCGTAGTATTGCCCTGCGCCCCCAATGTGACTTTCTTTCCGAGAAATGACGATCAGTCCTCGGTAGGCGAAATACAGACAGTGACCAGTACGAGACGTATGGGATCATGAAAGGCGCACGATCCGGTAAAAGGGCAGTTCGCCGCTGCTGCGAAAGGACGTAGCCGCACATGGACAAGGGGTGATATCCAGTGTCGGGCTCAGTGACCACGGGTTGACTGCCCTGCTACTAGCCGCGACCTGTGCCTGCTGTTCAACCGCCGCAAAGAGCATTTAAAATCGGGTTACCTCTTTGGGAGCACGAAATTCTTTCTGAGGGAAGAGAAACATTGACATCGTTTTCGGAGTTTCCAATGGCGCGTTTTCTGTCGAGGTGGGTGCCTTCGCTTCTCCGGGACTCGCTTGCGCATGGGGGATATCGTCTCCGAAGGAGAAGAGGAGTATTCAATCAATTGGCCTGCGGTAAAGTGAGTTGGCCATCTTTCACCTTACCCTTACAGAGCGACCATCAAACGTATGTGTCTTCTTACTGCTTGCTGTTCTCCAATTATTTCTTGAAGAGCACTTGCCTCTCTTAGTGAAATTCCGTGCTTTTGCTTGTATTTTCCGTCTGTTAACATTTCACTCTGTTCCTAACAGCTTGTTCTCTTTTGTGTCGTTTTTTCCGATGACCTACGGTGTAGCTTTATACTCTCTCCCTCTCTACTTGGACCAAGATTGTTTCTTTGTTTTTGTTCAATCACTGTTTTTTTCTTTTTTTTTAAACCCCTTTCATTTTTTTTTTTGATCCCGAATGACATCTCCGCCCCGTCATTCCGTCCGTTCCATCCTGCTTGCAGGTTTATTGTTGCTCGGAGCAGCAACTGCCGCAAATGATTCCAACGCATACACAGTGAGTTTATTGTCCGCCATGGGTATTTCTGGCATTACCACCAGTAATATTTGTACCACGACTGGCATCACCTGTTCTGGTGGCTTTGTGTCAACAATCGACTTCCAGACAATCCCCTCGTTTAATACCGCCACCAGAACATTACCGGACCACGCCGTGGCTCCTTTCAGCACGTACAGCTATGCAGAAATGACGATTACTAGGATACAGTATTTGTCGTGTTCATCACGGTTGAATGGATCTCTCCCAGCGGCTTGGGGACGAATAAAGACAATGACATCTTTTTCTTTTATCGGCTGTGGATTGACTGGTACACTTCCTGTTGAGTGGAGTGCTTTGACGGCACTTACGACGTGCATTCTTTACAACAACAAGCTTACCGGCACCATCCCGTCACAGTGGAGCACCATGACTGCCCTCGCAAATATACAGCTTGACAGCAACCAGCTTACCGGGACACTCCCGCCGCAGTGGAAATCGTTGTCTTCCCTGAGAACTTTTCACTTTTATAGCAACAAGATTACGGGTTCACTGCCACCAGAGTGGAGTGCTTTGACGACACTTGCAGATTTAAGGTGCGGCCCCAATCAGCTTTCCGGAACGCTGCCGACGCAGTGGAGTACGTTGACTAACCTATACAATTTCCCCCTCTACGGCAACCAGTTTACCGGTACACTCCCAATCCAGTGGAGCACCATGACAGCACTTACGTCGCTTTCTCTTGCCAGTAATCAGCTTACCGGTACACTCCCAATCCAGTGGAGCAGCATGACGAAACTTACGTCGCTTTCTCTTTACAATAATCAGCTTACCGGTACAATCCCAATCCAGTGGAGCACCATGACGGCACTTACGTCGGTTTATCTTTACAGTAATCAGCTTACCGGTACACTCCCGTCTCAGTGGAGCACCATGACGGCACTTACGACGCTTTCTCTTTACAATAATCAGCTTACCGGTACACTCCCCTCTCAGTGGAGCACCATGACGAAACTTACGACACTTTATCTTTACAGTAATCAGCTTACCGGTACACTCCCGTCTCAGTGGAGCACCATGACAGCACTTACGTCGCTTTCTCTCCACATTAATTCGCTTACCGGCGCACTCCCGTCTCAGTGGAGCACCATGACGGCACTTACGTCGCTTTATCTTTACAGTAATCAGCTTACCGGTACACTCCCGTCTCAGTGGAGCACCATGACAGCACTTCAATATTTGCAGCTTTACAACAATTCGCTTACCGGCACACTCCCGTCTCAGTGGAGCACCATGACAGCACTTAAAATTTTGCAGCTTCACAACAATTCGCTTACCGGCACTCTCCCGCCGCAATGGAGCACCATGACGAACCTTACGACGCTTTATCTTTACAATAATTCGCTTACCGGCACACTCCCTATCCAGTGGAGCACCATGACTGCACTTACGACGCTTTATCTTTACAATAATTCGCTTACCGGCACACTCCCTATCCAGTGGAGCATCATGACAGCACTTAAATATTTGCAGGTTCACAACAATTCGCTTACCGGCACACTCCCGCCGCAGTGGAGCACCATGACGGCACTTACGTCGCTTTCTCTTTACAATAATTCGCTTACCGGCGCACTCCCCCCTCAATGGAGCACCATGACGGCACTTACGTCGCTTTATCTTTACAATAATTCGCTTAGTGGAACACTCCCCCCTCAATGGAGCACCATGACGGCACTTACGACGCTTTATCTTTACAATAATTCGCTTAGTGGAACACTCCCCCCTCAATGGAGCACCATGACGGAACTTGCATATTTGCAGCTTAACAACAATTCGCTTACCGGCACACTCCCGCAAGAGTGGAATTCCATGACAAAACTTCAAACCTATTATTTATACAACAATAAGCTTACCGGTACGCTGCCCAAAACGCTTCCACCAAACATACAGCAGTTTCAGGCATACAACAATACCATTACTGGGTATATTCCGCAGTCCTATACTACGGAAAACTACCCTTCTGTGAAAAGCATTTTGCTGAGAGAGAACCCACAACTGCATGGTTGCGTGCCGCCCAGCTGGAAAGATTCGCAAAACGCCCTCTATTCATCCTACACGGATTTGCGGGATAGTAACTCCACACTCACTTGTGAAAATTGCACATCCTACGATACTTTAGGGTGTGCGGCATGCGCCGCGGGCTCAAAAGTGGACGACACAACCCGTCAGTGTGTCGAGAAGGGATGCTCGGTGGAGAATTGCCAGACTTGTGTGTTCGACACGGAAGACCAATGCAAGACTTGCAAGGATAACTACAAGCTGGAGGGAACGACGTGCACTCTGAAGACATGCGCCCAAGCACCTTGTACCGGTTGCAGCTCACCGTCTGGCGACGACGACACTTGCGCGACCTGCAGTGACCCATACGTGTTTGAGGCGTCTACCTCGCAGTGCACTGGCTGTATTGCCGGGTACAAGAAGGATGGCACTACTTGCGTGGAGAAGGGCTGCTCGGTGGAGAATTGCCAGACTTGTGTGTTCGACACGGAACGACCAATGTAAGGACCGGTGTAAGACCTGCAAGGATAACTACAAGCTAGAGGGAACGACGTGCACTATGAAGACATGCGCCCAAGCACCTTGTACCGGTTGCAGCTCGCCCTCAGGTGACGACGACACTTGCGCGACCTGCAGTGACCCATACGTGTTTGAGGCGTCTACCTCGCAGTGCACTGGCTGTATTGCCGGGTACAAGAAGGACGGTACTACTTGCGTGGAGAAGGGTTGCTCGGTGGAGAATTGCCAGACTTGTGTGTTCGACACGGAAGACCAATGCAAGACTTGCAAGGATAACTACAAGCTGGAGGGAACGACGTGCACTATGAAGACATGCGCCCAGGCACCTTGTACCGGTTGCAGCTCGCCCTCAGGTGACGACGACACTTGCGCGACCTGCAGTGACCCATACGTATTCGAGGCGTCTACCTCGCAGTGCACTGGCTGTATTGCCGGGTACAAGAAGGACGGTACTACTTGCGTGGAGAAGGGTTGCTCGGCGGAGAATTGCCAGACTTGTGTGTTCGACACGGAAGACCAATGCAAGACTTGCAAGGATAACTACAAGCTGGAGGGAACGACGTGCACTATGAAGACATGCGCCCAGGCACCTTGTACCGGTTGCAGCTCGCCCTCAGGTGACGACGACACTTGCGCGACCTGCAGTGACCCATACGTGTTTGAGGCGTCTACCTCGCAGTGCACTGGCTGTATTGCCGGGTACAAGAAGGATGGCACTACTTGCGTGGAGAAGGGCTGCTCGGTGGAGAATTGCCAGACTTGTGTGTTCGACACGGAAGACCAATGCAAGACTTGCAAGGATAACTACAAGCTGGAGGGAACGACGTGCACTATGAAGACATGCGCCCAGGCACCTTGTACCGGTTGCAGCTCGCCCTCAGGTGACGACGACACTTGCGCGACCTGCAGTGACCCATACGTGTTTGAGGCGTCTACCTCGCAGTGCACTGGCTGTATTGCCGGGTACAAGAAGGATGGCACTACTTGCGTGGAGAAGGGCTGCTCGGTGGAGAATTGCCAGACTTGTGTGTTCGACACGGAAGACCAATGCAAGACTTGCAAGGATAACTACAAGCTGGAGGGAACGACGTGCACTATGAAGACATGCGCCCAGGCACCTTGTACCGGTTGCAGCTCGCCCTCAGGTGACGACGACACTTGCGCGACCTGCAGTGACCCATACGTGTTTGAGGCGTCTACCTCGCCAGTGCACTGGCTGTATTGCCGGGTACAAGAAGGATGGCACTACTTGCGTGGAGAAGGGCTGCTCGGTGGAGAATTGCCAGACTTGTGTGTTCGACACGGAAGACCAATGCAAGACTTGCAAGGATAACTACAAGCTAGAGGGAACGACGTGCACTATGAAGACATGCGCCCAAGCACCTTGTACCGGTTGCAGCTCGCCCTCAGGTGACGACGACACTTGCGCGACCTGCAGTGACCCATACGTGTTTGAGGCGTCTACCTCCCAGTGCACTGGCTGTATTGCCGGGTACAAGAAGGACGGTACTACTTGCGTGGAGAAGGGCTGCTCGGTGGAGAATTGCCAGACTTGTGTGTTCGACACGGAAGACCAATGTAAGACTTGCAAGGATAACTACAAGCTAGAGGGAACGACGTGCACTATGAAGACATGCGCCCAGGCACCTTGTACCGGTTGCAGCTCGCCCTCTGGCGACGACGACACTTGCGCGACCTGCAGTGACCCATACGTGTTTGAGGCGTCTACCTCGCAGTGCACTGGCTGTATTGCCGGGTACAAGAAGGATGGCACTACTTGCGTGGAGAAGGGCTGCTCGGTGGAGAATTGCCAGACTTGTGTGTTCGACACGGAAGACCAATGTAAGACTTGCAAGGATAACTACAAGCTGGAGGGAACGACGTGCACTATGAAGACATGCGCCCAAGCACCTTGTACCGGTTGCAGCTCGCCCTCAGGTGACGACGACACTTGCGCGACCTGCAGTGACCCATACGTATTCGAGGCGTCTACCTCCCAGTGCACTGGCTGTATTGCCGGGTACAAGAAGGATGGCACTACTTGCGTGGAGAAGGGCTGCTCGGTGGAGAATTGCCAGACTTGTGTGTTCGACACGGAAGACCAATGTAAGACTTGCAAGGATAACTACAAGCTAGAGGGAACGACGTGCACTATGAAGACATGCGCCCAGGCACCTTGTACCGGTTGCAGCTCGCCCTCAGGTGACGACGACACTTGCGCGACCTGCAGTGACCCATACGTGTTTGAGGCGTCTACTGCCCAGTGTACTGGCTGTATTGCCGGGTACAAGAAGGATGGCACTACTTGCGTGGAGAAGGGCTGCTCGGTGGAGAATTGCCAGACTTGTGTGTTCGACACGGAGGACCGGTGTAAGACCTGCAACACGAACCTGAAACCGGACGGCAATGGAGGCTGTACCCCGATGCAGTGCTCTGTGGCGAATTGCACTAAGTGTGTGGATAACACGGAAGATCAGTGCGAGAGCTGCACTGTAGGGTCTGGACCAAACTGCGTAGTGGACAGGGCCACAGCAAAGTCCGGAGGAAGTGGCCTATCTACTGCGAGCATAATCGGGATTGTGGTGGCTTGCGCCGTTGTCGTTCTGGGTATTCTGTTTCTTATCATATTTTTGTGCTGCCGCCGGAAACAGAAGAAGGACACCGAAAATGTCGACGAATCTCATGACCAGGAGAGGAGAGGCACTGTGGCGAGTAATGTGCTGGACCGTGTGCGGAGGGACTCAGACACCTTGGGGCGGGCCCCAGTGGTGGTGGACAGTACTGATGCAGTGATTCCTTTTGCGGACGATAGCGCAGCGAACCAGCGAAAGCCCAATACACGAGGCCGTGAGAGACGCACGGGCGAGTATCGTTACTGGGAGGACCTGGATTAAGTACACGTGAAGTACGTTGAACGTCTTGCCATTTCGCAGAGAATAAACTAACAACACGGAAAACTGACAAGTGTGGAAGGAGAAGTGACGGTTTTTACATAACGTAGACTTGTGGTGGTAACACTTTGCTTTTATACGTTAACTGGGCCTCTTCCGTTCTTAGTTGGCAGGGTGTGTGCCCATGGACAAGTAGAGCGCTCCCGGTGCCGTAAAGCACCCTCTGCTGCCGGAAGCGGCAAGTTTGTAGACGACTGTTTTTTTTTTTTCCCCCTACCGCCTTGTGATGGCTGAGTTTCCTTTCCCTCGCAATCAATTTTCTATATGAACTTTTTTTTTTTTCTAAACCTTGCTCGTCAAAAATAAGTAGAGCGAAGATAACAGCAAGCGCAAAGAAATACTAGAAAAATTGTACCCTGAAATGCGTTTCTCTTTTTGATGATGCGTTTTTTTTTTTCCATTCTTTTTTTTTTTTCTGGGGATTGAGACGCAGGCGTGTGCAGAATCAATAATCATGCGAGGGTGTGAAGCTGATGAAATCGTAATACCGACAAACTAATTGTGTCTTATAAAACGGCAAAACAGCGTCCCATGATGGGAACACACCGTGAAATCACGCCCTTCCTCATTTTTTTGGTCATTAGTTTGTAGACGTGCTTTTTTTTTCCCCCACTAAAGACAACAGTAAGGGGGAAGTGAAGTGAAACCCTACGTCCGCCTATTTCGTGTAAAAGTAAAGGGCTTTCTGTTCCCCCGGAGTGCTTGAGGTGAACTAAAAAGGATTTTTTTTATTTTTGTTCACCAGAGCCTCCCTCCTGTAGATTTTTTCGTCGATGTTGTTTATATATGATGCCTTTCTTTTTTTTTTTTTTTTCGACGTAGATTTTTTTTTTTTTTTTCATATTACCCTTGCACGTACAATTTTACCCTTTTTGTCAAATGTCTTTGTTTCACTACCATCCACTATACAGAAAAAAAAAAAAAACGAAGTGCGATGAGAAGAAAGAGATGAAGAGCCACATTAGACCCACTGCGTTGCCAAAAAAAAAAAAAAAGTAAAAAAAGTAAACACATACCATAAGAGAGGCACGCAATGAGAACAGTCTTTTCCTCCTGTATTTTATTTTAACTTTTTTTTTTTTTTTTTGTTTGGCAGATGCCTTTTTTTTTTCCACAAAGAACAACAATATGGAGGAACCCAAGTGAAAACCGAGACTTGACCGTGCCGTATAAAGTTTCATTTGATGTTCCTCCAGGGCAGATAAGGTGAACAGAATATCGTTTTTTATGTTTAATTGTTTGAGTTCACCAGTGCCTCCTTCCCGTAGATTTTTTTCATTGATGTTGTTCATATATATGATGCCTTTCTCGTTTTTTTTTTTCGATTTTGTTCATTTTTTTCTTTTTTATGGAAGATACCTTTTTTACTCTTATTTTACTTCCGTTCAAATATCGAAAAAAAAAAAAAAAAGAATAGATTTAATTAATTGAGTAATGAAAGTTTTTTTTTTTTCCCTTTTTAATGTTTATAAAAGATACATTTTTTATTCTTATTTTACTTTCGTTCAAATGTCAAAAAGGGGTAAATTTAATATATTGAGTATTGAAAGTGCTTTTTTTATTTTCTTCGGTGATTTTTGGTTTGCCGTGCCTTTGTTTAACTTTGCTCCCTTAGCCTAACTGTTCTTCTTTTCCCCTTTCTACCATTTCCGGAAGTGACTCAAAGTAACAGTAAAAAAGAATATTGTATTATCGCTCTCTTCAAATATGGTTGGTCGTTTTCCCCGGTGCGCATGGCATACCTGCCCCTATGGAGTTACACTGAAAGAATGATTCCGTCCGGCTCGTCGATAGTGGCGCGCAGGTTTTGTTACATTGTGCGATCGTTTTTAACCAGACTCCTTTGGTGGTGCCCGTTTCCCCTCGTAGGGAGGCGCGCAGCACTCGGTTTTATTTTAGTGCGCGACCGTCCAACCTTGAGGGCTTTTTTGTTCATTTCTCATTGCGAACGGTGGGCGGCAGAGGCTGGGTACTTCAAGCGCTTTACTCCCCCCTTTCAGTCGTGTGCTCGACAGATTGTTTTTCCATGACGGCGATCCCCCATCATTATGCATGCCGTTGTTCAATATACGCAAGAACTGCCATAAGTTGGTAAAAATACGCTGCTTGGTTTTTTTTTGAAGACTTACCGGAGGTAAACGCCACGGAACACATTGGATTTGTTCTGCTTTTCCCTTCTTGAGTTTCTTCCATCTCTTGTTCACCATGTTCCTTTCATCATCTGTCCGACTACATGGACTACTTTGGCGGGTCGCCACCACTTGCCCTCTCGGCTGTCAATTCTCACGGCAGAGAGTGTGGCGAGTGCCACCAACGAGGAATTCTGGGATGCACGGTTGCCACTGAAGGTTATGAAACGCGTCGCGTCATACGTATGGGTTCGTCGGATATAGGGCGGGGGGAGCATGCTCAGTGGTGGATGGAGAGGCAGCGTGATTATTCACTGCAAACTGCCGTCGAGTTCAACGGCGCAGAATCATTGGGTGATATTGCTGGATGGGTTGATCTTGCCCACTTACTTTCCGAAAGCGAAGTGGGACACATGTTCCAGCTACACGTCAAGGAAGCGGAATCTCTTCTGCCTTTCGTCGCTCTTTTGCACCAGTCGGAGGGAATTCATCTGTATGACTACAGCCTGACATCGTTACAGGCGTTGGAGGGTCTTGAACGACTGAAAAAAGAATAGTTGCGGTGGTGTAGCAGCACATTTAGTCTCGACCCTCTTGCTACATGCCCTAATCTGACCAGTGTAATGGTCTCCTTTTGCTCTGGGGCGACTTCAGCGGAGACATCAGGCAGTCTTCAACACCTGAATGAAGTGTCACTGGTAGACTGTGATATCACAAGGGTTGACTTTTTAAAACACTGCGCCATGTGGGGGGTCCATGGACGTCAATAGATGTAAGCAGCTGAGCTCCCTTGACGGTATCTCTGGTTTATGGCACCTCAAAAAAGTGGATAGACCTTTCGGATGCCACCATTGCTGACATTCGACCACTAAACTGTTGGGTTGCGCTAGAGTCCGTCGACTTGAATTTTTGCTAGATGTCGACCTCACTCGACGGACTGGTAGGATTGCCGAGACTGGAAACTGTGGCCGCTGGAAGTTCTAATATCACAGACATTCGAGCCTTAAGTGGTTGCGGTGCACTAGAGTCCGTCGGCTTGAACTTTTGTGAAGCGTTGCATTCGCTCGATTGACTTTCTGGATTACCAAACCTAAAACACGGCAATGCTTGCAGCAGTGCAGTGGTGAATATCCGAGGTCTCGCCGGTTGCGTGGCATTAGAGAGGATTGAAGTAGGTTACTGTGAGAGGTTAAGGAGTCTTGAGGGTGTGGCGGGATTGCCAAACCTGAAGAATGTATACGCCAAATGCAGTGGTGTGGAGAATATACTAGGCCTGAGTGGCTGCGTGGCGTTGGGGTCCGTTAATACAAGCGGCTGTATGAGGCTCGCTGGTCTAGATGGATTGTCGGGGCTTCAGAGCCTGACCACTGTGGACGCCTACGATAGTGCAATTCAAAATATTCGAGGCCTGACTGGTTGTGTGGCTCTGAAGGAAGTTGATTTGAGCAAGTGTAGAAACCTATTGTCGCTTGAAGGACTGTTGGGGTCGAAAAAGCTGGTGAGTTCGGATGCCAGTTGCACAAAGGTTACTGACGTTCGTGCTCTGTCGGAAAGCTTGTCTTTAAAAGCGGTTAATCTAAGCCACTGCTTTTATTTAACGTCAATTGACGGTTTGTCGGGGTTAAAAAAATTGGAACATGTGGAGGCTGGTCGGACAAAGATCACAAGTGTTTTGCCCCTAAGTGGATGTGTGTCATTGAAGACGCTGAACTTATGGTTCTGCGAGCGTTTAGGTTCCCTGGAGGGCCTTTCAGGGCTAAAGCGTCTTACGAAAGTGGACGCCAACTCAACTATCGTGAGTCACTGGATGACCTAGCAGGACTACCGAGGCTCCAGTTTGTGAATGTAAGTTGTTGTAGGAATATGGAGTCGTTGAACGGCCTGGGAGGTCTAACCAGGCTTAAGTGTATTAAATCAGCCTGTACTTCCATTACAAACGTAAACTGCCTGAATGGGTGTACATCATTGGAGACTGTGGATTTTTGCAATTGTGAAGAGCTTTCCTCGTTGGAGGGCTTGTCAGGTCTTCCAAATCTTAAGCGTGTGTCTGCTGAAGGAACTTATGTTTCACATGATGAACGCCTAAAGGATTGCCCTCAACTAGAGTCACTTTGGGATTAGCGATGGTCCGTTTTCAGCGTGCGAAGTTTTAGTATTAACGGTGTGAAAGTTGGGGAATAATTTAGAAGAAAATGTGAATGTACTTTGGACAGACGTGAACCGCACTCCTGGAAGGAAGTGACAGTACCTCTTCTTAGGATAAATGATGCTAGATTAGTGTTTTAGCATCCATTTGTTTTATTATGAAATTCTACTGAGTATTGTTCGGCATGGATTGTGTGTAAATTGGTTAAGATACTGAAGCTGTTTGAGTTCTGTGACACGTTCTTCTCCAATCATCATTCTATTTCTAATCAATTTGCTTTTCTTTTTCTTGTAGGTTGTGCTGTCATGGTATATCGGGCCGTTTACACGGAGGTGAGCCGAACTGGCGGCGAGTGGGACGTGGCACTAAACCACGTGGCCCCATCGGTGCAGGAGGAGTTGAGGCGGGTAATAGACTCGTAACACGGATGCTTCCGATGCCGGATGGGGTGCCATTGTGCACGATACGCAGACCGGTGAAACGACGGGGTTGCAGAAGGCGTGGATCGACGAGTTGGTAGTGAATCGCTACTATGGACCTAGAGGCGAAGAGCGCACGACTTGGTTTAATCGGAAGCACAGTGCCCATTCAGAACCAAGGTGCATTGTGGAGGTCCTGCAATACCTAATAGAGACTCGAGTATTGACCACAGGTAAACGCGTGGCGGTCGTGACGGATCACGAGGCGATTGTGTCGGCACAGCGGAAGCTCAACGGTTTCGGGGGCTTAGGACGGGGCTATACGCTGAACCGTTTGTTTGAGCTGACCTACAACATGTTGTACACGGAAGGGATTCTGGTGGCCTATTTCTACATTGCCGGTCCACAGAATCCGGCGGATACCCTCTCCCGAGTGTTTCATCACCATAATAGCTTTTGGGAAATACGAACGTTGGATGCTCCTGGTATGCGTTTGCCCAGTCTCAAGGAAACATTTTGCCCTCTGGCAGAGGATTAGGTTTCGTTGAGTGACTTAGTAGTAGTAGTGATAATAATATTGGTATCATCCACCATTAACAATCATTCATAATAATAATAACAACTATGGGGATAAGACGTTAGCCACAGCGTGACCTGCAGAGAGAGAGGGGGTGTAGAAGAGGACTGAGTGCCCAGTTCTTCTTGCCTTCTAATGTATGTGTTTGACCGGCAACATGCTGCCCGAAAACGGTGAATACATTCTCTTTCTCTGCTACGCTGTCTGGTCTCTCTCTGTTTTTCTCGACTCACAAGAAAGATATCCCGATGCGAATAAAGTGTGTGGGTCTTGAAGGCGTGTGACCATACGCTATCTTCCCAGTCTCCGTAGCCCTCCGTCATTAGGGTTAGGGTTAGGGTTAGGGTTAGCCGTTCCAAACGGAGTTTGGAAGCGGCATGACGGTGGCGCGGGATCGGAACGATCCGCGACGCCGAAAAATATTTTGGAAAAAATAAATGTTTTCTTTTCTTTTTTATCGAGTGACTTGTAGATTTATGCCGTGCATTGCGATAAGTCACTCCAACATCAAAATTGTATTTTGGGAGGAGGGAAAGAAAAATTGTTCATTTTTTATTTTCGTTTTCTCTTTTTATTTATAGTAAAAGTCTTTTAATAAAATTATTTTTAAGATTCCCTCCCACCCTCACCTGTAAGTTTTAAATTATTGTTTTTTGATGAACGCTGTGCCTACGTAGTTTTGTTAATTTGTTTAGTTTACATTCTGTTGTGTCAATCACCAATACCGTTTTCATGTTTTTGTTTATTGGTGACAAAGGTACATTTCTTGAATGTAGTACGTAGGATAAGGTAACAACAGTTGTTCAATGATTAAGTTTAATTATATTTCAGCCTCGAGGACCACCCAGTATTGCTAATTGTGGTTTATTAGTCAATATTCCAAAGAACATCCAATATCTTATTCCTGTGCGATTTACATGTTTTGTTTGGTAAAATTATAAATTGTAAACCTTATTCGAATATACAATGCTTTTGTTTGTTTTGTGTGTGTTCCTCCCTGCGAGGACTGAGTGCCCAGTTCTTCTTGCCTTCTAATGTATGTGTTTGACCGGCAGCACGCTGCCCGAAAACGGTGAATACATTCTCTTTCTCTGCTACGCTGTTTGGTCTCTCTCTGTTTTTCTCGACTCACAAGAAAGATATCCCGATGCGAATAAGGTGTGTGTGTCTTGAAAACGTGTGACCATACGCTATCTTCCCAGTCTCCTTAGCCCTCCGTCATTAGGGTTAGGGTTAGGGTTAGGGTTAGGGTTAGGGTTAGGGTTAGGGTTTTAGGGTTTAGGTTAGGGTTAAGGTTAGGGTTAGGGTTAGGGTTAGGGTTAGGGTTAGGGTTAGGGTTAGGGTTAGGGTTAGGTTAGGGTTAGGAGGTTAGGGTTAAGGTTAAAATTTAGGGTTAAAATTTAGGGTTAAGTTAGGGTTAGGGTTAAAGTTAGGTTAGGGTTAAGGTTAAGGTTAGGGTTAGGGTTAGGGTTAGGGTTAGGGTTAGGGTTAGGGTTAGGGTTAGGGTTAGGGTTAGGGTTAGGGTTAGGGTTAGGGTTAGGGTTAGGTTAGGTTAGGGTTAGGGTTAGGGTTAGGGTTAGGGTTAGGGTTAGGGTTAGGGTTAGGGTTAGGGTTAGGGTTAGGGTTAGGGTTAGGGTTAGGGTTAGGGTTAGGGTTAGGGTTAGGGTTAGGGTTAGGGTTAGGGTTAGGGTTAGGGTTAGGGTTAGGGTTAGGGTTAGGGTTAGGGTTAGGGTTAGGGTTAGGGTTAGGGTTAGGGTTAGGGTTAGGGTTAGGGTTAGGGTTAGGGTTAGGGTTAGGGTTAGGGTTAGGGTTAGGGTTAGGGTTAGGGTTAGGGTTAGGGTTAGGGTTAGGGTTAGGGTTAGGGTTAGGGTTAGGGTTAGGGTTAGGGTTAGGGTTAGGGTTAGGGTTAGGGTTAGGGTTAGGGTTAGGGTTAGGGTTAGGGTTAGGGTTAGGGTTAGGGTTAGGGTTAGGGTTAGGGTTAGGGTTAGGGTTAGGGTTAGGGTTAGGGTTAGGGTTAGGGTTAGGGTTAGGGTTAGGGTTAGGGTTAGGGTTAGGGTTAGGGTTAGGGTTAGGGTTAGGGTTAGGGTTAGGGTTAGGGTTAGGGTTAGGGTTAGGGTTAGGGTTAGGGTTAGGGTTAGGGTTAGGGTTAGGGTTAGGGTTAGGGTTAGGGTTAGGGTTAGGGTTAGGGTTAGGGTTAGGGTTAGGGTTAGGGTTAGGGGTTAGGGTTAGGGTTAGGGTTAGGGGTTAGGGTTAGGATTTAAAGTTAGGTTAATTTAAAATTAAAATTTAAAAATTAAAAATTTAAATTAAGAATTTAAAATTTAAAAATTAAAAATAAAGTTTAAGTTAAATTAAAATTTAAGTAAGAATTAAATTAAAGGGTTAAGGGTTAGGGTTAAGGGTTAGGGT
>LR877155.1:602500-771299 GCA_903995115.1 Angomonas deanei
TTAGGGTGGGAGAAGAGCCGTAATATTTCAATCTCACGGTGAATTTTCTTATCCATATTGGCATTCTTTAACTTTTCACGATTCAGAATTTTGATGGCAACCGGTTCATCGGTGTGAATATGGCGGCCCCGCTTCACTTTACCGAAACTACCCCTACCAATGGTTTCCCCAATGACGTAGGCGCCTATTTTCTGCTCCAGCACCGAAGAAGAGTTCCGGTGCTTTTTACTTTCTGACATGACTAATGAGTAGGACAACCACCAATATTGATTTATAATGGGGGTGCTAGTAATACTAATACTGTATATGAACCCTGAAAAAAAAAAAAATGCAAACGTGGAAAAAAAAAAAAAGTGGGTGATTCGGATCGTGTATACTCAAACTACAATAAAAACGATCGTCTAGATTGCCGACACAACGTTCAACGAAAAATGAAAAAAAGAGAAAACGATGGTAAAAAGACAAAAGTAGGGTGCGCTTATTTTTTTTTTGTTGTTGTTACTCTCTATGATTTTTTTTTTCCCCGCGTCTTACCTCCCCGTTACAAAGCCACTTTCCATGGGTCTGCTCTTACAAACAGGTCCAACCCGCGTGGATGGTAATACGAGTGGTATTAGAGCGTTGGTTGACCTACTGGTTTTCCTATTTTACTTCTTCGACTTCTTGACCGTCTTCTTGACAGACTTCTTCGCGGGCTTGATAGACTTCTTCGTGGGCTTGACAGACTTCTTCGTGGGCTTGGCTGCCTTCTTCACAGCCTTGGACGCCTTCTTCAGCGTCGTCTTGGCGCTCTTGGGTGGGAGCACAATGTTACCCGCCTTGACTTCCGCCTTGAACTTCTTCGTGATGGCCGCGACCCTCTTGTTAGAGGGTAGGTGCGAGACGGTGCTCCAGTTCTGCTTGCGGAACTTCTGGTAGAGGACAGAGCGGGCAGACGGGGGCATCGCCTTCGCCTTACGCTCATAGGCGGCACGCTTGGCTGGGGTGAGGGCGGACCACAGCTTGGAGCTCTGGGTAAAGTGGCTGGTAGGGCCCTTGAACCCATTCTTCTTGGCCAACTCCTTGACGAAGATGTTGAACCCGTTCATGGCACGGACAGGAGTAAAACGAAACATGGCAGTAGAGGATGATAAGTAATAACTAATAAAGTAACGTAACAAAAAAATTAAACAAACAAAAAAAAAGAGGGGAGAGAGGAGGACATTATTTTATCCTGAAGAAACACTTACTTTTTCGGTTTACCTCTTGAGATCGGTTACACAGATCGACCTAGAACAATGATTCTGTCATGACACAACCGTCAACGCGCTGAGAAAGGGAAGGACACTCCTTACTTCTTCGACTTTTTTGATTTAACGCTCTTCGTTTTTCTATTCTTGACTTGGGGCTTCTTCACGGGGATCTTTGATTTACTCTTTTGTACTTTGACCTTTTTCTTTGGAGTTTTCTTTGTCTTTGCTATCTTGGGCGACTTTACCACTTTAGGTACTTTCTTTGCTTTTCCTTTGGGTATCCTCGGCAGGACAATCGACCCCGTGGTCTGAAGTTCATTCCAGAGCTCCTTCAACTTCTTCTGCCTCTGTCTGGGCGGCAGGTGTACTACATGATGCACCAGCTCTCGCTGAAACCGCGCAAATGGGTTCTCCGTGAGTGGATTGGCCATTTGCTTGACTAGACGTTTACCGTGGGGCCCTTTCTTGGCATGTACGTGCCTGGACGCCTCGCAGAGCGGGAGGACAAGAGGCGCTCCTAGCATCGACCATGGGTTTATTAGCGGCGTCATCAGACGCCGCACGGAGTGGGGCATGCGAAGCATATCTATCTAAAAAGAATTCCTGTCCAAGAGAAAAGAATAAAAAAAGGAAATAGAGTAATTGTGCAAAATGCAGAAAATACACAACAAGTTCATTCCTTTTTATCCCCCTCACAAGTACCGCTATACTGATTTAAGATAATCATGTGCATGTTCGTATTCATACAATTCTTACAATTTTTTAAATAGTATACAAAAAGTGATCATGGGGATCCTACCCTCCTTTTTTTTTATCTCCCGTCGACTGAAATGGACACGGTGGGTCGTAGGGGTCCAAGACGAGGTGCGGAACGACGTCGTTGAGCTGAAAATTCTGAATCGTAAATTTTCCCACCACCATTCCCCCCATCGCCTTCACCAACTTTGGGAGAGGTGAAAACAGACGGAGCACCATCACAAAGTCGGTGAGCATGTAGGAGAGGGGGAGGGGGGTGTTGCAGATGGAGAACTCCACCGTCCTCGACACCGACTCCGCCCCACCCACCCCTCCCTCCTTCGTCACACGAGACATGGTCACCAGCGGGTTGGAGAGCGTCAGGTTCCCGACGAGGCGACGGTGGAAGAGGAGCCAGTACAGGACGGGGAAAACAGGGAGGTAAATGATCGTGTAGGCCAGCGCCAGCAGCGAGAGGACGACGGCAAAAATGGACAACTGTATGACGGCAAAGTAGGTGTAGTACACGCCGATGGTGGAGAACAGAAATCCCATCATGGTGAGCAAAAAAGAGCCCATTAGCATCTTATCCACCTTGAACTCATGGCCGTCCACACGCTTGCGCAGCGGGTTGTACTTGTTCCCTCTGAACTGACGCGAGAGGGTCACCAGAAGCTGGGTGGAGACGTGGTAAATACGGGTGTAGATGTGAAAACACAGCCGAAGGTGCAGCGAGACGGCTTTCGTCAAGTCGCACAACAGGGCACACACAAAACTGGCGCCGAGGAGGGAACAGACAAAAAAGAGATACATACTCGGCAAAATCCAAAAGTAGTGTGCAGCAGTTTCGTTTGGTTTGCTGCTAATGTAAGATAGCGTCTCGTCCGCCTCACCAAAGCCCACCAGGCCGGCAATCCAACGAAGATGGCCCAACATGAGGGCATCCCACATGTGAAGGACGATCCGGGAAAAGAGTGAAAAGGTCTGATTCAGGTCTTCGTTCATCTTTAGTCCTCCGGGGTACCCTGCAAACCAGTCCATGTAGCGAATGTGTGTCTCGTAGAGCATCCGGCGGGGCGTCCGCAGCTCCAGCATATAGGTCTGGATGATAATCAAAAAGAAGGAGACCACCAGACCCAGCATCGCATCCACCAGACAGCGGACGGCGTAGCTCCATATGCACACCTTGACCGAGCGGTCAATCTTGTGTGGCATGCCGGGGTGCAGACCGCAGGTGGTGGTGCGCCCGGAAAGTAGGGAGAGGAAGTTGATCAGCTCGCGTGTCTTGAGATCTAGCACCTGGGCGGAGTAGAGGAATCGACTAAGGAAGGTGGTCAGACGGAGAAAAAGACCGGTAACGTTCAGGACAAGCGATAGCACGTCGCGAAGACGGTTGTTCGTCGCCTCCAGCAGAACCGCCTCACTTTCGTCCTTATCCCACCGGAAACTGTGGGGCTCCTCGCCGCAGACACACCGCCGCACATTTTTACCCGCGTAGCACTCCCGCAGCAGCGCGCTCATCTCAGACTGCGTATCCATCGAGGTAGGAAAATTCAACCGAGGGGGAATGTGCTTTTCCTCTTCTGTCAGACGCTTGTCCTTTCGGCTAAACATCCGTTCGCCTACGAAGCTGCCCGTCTCGCTCTGGAGCAGTCGCATTTGCTCTTCTAACATTTCCTCGTTGAGTGTGCTATCGTTGCTAGGGGCGTCGAGGGAGGCCTCTGGGAGGAGCTGGTGGTGATCAAACTGACTAGAGTTCTTCCCCGAGATATCACCCCGCTTCTCGATGCGTGGCGCACTCTCCGACAGCATCACCTCCGGCAGCAACACCCCTTCCAGCGAGGACTGCACGTACTCGGTGCAAATAGGAGTCTTTCCTTTCCGGAGTTGTTCTATCCCACTCGGCCCGTAGAGGGCCGTGGCGGAGAAGACGTCGGGCTTGAGGGAGAAGCGCTTGGAGGGGTCGCAGCGTATGACGTGGAGCTGACAACACTGAATGCGATACTTGCAGCACCAGATATCACCCAGGACGGGTCCTTTTAACAGACTAAGCCAAATATCACTGGAGTGCCGCATTTGTCGCTCGTTGAGATCGGTAGCGGTGGTCGTCCCGCAGCGAATCACGCCTAATAATTTCAAACTTTTGTAAATGGAGCTGACCGAAATGAGTTTCCCCCGGATCATGTCTAGTTGGTCCTTGGCCTGCTGGAGGGGCATATCCACGAGCAGCCAGCCGACGATAATAGAGAGCCCCCGGGGGTTCCACCCGAGAAGCCACGCGTTCTCCTTCACGTTCATCTGCTCAAACTCCCCCGTGGAGAGGGGCCACATGAGGGTGCAAATGTCCGATGGAATAGACATTTAATCAACGGACTAGAATCGATTGGGGGCGAAAAATACGAACAACTAAGTCTATCCTCCAAAAACTACTACTACAGAAAAATAATACAAGTTGGGGGAGAAATAGAGGGTTTCAGTTGAGCAAACACCACGCAAAAGGGAATTCTGTTTTTGGAGACCCTAAAACACGATTAGAATGTAGATTCAAAATTTATAGAAAAGATCTGTTACAGAGAGAATGGGTTGTAGCCGAACACCTCCTCCTCCTCTTCTTCGCCCTCCTCTGTTTTCAAAGGTGGCTCCTCCTCTTCGATAGGGTCTGCCGGCGGGGGAGGGTCCAAGACGGTGTCGTCGGCTGCGGTCGGTTCGCTTTCCTCCTTGACCTCATTGGAGGGACTTTTCTCCCGCTTGATGACCTCCTGTTTCACTTCCGGCGTTTCCTCTGGCTCCTCCTTGGGAGCGGCTGGCACTTCCTCTTGTTCTTCCGGTGGCATAGCTTCCTGCTCTGGACTTTCCTCCTGTTTGATCTGCACGGCTGGTTCTTCCTTTATCTGTTCTTCTTCTTCCGGTTCGGGCGTTTCTTCCTGGGGAACAGTGGGCTCAGGGGCAGCCACCTCCGCCAAGCGCGCTTGTCGTTCCTTTTCTCTTTCCTGTTCCTCCATCTGTTTCACCGTCAGTTCCATCAGCTCCACCCGCTGCCGCTCCAGCTCCTCGGATTTAGTTTTTATTTCTGTTTTGAGTGATTCTAATTCACTTTGAAGTTTTTTCACTCGCACCACACCAGCCCGACTCTTCTTCTGCTGCTCCAATGCTGCTTTCGCCGTCTCTAACTTCTCCTCCACATCACCGGAGGATAAAATTTGGGAATAAATATCCACCTTTTCCCTCATGGTGTACAACTCATTCCACACGGGCAGCCCAGCTTCCTCCATCCGCTGCTCACCAGCCTCCAAGGCGGCCTTGAAGGGGGCAAGGAGAAACGTGTTCGTCTTGGGGAGGGATGGGATGGGTACCGTCTCCGTTAACGCTCCCTCCGGGGAGGTCTCGCAGTTTTCAAACGTTTCCAGCAATTCATCAAAGGCAGACGTGGAAAAGGGCAATTCTTGGTGATACAGCTGGAGGAACTTTTTCCGGTCGGATAGGTACAACAGTCGCAGCAACAGTCCGACTTTGAGGCGCCTCGCCCGGAGGGGGGCAGCGATCCGCTTCTCCGCCCGTTCCAAGTACTGCTGGGCGGACTGTCGGAAATCCTCAAATAGACTGGAAAAAGAATCGAGTGTGGACTGTTGGGCGTCTAGCAGGGTGTCCAACAGCGACGGGTGATCGGGACTTTCGTACAGACTATTTTGGATCAGTAGATTCTTCAGTGTCTCCTTGTTTTCACTATTGTCGTCTTGCAAGTAGTCGACCGCCACTTTGGTTTCCTTCACTTGCTGCCACATTCTGCAGTTTTGTAGCAACAGGGAGTGCAGTATGTTTTGCTGTGAAGAAATACCTTTTTGCACACGTAACAGTTCTAGTTTTGTCGGGCCACCACTGGTGTCGTCGGTGGTGTCTGGAAGAGAGGCACAGATGGCTTGGTGGAGCAGTGTGCTAATACACAAGTACTTCCGTCTCAGCAACTCCGCCGCCATTCTATAATTGGACTCGGAGTCGGTCGGCGTGGAGACGTCCAATCGGCCAAGGGCGCTCCTCACTTTGTGTCGGTTCTCCCCCTGCAGCGCCTGCCGTCGGAGGAACATCACTTCCTTCTTCATTTCTTGCAACAGCTTGAGTCGCTCTTTGAGTCGTCCCTCACACTCCGCCACGCTCTCCGGGGATACCAGCTCCACGACGTCGTCTGGTATTTCACCCGCACACTTGCTGAGGGAAATGGTGGCAATCGCCTTGTGCAGGTCCATGATTTCATTTTCCAACTTTTCATTTTGCCGCAACGGCGCGGTGTCCTTGACACCGAAAATCGCGTTGGCGCTTGCCCTGTACAACTGCATCTGTGTCGCCCCTGAGACCCACTCCTGTGACTGGCTGGACAGCAGCTCTAGCTTCTCCGCCACACTCGTCAGGTTAGCCTCTAATTGGGTTCTCTTCTTGACGAGCTCCACATTCGAGGAGGCCAAGTCACCCACGACGGGTGTTATTTTATCGAGCAGTGTACGAAGTGTCTCCCTCTGACACGTGCCAGACATCTTACCAATGAGTGCACTAATACTTTTCTGTGCCTTGGACTCATTGAGGATGGCCAGTAAGGCTGGGTCGGTGACCGGCGGGGCATCCTCGGCGGCGGTCGGCTCCAACACGGTTGGCGGTAAGTCCAGGGACTCCAACACCTGTTCTAACGACTGTTCCTCGGGTGGCTCGCGTGGCCGCTTTTCCATCATGGCATTCACCGTGTCGTCCCTCTCCTCCTCCATCGTGGTGAGCCTCACCTTGGACGAGAGAAGTTCATTCTTTGCCTGTTGGGCGAGCAGCAGACCGCGGAGGTGTGCGGTTCCCGTCTCACTATGGCACAGCGCGTACTCCTTTTCCTGTGCTACCCCCTTCTCCAGCACGGCGTTAACTTCCTTGACCCGTTGGAGAAAGGTCTGTAGCGCATCTGTTTCCCTATTCATCATTCGCATCGTCCAGTCGTGCTTTTCCCTATTCTGTCGGAGGGTGCTGGAGGACTCCGCCAACTTGCCCAGCACATTATTGAGTTCCACCACTCCGTCGTCCTCTTCGGGCTCCTGTGGCTCTAGGGGAGGAGCGTCTTCCTTTGGCGTGGAGAGTTTCTCCTCCTCTGTCATCTATTCTATTTCTAATAGGGTTACGTGAAGCTGCTTTTTAGTAGAGAATCAAAAAAAGAGGAAAAGAGAATAAGAACTTTACCCATACTGACAACCATAGAAATAAAACCTAAAAAAGTATCCTACAAGAGAAATAAGCCTGAATTCGAAAGTTCACGTTATTGTTATCGGTAGTATCGTTTGTTCAATTATTATCTTTTCAATTTTTGTTGTAATCGGTTTTTTTTTTTTTTTTTGTGTGTGCTATAATCATACAGATTCCTGGTTCATGCATTTTCGTTCCGTCCTGGTTTACCTCACCTCTAAAAATGGTGATCAATGAGTGTGTAATGGGAAAAGGTCAACATGCTTCATCCACAAAACGAAAAGGTAAAAGCAAAAAAAAAAAAAAAAAAACTGTGGTGCTTCCTTGCTTTTATTACAACTCAACATTGATGCGGTATAATATAGGGGTATGCTTATAGTTATTCAGAGTATTTCAAAAGTAAAAAAAAAAAAGAACAAAATAATAATAATTTAAAAGAAAAATGATAAAAGGTCATGAAAAAAAAAAAAAAAAAGTAACGCGTATAGTTGTATATATATATATATAAAAGCGTCGGGAGGAAAATGCCGTATCAACAAACATTAAAAAAAAAAAAAAAACTTCGCTTGAAAACAAAGATGCGTGACGTTCTTTTTTTCTTTTCTTTTTTTCCTCTTCTGTTATTTTCATTTAATTTTTGTAGTGCATCGTATAAAATTTCAAGTTTATCATTTACAACGAGTAAATGATAAACCATTATTTGCACTTTTTTTTTTTCATTTTATTTTTTGATAAATTGGTATTATCCGAATTAACCAAATCCGCCAAACAATCTACAGTTCGCGATTCGCCAACCACAACTTGAGCACACCTGCACAAAATTAAAAAAAAATACAAAAAAAAAAAAAAAAGAGGCCGGAAAATCTGTGTCGGCAGGTAGAACTTAACAAAACAACAAAAAAAAAAGGTGTATGCGCGCATACATTAAAACGGAAAGCAAATATATATAAAAATTCATCATTATTCTTTTATTTTATTTTATTATTTCAAAAAAAAAGGGGGGGGGAAGGGCCCTACTCGTCCGGCCCATTGTCTATCTTCCCTCCTAACAGTTTCATTCTCGTAAAGAGCAGATACTCCTCCAGTGCCCGCCTGGCTAGCTGATCCCGGTGACGGAGGGTGCTAGGGAGGATGGCACGCTGCTGCACAGGGGCACCAGCGGGAGAGCTGTTCACGGTGGGGGTGAGGTGAGGGGGCTTCCCCGTGCTAGGGGCGTTGGCGCGGTTGCACTCACAGTCCTGGTCCTGGCACGGCGCGCTCCGCCCGGTCGAACTATTCGCTAGGGGGCGCTGCGTGCTGCTCGTGGGACTACTGTTACAAGTGGGGGTGGTGGACGCCGTGGCGGTGGGGGAGATGGGGAAGAGAGCGTTGGGGCCTCCCTTCGTGTAGGCGGAGCATGGCTTCATAATACTCTTCACACGGAGGTGGTTCATCTCGGAGGTGCCGCTACACCCCGTTGTCTTCCCCTCCTGTTTGGGGATACTATAACTGTTGTCACTACTCTGCAAAATGGCATGGGAGACGGGTAAAGGGGTGACACAGGATTCCTTTTCCGTCTGTTCAAACGGATAAAAGGCAATTTTGCGGCCGCCCACCTCCAACCGAACGCTTTTACCTTTCCACGGGGACGCAATACGACGGCGCGTCAGGTTAAACTCTGCTGCCATGACACTAATCTGGTCTGTAAACGTTTGGTTGGTTTCACTACTATGGGGTCCACTAGATGGAACGAACCGGGAGTCAAATTTGCTATTTAACAGTGCCCTTGTTTCCAATTCCTCGTCGTGTACGGGTACTTTAAAACGTAAACATTGGTCATCTAAAAACACGTTTGCCTCTTGAGACTTGTTGTTGCCTTTTGCATCCTCCAACGGTTCCTGCGGGTGGTAGGGTGGGGTGGTGAGGATACAAAAGTCCGTCGTCGGTGCAATGAAGAGATGGGTCTCCCCCTCGTCCTCGGCGTCAGACTGAATGGACATGATGCTAGACATTTGTGTCTCCTGGTCAACGGGTGAGGTCACGAGTATGACCGGAAAGGACATGGCGGTTTTGGGGTTTGACGGGGGACTAGTGAGGTGCTGGGCGTCTGCCGACGGTGCGGGTGGTGGGGCGGTAAGAGGGTTTCCAATACGGTTGGTGGTGGTGGTTTTATTGCTAGAAGGTGTGTTAGATGCCGAATTACCCATACAACACTAATGATAGAAAGGAAGGAAAGAAAGGGCAACGTTCGTCCACAAAGGTATCAAATGAAAAAAAGAGAATGGGATAAACCTAAAAATGAGATTTCACACAGTCCACAGTGTCGTTAGTAGTATTACTATTCATTTTTCATTACCATGTTGTGGTTGGGTATTAATCGTATTATAGTAGTAGTGTTAGTAGTTTGTTTGTCTCAAATCGACTCGGACCGCTTTTTGTAGCTTTCCTCCATGGCCGCCTCCAGTTCCTTGCACCCCATCCTGTACTGGTCGGTGATGTAGGACGCGTGGTGAAAGGTTTCCTCCGACTGCAACACCGACGACACGACCTGCTGGACGGCGGGGGTGTACTGCTGCAGTTGGGAGAGGTACTGTCCAAAAAAGTTGACCTCATTGATCTCGTCGATCGGACTCTCATAGTCGTCCCCCTCGTCGGGCTCTGCGCCGAAAGGGTGGTCGTCCCCTGTCTCATCCCAGTCCTCCACGTCGGAGAAATCCTCCATCGCCTCATCGTCTGCTCCCACGTCGTCAATCCCAACGATACCGTCTTCTCCGTCTTCCACATCGTCCGCCTCGTCGCCGTTTCGGATGGCAATGATATTCTTCTGTGCAATGGCACACCTCCCTTCGTACAGTTTCGCATTGGTAAAAATGCAGTACTGAATAAAAGCTAAACAAGGAGACAGATAGGACTCTACGAACGACGGGTGGGCGGGGTGCTGCGTGTTGGTGCTGAGGTACTGTACCAAGGAGGACAGTCCTAACACCATCACCTTCCGGGTTAGAAGGGATAAGGTGTCCACCACCTCTCTTGTCTCATCGGCCGCTCCCTTCTTTTTCTTGGACTTCTTCACTTCCTGCTCCCCCAAGGAGCAGCCACGGAAAAAGTAAAAGAACCCATCCAAGAATTGAGGATACGCATTGGTATTGCACATCACCCCTAAGGTCAGCTCGGCATTGTAGTAGAAGCAGTCCATCAGCGCCGCGATAATCCAAATGCGCAGAGACACCTCACCTTGTTGAATGTCCGGATGAATCAACGCTTGTAGCAGCACACCGACAAACCGTGGCAGTTCACCGTCGAACACGTTCGGCTGCGCGGACCCCTTGGCCTGGTGCAAGAGTGCCTCAATGAGCATGGCCGCCCCCACCTGACACTCCGTCGCGCACACCACACCGCCAATGAGCATTTTCTCGCACATGTGGTACGTGGCGTCCATCAGGGTCTTGTTGGAGATGTACTCCACGGTCGCCCCGGAGATGTAATTATCCAGCACCTCCTCCACGAGATTGAAAAAGTCTACCCCAAGACCGCTTTCGACGGTCTGGAAGAGCAGAGGAAGCAGTTCCCACAGCTCCGGAGGGATGGGCTTCGAGAAGGCAACCGTGTGCAAATAAATGCAGAGCGCCTTCTCCATAAAGTCAAAGCAGTCTGGCTGCTGTAAGATGCGTTGGATGAGCCGAATGAGGTCGGGGCGCATGGCGAGGAAGGCTTGCTCATTCTCATTGCAGGAGGTCACCACCGTGTTGATGGTCTCTAGAAGAGCGTCCGCACTGAAGAAGGCCTGCTCAAACATGGCGAGGTCTGGCTCATCGCCGCCCTCCACCTCGTTCATTTCGAATGCCGTGGCGAGAAAGTGCTGCACCAGCGTTTGTCCCAACTTGCCCATGATGGGCCCCAACTCCGGGGCGAAGTGGGTGGAGAGGTGCAAAATGACGGTGGGGACGAAGGTGGTGTGCACTTTATTCAAAAACAGGAGACACTCCTCCATCAGGGGGACGAGGAAACTCTTCAAATACAGTCGCGCCAGCCTGGTGTCGAGCAAGGAGCACACCGTGTTGATGGCCGACAGACGAACCCGTGCGTCCTTGTCCTCGACAAGACCGCAAATCATCGCTACAAATTGCTGAAAGTCCTCGTTGGACATGGGTACCTTTGTGTACCGCTGGCACACCTCCAGCGCCTTGCAGCGCAGTGCAGGGTAGCGGGAGCTGGGACTAAGTTTAGGCGACACACACGACTTGAGCACGTTGGCCATATCATTCTGCCAAATGCTGTCCACCCCTTTAATGTACTTTCGGAGAATGGACAGCAAGTGAAGAAATCCATAAATGAATGGAAAGTTCGCGTCGTTCTCTTCCAAGTTGAGTCCCTTGGTCAATATGCCTAATATTTCCTGAAGTAACGCCGCGGAGTCGTGGTGCATCTTTTTCCCGCCAATCATCGCCAGAATCACATTGGAGGCCGCCTGTCGTAAGGAGAATTCCCCATTGTTGAAGCTCTCCTCCATCATTTGCACATACTCGGACAAACCGTCCTCATCCGCGAACACTTCCTCATCGCTCTCGCCGTAAATAAGGAACGGAAAAAGGGTTGTCTCAATAAAGGAGAGGGCGTTGGGACGAAGGTGTGTCCGGTACATTTTTTCGTCCAGTGTAGAGAGCTTGATGTACCGTAGAGCGTTCAGGTGACTTTCCTGGTACATGGAGCGTGTCGTGACGTCGGTTTGGATCGCCAGCCAACGGTTCCACAGGAGGAGGAATTGTTCTGCGTAGGTAGTGGTGAAGTAGGCGGCGGTGGGGGAGGGCTTCTTCTTGCGGGTGCCGTCATTCAAAAGCGAATACGATATCCCGGCGATGCGCTTCACACACTTGGTGTACTCCTCCAGCGCCTTCCCACCAACCTGTGTGGCATTGGCATAGTTGTCATCGGGGTACTTCAACATGATGTTAAACCACTCATCGAAGGAAGACGGCCCAATCGGTGCGTTTGCTTTGGTCAACTCCAACGCCACCTCCACCACGCACTCCATTATTTTGAACACGTATCGGTCGATGCGGGGATCGTGGTACTGGAGGTAGACGTGCAACACGGGGATGAGACTGTGGGAGGCCTCCAGCTTCACTTGATTGTCCTCCAACAGAGGGGTACGGAAGCGCTGTGTGTAGGTGAAGAGCAGCTCCAGAAGGGCGAGCGCCCGTTCGTTGCCGTGGCTGGCGGGGTCGGCGAGGACGAGTGGCATGATCTCGGGTAAATAGTTCCAGCTAAACCCACTCACCAGTGTACCCACGCACACATGAATAATACGTCGGTGTGTCTCGGGGGTATTGAGTGCGCCCTGAAATAGTATACCTTTCATCTCGTCCAGGAAGCCAGGGCATTGCTCGATCGTTTCGTCGGGTAAAGTGTGCATAAGCGAATTCTTTGCGTAGATCAGCGAGGACAGACTTTGCTCCGGCGGCAGGGAGGGGTTTACGCCGGCACGAAGCAGCTCTATCAAGTACTGCGGGCCTTGGTTCGACTTTAGAGCTTCCTCCAGCTGCGCCGTGGCAGCCCTCCTGTCCTCTGGCGTACCACCGTAGGCCGTTTTTAGCAGTTGCTGCACGTCGAGGTGACTCATGGTGGATTATACGGGTGATTCAATAAATTATTCGTTCCTTTCATAGAGCGAGAGAGAGAGAGAGAATGGGTAAGGACAACGATGCGTTAGTGGTGAGGAAGTGATGTTGACGTCGCGGTCTGGAAAACGAGAAGAAAAAGTAATGTGTGGTGACTAAATGTACAGATATAAACACAACAATATTGGCTTACCGACGGACCCGTTTGACAGTATTGTATGTCAATGGCTTGTTCACGTCCCTAAACGGTGTCGTCTCGGACGGTCTAGCTGGGTCAAATGGCAGCGAGGATGGCTTTTGTTGGATAGGTGGGAGACGTCTAGCGGTGTGACGCTTGGTTTTCCTTTTTTCGTGTGATGGGACGCCAAGAACCGCGGAGTAGTCCACGCTCTCCTTCGTCCGCATCGCTGGCGGTGTGGCGTCCTGGTTCTCGAGCCTCTCTACCAAATCCGCATAGTTGATTTTTTTTACAGGTTTGTGATCCGTTTCGACAGGAAACAGTTTGAAATAGTCTGGTGGGGTCATTTTTATTTCACTGCTATAGCGACGTTTCACCGCCTCCGATTCGTATGGTCTCCCTATTTTTTTCCGTTTTCCCCGCGGCGCCGGTTGGCTCACATCGGCCAGGGCGGTTTCTTCTTTCGGTTCCTCTACGGCGACCGACGCCTCTTCGATGGTAGAGGTTTCCACCACGGCTATCGGCCTTCGTGGCTTCGGCGCGTAGAGTGAAGACGCTGTCAGAACAGGCAACACGACATTGCTGTGATGGTCTACGCTGTCCATCTCCTATGAATAAAAATGGCATGCTCAAAAAAAAAAAAAAAAGAGAGAGATGAACTAACTTCACGTGGAAGAGTACAGTAAAGCCGTCTGGAACACATCGTCCTAAGCATTGGACAACTTTGAGCAATGAGCGAGATGAAAAAAAAAAAAGAAAAAAAAATGATTTTTCAACAGTGGTCTGCCTTCCGCTAAAGTGCCATCCCCTCAAAAACAGATCGTTCTAATAGTCGATGATCGCACAAGTAGTGCATCGTGGACTGCCACATCCAGTTCTGCCGTTCGTAGGAGAGGGATACACTAGGGCCGGGTATACCTGGGAAGAGGGTGGAGTTCTGCCAGAAACCGCCCCGGAGGGAAGGGTCCTCGACCAGCTTGTGGTAGTGCACGGTCTGGTCCTCTCCCATGCGGAAAAAGTGACCATTGGTGCCGGCGTGTCGCGCGTTCAGTGCGAGGTCGACCACATAGAGGGCGGCGATGGCCGGTGTCAGACGGAAGATGGCGGCGAGCTCACCGTCCAGGAGCCACAACAGAGGCAACCCGCTATTGGGCAGCACGCGACTGCGGATCGGTCCTGGGTGCAGGACATTGACCGTGCAACAGCTGGATAACCGTTCATCGTTCGCGATACACTTTGACAGCGCCAATCCAAACAGGAGTTGGCACATTTTGGCGTTTCCGTAGCCGTCAAATCGGTTTATTTTCTCCTCCGCGTCCTCCACCGCCTTCCACTCGTTAAACGTGGTGTCATTGTCGGGGTACGCGGTGGAAGCGGCACCGGAGGAAAGAATGACGAACCGCCAGCGGTGGGAAAAGGCGCGTGCCTTCAGACGATACTGCAGGAGGCGCATGATCAGCAGACTGTGGCCAACGTGGTGTACCGCGAATTGCTCCTCCAAGTTCTGATGGGTGAGCCTTGTGGGGGTCGCCATCGGCCCCGCGCTGCACACAATGATACGCAAGTTTGGATCGGTAGAGATCTTATCCGCCACCTCCCCCACCGCGGTGGTATCGGAGAGGTCGCAGTGGTGCAGCATGATACGGCCCATCTTGGCGGACAGCTCTGGGTGCTCCTGGCTGTAGCGGTCAAGGGTGGACTGCAGCAGTTGCGTCGCCAACTTGGCCCGCGTGGCGTCGCGGGAGACGGCGTGCACATTGACCCCACTAAGGAGAAGATAGAGAGTGGTGTAGAAACCGATCCCACCGATGGATATCCCAGTCACCAGGGCAGACGGGGCGGCGACGGCACTACTCATCCCAGTCCACAGCGACGGGTCCATGCGCGTCCGCTCCACGTGGAGGATGAGTTCCTGCGGCTTTACCGTGCTGTGACAGGGAGAGTGGTTGGCGAGCTGCACAATGAGGTCCTGGTCGGTGGGAGGCAGCCTGCGCTTCCACAACTTTCCAACGCGGACGTACATGATCCAGAAATCCGCGATGGCCACACAGGTGCCTCTCATCAAAAAGACAAAGAAGGACCACACCCAGACGACGCCCTGAATAAAAGACATTTTTTGTTGTTGTTTTGATATCAATGTGATAAGTAAAAGGAAATGATTTTCTATAATTACCTTTATGGTGAATAGGGAGGAAGGAGAGGAGGAAGATAGATATTGATGAAAAGGGGGAAAAAAAAAAAAAACACTACAGAAAGAAAGAAAAAATCTCCAAAGCAAACATGATCCACTATTAGTGTAGAATGAACAAGCCTCTTTTGGCAAGCAAGTTTTATTAAGGGTTCGTATTAATTTAACTTTATTTAACAGTATTATTTTTATTCGTAGCTTCATCCGTCTTCTTCCTCATTCTCAATCTTCACTTCCTGTGGTTCGGTTTTTAGTTCCTCCTTCAGTTTGGTTTTCAGCGCCACATCCGTGATGGTGTCGTGCACCTCCAGGTATTCCACCTTGTTCCCATTCTCACGAAACGTAATGGGTAGCTTGTCGCCCACGCACTTTTCCTTTTCCAGGTGCTGCAGCAGATTCGCCCAGTGGCCGCACTGTTTGAGCAAAGCGTCGTTCCCCACCATCACGAACCCGAAGCGGGCGCGGGAGCAGGACACAATCAGACGATTGCGCATGCGAATAAACTCGGTTAACTTCGCCGTCCGGACCAGAGAGAGAATGATAATGTCGTTCTCGTCACCTTGGTAAAGATCCACGGTGGACACCCGCACGTCTGGGAGGTAGGAGAGCCGGATGACACTCCGCAGCACCCTGCACTGCCCTAGGTAAGGGGTGATCACCGTAATGCTGCTCTGCAAGACCCCCTGGGAGACCAAGTGGCGCACCAGCTGCTGCACCATGCGCAGCTCCCGGGCGTTGATCTTACTGCGGCTGCCAGGCGCGTCCTCCTCGGGGTAGTCGTGCCGCCAGAAGTAGACCCGCTCCGCCAGCCCGGGCACACCGTCGGTGACGAGGGCGCCGGAGGAGGTCACGAAGGGTCGATTCAGGAGGGACGGGTGGTCCATCAGCGGCTGTGGTAGGTAGAATGGTCGGACGAGCACCGACAGCTGAGGGTGCATACGGCGCTGCTCGGAGAGACAGATGGGCGGGATGGTTTGGGCTAGCCGCTCGAAAAAAGACAAGTTGAGGTGATTCACCTTTTCATAGAGAAAGGTGTCAATCTTGGGCTGCAGCTGGAAGTGGTCCCCAATGAGGATGATTTGCTTCAGCGAGTCTGTCAGGCAGGCGATCAGCTGGGACTCCAGCACCTCCGCCGCCTCCTCCACCACCAGCACACTGGGACTAAGGGAGCGGATGAGATTCTGATTGAGTGCACAGCCGGTGGTGGTGAGCCCAATGACGTCCGCTTCTCTCAGAATGGACAACTTGGCCTCATCCATGGCGTGGATGCGTATTTGCACCAAGTCTTCAATGACCGACATGATCGTGAGGCAGTCCTTTGCCTTACCAGCAATGGTTTTCTGGATCAGGTAGGCGTAGTACACGTGCCGCTGGAGCGGGTTTAAGCTCCAGAGCGACTGCAGGTCGGTGGGTATGTCGGACGGTAACTCTGGTGGGTTCTGCGCGAGAAAGATGGCCTCCTTCGATAGATAGGAGTTGTGCAGATTTCCATTCAACTCTCTCGTCTCGTCTTCCATCTTCATTTCCTGGAACACACTCTTTTTAATGTCCTCGGTGTCACCGCTTTCTTCCGCCGCCCAAGCCACCGACGCGGCATCCTCCAACCCTCGCGAGACATTCCCGGAAAGCATCTCTGCAATCGTGGGCCGAAGTAGGGAGATAAAGTGCGTTGGTGGGGGCAGTTCTCCTTCAAATATACCAGTGTACTTGTTGCCTGCTAACCACAGTTCGCGGTTGTCGAAAGGCAGGGAACTAAGCTGCTCAGTGGTGAGCCACCGCTGAAAGTAAGTGCGAGGCACCTTTCCCGCCTCGAGGTAGTGAATTTCCTTGGTGAGCTTGTCCAGTCGCTTATGCAGTACGCCGATGCGGTCGCGTAAACTGTTGATTACCGCCTTATCTGCCTTACCGTGCAGCAGACTGCCGAGGTTGTGGGGGTCGAGTTGCTCCTCCTTGGAGCGACCGCCGACACGCACTAACTTCCGTCCGCCGGGGAAAGGCTCCTTGTCACCGGCCCCGGTGGAACGGCTCTTCTGGGCACTCCACAAGTCACTCTTGAGGAGGTCTACAAGGAATTCGTCGAGGGCGTGATTCTTAAACGTGATGACCACAATAGGGCCATTCCTTGGCAGTAGATCCTCATTTTTTACATCCTTCAGCAAGTCAATACTCACCTTCTGTAAAATATCACCCGACGCAATTTGCTGTTTGAAGCGGACGTGTGCCTCCACGACACGACAGCCGATGAAGGATTTTCCCGTACCGGGGGGTCCTTGCACGAGCAAAATATCCTCCGAGCTGAGGCGCTTGAAGACCTCTTCCTGACCCTTGTCGAACGTGTTACGGGCGCGAACCCCACGAACAATTTCATTAAATGCCCTCTCACAGTGCGGTGGGATGCAGCCAATCAACTTCTTCCCCGAGGTCTCCTGGGGTGGCACACAGCCCTCCTTGAAGGGGACAATCTTCTCCTTCATGGGCAGCGTCATGGCGAGGGGGCCGACGAGGGCGTGAATCGACTTGGTCACCCCGGCGTAACCGGTCATGAAAATAGGCGTCTCCAACAGCTTGGAGTGGGACGATTTGCCCATTCTTTCGTTACGCTGCAAGTTTTGGACGAGAGTACTAAACGGGGAACTATACTCACACGGGGAAACCACAATGATGCCTCCCTTTAAAAACTCCGCATTACCAGAGGAGATGACGCCCCAGAATATTTCATTGTCGTCGCACTTGGTGGTGTCCAGTGCGGTGACAAGGACAATCGTGGTGCCATGATGCAGTTGGCGAAGAAAGTCTGCCTTTGGACTCTGGGGCTCCACATAAAGTAAGTAGCTCGTCGGGTTGGCGTAGTCCCGATCTGGTGTCACCACTTCTCCCAAAAACCGCACATTGTGATACAGGTGGCAGTGCTCCACGTCGGCCTTGGTTTCCTCGGACGGTTTGTAGTGTGGGAGGTCGAGGCACGCGGCGGGCATCACACGGCTGATCGCCTCAAATGTGTCGGCCCGTAACAGTTTGCAGTGATCCAAGGCAAACTCCTCGGTGGAGGTGTACGTCTCTTTACCGTTAATGGGCAAATTAGACGGACTAAAGGGAGACTTCGGATCTGGCGGTGGGACGCTCCACTCCGCACCGCAGGGGATAATAAACCGATCGTCGCGTGGGATGGCCGCCCTTGCCAGTCGGCGCAGTGCCCCACTCGTCAGGGAGGACAGCGTGGGGTGCTTGCGGTTCTCTGCCACGAGGTACTCCTCAATGTACTGTATCATGGGTTGGTAAGACGCCACGCCAAGATTCGTGAACTGTGAGACCAACACAATAAAGTCCGCCGCCTCCACCCAGTGACTCACGTGCAGGAAGACGTCCGTCGTGTCGGCGCTGGAGGCTGGGCTATTCAACAAGGCGTCTTGGACAATGTTAGGGAAGAAGGGGACCCCACCGTTGGTTTGCCCAGCGGAAGTAGCCAGCACTAAAAAGGACTCGAGCATTTTAAGATGAATCGGCTCTCGATTCTCGAAAAAGGTGAGCAGTTCCACTAGACAGAACACAGCGTCTGTGTACTTGGCGATTTCGCGCTGCTCCTTGTACAGCTGAATGAAGCGAATCACCTCGAACCACTCGTGTTTGTGCGTGAGGAGCATTGTGATAATGTCTATTGGTCTGGTGGAGTTCTTGCACTTGGTCAGAAAGGCGGCCACATCCTCTGCGGATATAACCGACTTGGCTGGTCGCACGTCCACCGCGAGAGGGAAGTCTCTCGAGTTGTCCACCTTCAGTGTCACCAAATCGCCGACCGCAATACTCTTCACACCATAGTCTACCCGATCCACATAGTAACGTATGTCCCCCACCCCAGACACACGGACGCTACCACTGTTAAATTCATAATCAATGCTCATGATGCTCCCTGAGCGGCGCTCGTCCGTAAACAGGGCGTCGCTAGCCTTGGCCCCACCGTGGCCCTGCTGCCGCATATTGTACGGCCCATTCCTAAAGCGTGCATTGGTCTCCTTGCCGGTCTTTTTCCGCGTTTTCTCCTCCAACAACTTGAGCTGCTCCAATCGTTTTCGATGCTCCTGTAACTTGGCGAGTACAGTCTCCCGCGGGGCACCGGTGTTCTGCAGCACCGTGTCGTTCGCCTCCAGTCGTTTCTGGCACGTCAGTTTGGTATGACCCGTCTCACCACAGAAGCGGCACCACCGGGGTGCCCTAAGGGTCAGTAGCTTCTTCTGGTGCCACTCCTTAAACAGCTTCACCCGCTCCGAAATGCTTTCCGGGTCGAGGAAGAGGACTTTCAGCTTCGTCTTCTCCTCCGTGCGTGTCTTAAAGTAGTCTTGTAGTTTAGGATGGGCGTTTAACACTTGAAGAAAGGTAAAATGATTGGCCAGAATGTCCTCCGTATTCGTCCAGTCGATACACGCGTTTTTCTCCGCATCCCAATCGCGCGCGAACGGCACAGACATTACCTAGAGAGACAAAAACAATCAATAAAGCCTATACTCTGAAGTTAGTTTATTGGAGAGAGAACGTAGAGATGTGCGTAGACAGCGTGGATTCAAGCGAGGGCATCAGAACACAAAAAATAATAATACAATAATAGTGTATCATTTATGTAGTATAACACTAGACGCCACAACAAAAACATCAAGTAAAAAAAGAGTTAATAAAATCTCTCACATGTGTTTGGAGACTAGGTAGCTTATGCCGTATAATGACCACACTGCCAACGTGTTACACGCGGTTGCCTTTGCTAACGTGGACAATTGCGCATACGCCCCAAAGAATACTTCCGTTTGAACACAACTGACGACGGCGGTTCCTGCTGCCAGCGTCAGAGCGCTAAGGAAGCCCGCGTTGGACTGAATCTCAGCGGCCCCACTCGTATTTATTTTGATGTTTCCAATGGTGGGAAGAAGTGGCACCATAAACCCTACTACAAAGCCCAACACCGCGGGAGCCCCAGCGCTAGCCAGCGCCTCCCGTGTCGTGGGTGGGTCTAGTCGAGAGTACCCCAGTTCCTCCACCATCATCAAATTTGCGAAGAGGTGCTTCTTTTTGGAAAAGATCTTGGTCACGATGAGCGCCTCCTCCTCGGTGAGGCCTTGATTCTTGTAAATCGCAATCATCTCCTGCAGCTCACCGGCGAGGTGGTTCTCAATCTCCCACAGCTCCCGCTTCAGTTCTAGTTCGTAGATGGACCGCTCCAGTGTAAAGCAGGCGGAGGTCACATAGGCAATCCCGCAACCCGCCGCCAACGACCAAAAGAGCGCCTTCACGGAGTTCTGCGCCTTCCCGAGGAGTGGCTGGAAGAGGAGAGGGGCCCCCAGGGCGGCGGCGCAGCTGATGGAAGAGCTGCACAGACCGAACAGGGCACCCAGGACGAAGGAACGGTTCTTCATGGCGCCATTCTTCCTTATCTCCACATTGAAAGACTCCATCTTCAGTCCATGCACTTGCACCGACAGGGAAGGGTTCCCGTAGGCTCTTCGCGCCTCTCGTTGTCTACTACTCTCGTAGTCCATTTTCTTTTTTTTTTTTTTTTTTTTCTTTTTGATGGCCCTTCAGGGAGTGGGTGGACAGCACTAAACAAAAATAAATACTATTTTTTGAAATCTTTATAGGGAGGGAGGGAAAACGCATAAATAACTCGCAGATATGGTATCCACAATGTGGGAGGGAAAACACTAGGCAAGCAAAATAATGAGACGATGTTTTTTTTTTTTTCTGTTCCTCAATAGAACAGAAAGAAAGAAAAAAAGTAAAAAAAAAAAACAGAAAAAATTTATGGAAAAGAAACACAACTTAAATATAAAATAATTTTTGAAAACATCTGAGTGAGTTTACCGAAATATAAATCTGCTTTTGCGCTCATGATTTTTTTTTTATTTTAGATTTTACCTCTAAGTGTATTCATGAGCATGTTTCCTGCACTTTCGTAGATGGTTTGGGCGAAGGTGATGGGGTCCACCGTGGAGGTCAGCAGGTCCATGAAGCCGAAGAGCATCATGGAGGGGATGTTGCCACGGGCGTACTCCAGCGCCCAGCACTCATCCGGCATGCGGTACTGCTTCGCCACACCGCGGTGCATCCAGTGCTGGTCTCCTGGTTTGTACACCTCCTTGTCGCCCCCGGGGACGGCGGCCCACTGCTCGCCGTAGACAATCGTGAAGTAGTCGTCGGCGAGGAAGCGGCCGGAGTTGCCCTCCGTACCGGTGGCAGAGCCGAACATGATGATGTACTCCGAGAAGGAGCAGTGGAGGACGGTCATGGAGCCCATCGCACCGCCGGCATTGTTCCACAGCCAGTTGCCGGTGTAGCGAGTCGTCTCGGGGTACGCCTCCACCATCACCTTGATCACCTCGTCGACAATCTGTCGTCCGGTGGCGCCCTCGCCGTGGATGGCCTTGGCCTTGGCCGTCCCCTCCTTGGCAATCTCCTGCAGACGGACAGGGTCGTACACCCAGTGCTGCGGCTGATCAATGTACAGGAAAAAGGGGATCATGCACGTGAGCACCACGAAAAGGGTGAGGAATAACTTACCACAGCAACCCATTTTTTGATAGCTTAAGTGACAGGTTAAATGGAACGAAAAAAAAAAAAAGGCTTTGAATATTTGATTATCAATGAACCTAAGAAAAGAGGGGAAAGGACAAGAGAGTTTGTGGAAACAGCGCACAGCAGTGGTAGTGATGTTTGTTGGTTTCCTACTTTCACCATTTTTTTTTTTTTTTTTGCACACAACGATGGGATTGGAATAGAAATAAAAAAAAAAAAAAGAAAATCTATTTACAACTGTTTACCTCTTCCTTCCCTCTCGTTAGTTCCACAATTTAACGCAAAAGTCGCCGCCGCAGGAGACCAACTCGCCCTTCGGTCCCCACAGCACCGAGGATACCCCACTCTTGTGGGCGTTGTCCTGTATCCGCCGGCTGTTGCCGTCGAGGTCCCAGACAATGACGCTGGAGTCGGAGCTGCCGGAAAGAAGGCGCTTTCCGGTCGCGTCGAAGCAAACTTTGGTCACCGACAGCGTGTGGAACGTCAGCTGTGAAAAGAGAGAGGCGCCCGTCTTGGCATCCCAAACGGTAATGTTGCGGGAGGACTCCCCCGTCACCAGCCGCGACCCGTCCTTGGAGAAGTTCACAGCCGAGACAGAGGCGGTGTGAGGGATGTTGATCAGAGGCGTGATCACACCTCCCTTGATGTCGAACAGCTTCGCCTCATTGTCACCGCCAAAGACGACCGTCGTCCCGTGACAGTCCGCGCACGTACCCTCGAAACGGGCGAGTGGCACCTCTGTTTTGGTGTCCACAATGGCCGCCTTGGAGCGGTACAGCGCTACGATGGCCTTCTCCGACGTGACCGCAATCGCACTCGGAAAGTTCACGTCCTTTGAGACCACCGTGACAGCGCCGTCCTGCGCCGTCGTGTCGTAGGAGATGATTTGCTTTCCTGCCGCAATATAAATTACATCGTTTAAAACAGCAGCGGCGTTCGCCACGTCGGAAACGGTGTTGATCAAAACCGCCGACCCCGTCTCCCCGCCCTTCTCCCACGACAGGAGTCGGCCATCCACGGAGAGCGAAAAGAGCTTGTTCTCCTGATTCACATGTAGAAACAAAACCCTGGCTTGGTGGCCAATAAAAGTCTTCGACACTTGACCTCCCTTGATCAGGCGCAGGGAGCCACCCAAGGAGGCGGAAACAAACCCCTCCTCCACCGAGGCGATGCCTTGCTGCATCTCTGACACATCTTTCCCCATGTTCACGGTGTGGAGAAGATTGCCAGTGTTGTAGTCCAGAATGCGCACCGTCTTGTCCGCGCTGCAGGTGGCGATCTGCGTATTGTCAGAGGACCAACCAAACGCGTACGTCGTCCCGGTGTGCTTGGTATCAATGTGACGAGTGCTCTTCTGAGTAGCGGTGTCAAAAATAAAAAGTTTGGGGGAGGACGAAGACGTCACCAACTCTTTTCCATCGGCACTGTAGCGCACAAAGGTGATGGTGTTTTCGTGTCCAGGGTTGCTGTTGCTGCAGAGCGTGATGGGGTTCTTCTCGTGAAAGGAGACGCTGCACTCGCCACCACCGGTAGCCATCTGGAGCGGGGGTGCATAGCGGATATCCACACTCATGAGCTTTCGGGTATGTCCCTGCACCGCACCACAGGGAACCCCGTCCACTGTGAACATAACGCCAAAAGTGGTTTTCCCCTCGCCGCAGACCACCACCGTCTTTCCATCCCCGGAGAAGGCAATATCCCTCACCGCGCCCTGTAGTACGCGGGTGTTCAGCTTCTCCTTGCAGCCTTCCTTGTTCTCCCACACGACGACCCCACCGTCCTGGTCACCCGATGCCACCAGCGATCCATCCGGTGAGAAGCGCACCGCCGTCACGGTAGCCTTGTGCAGGTTGCACACCAATGCACAACTCTTCCCTTCCGCGAGAGACTTCACAATGACGCAACTGCCAGAGCTGTAGGCGATACTGTTTTTGTGACCGTCCAGCCGGACAGGGGCGCCGCGAACGGCGGTCGGGGAGGCGCATAAAACATTCGATAGTTTTAAGGCGGTAGAGGTCATTTTTTTGATAGTGAATGAATGTAAAAGTTAGGCAAAATGTAATAGTAGCAATGAACTGAAACGAATGGACGTAATGATACTTTTTAATTCCTGATGATGAAAGAAAAGACAAAAAGCAGAAGGGAAAGGGCAGAAAAATTAAAGG
Source organism: Angomonas deanei (assembly GCA_903995115.1). Taxonomy (NCBI): domain Eukaryota; phylum Euglenozoa; class Kinetoplastea; order Trypanosomatida; family Trypanosomatidae; genus Angomonas; species Angomonas deanei. Next base: position 626,359 of record LR877155.1, read on the forward strand.
TTCGCACGCGAATTGTAACATAGAACAGCTCAATAATTCAACTAATTTTTTACTTCGCGAAACAGAATAGACTTTAAACACAACTATGAAATACAAAAACACACCGGAAAATCTCAACCATAATACAACACTGAACAACGAATGGATAAAAAAAAAAAATGAATAAAAAAACAGAAAACAGAAAAATATAGTACTATAATGGAAGGGGGAATAGTATTGAAAACAACGTGTACAATGTATAGTAGAACTGTCTGCTACAAGGATGGATGCCGAAAAGCGAGCAAAAACAGCACGGGGGAAAAAAAGGTATCCCTTCTTTGTCTGTCTACTTTTTCTTCGCGGCTGTCGAAGATGGCATCGTCTTGGAGTTTCGTTTCGTTGCTGTGGGGGCATGAATCTCGGCACTACACGTGGTTTGTGGAATGTGAGGCAGCAACCCAGCCGTGCTGGACTTGTTGCTACTAGGGGCAGACTTGTTCGACGTTGGCGGTCGCGGTACCATGGATATGGAATCGCTGACAATGGGTCCCTGATTGCTGTTTCTGCTGCCCCCTGACGTAATACTATTCCGTCCCCCTGGCAGCGTGGTCGGCGGGGGTGGGCTGACAAACACCTCCTCCCCCAGCTTGAGGAAGGGGTGGTGGAGCGCCTCTAAGATGGTCATCCGTTGTTTTGGATCGTAAATGAAAAATCGCGCTAGCAAATCCAATCCGTCCTCGCCTAGCACATCAAAATTGCCTCTCTGGGTTAGGCACGCCCGGAGTCGTGCTTTAATGCCAGCGAGATGTTGCAATGTGACGTCCGAACAGCGCTTTTGGTGGTCGCAAATGATCTCCGTCTGGAGACGTTTCAGCTCCGCCTGCTCCTCCGCGGCGAATGTGCCCTTTCGCTTTTCCTCCGCGCCGTACGACTGCATAATCTCGAACGCCTCCTCAAAGTCGTCGCTGTAGGGGTAATTGTTCATATCGGGTAACTCCTCGATGGAAGGGACGCCGATCCGAGCGAACACCCGCTTCAGCTGATCCTCCTGGTCCCTGCCTCTAAACAGTGCCGCCCCCGACGCGATTTCGGCAATAATACACCCCGTCGACCACGCGTCTGCCGTGTAGGAAAAGTTGGTATTCCCCAGAAGCACATCGGGGCTGCGATACCACAGGGTGATGGCCTCGTGGGCGTACTTCTTGATGGGAATGTCTTCAATGCGGGAAAGTCCGAAATCCCCAATTTTAATGCAGTAATGCTCGCCGTTTTCTTTTGGTTCGCAATTCTCGCGACTCTTGAGCATCAAGTTTTGCGGTTTGAGATCGCGGTGGGTGACATGCCGGTCGTGCATGAATGCTAATCCCTGCAGCAGCTCCCGTATCCAGCGTCGGAAGAGCACGGGATCCTCCACCCGCCGGTTGGGTCTATTTTTGAGAAAGTTCCACAAGTCTCCCCCAGTCGCAGAACTCCAACGCCGCAAAAATGGCGTTCGACTCTCGGTCTACAATCACCTCGTACAGTTCAATGAGATAGAGGCGACCTTCGGCGAAAAAACTTTCCATCGTCTTTCGCCACGCCGCGTTGCCGGAGTCGGATTGGGATTCCAACAAATCGTCCTCGTCCTCTGTGTCGTCACTGAGGGCACAAAACGTCGTGCTCCAGTCGTTCGGGCTCTTCCGTGGCTTCAGCGTGCCTCCCACGTCTGTGACGGGGGGCTGATCGACGCCGGGCTGATTGGGGTAGAAGGTCGCAATCCCGTCGCAGCGGATGACGCTGCTGGGGCGCTGGTCGGACCGGAGGCGGTGGGCCAGCTCCCGTAGTAGCATGATCTCCCGGAGAGTGGAGGAGGAAACCCCGTCTTCCAGGTTGGTGTTTGCCATTCGCTTCAGTGCGACGGCGCGGGCCCCGAAAAGAAACTTCGGTACCCCATTGACTTCCTTCGCGGCGCTCGATACTATCGCGGTCCGTTCATCGTATGCTTTCAGAACAGCACCGTAGGCACCTTTACCAAGAATATCATCTTCCTTGTACCAATAAGAAGCTAAATTCTTAAAATTGCCACCACGAACATTCTGCGTGTCCGTCATTTCTCAAAAAAAAAAAAAAAAGTGAAACACTGTCAAAAATAACAATAATATTAAACAGTTAAACTAAGTGGACGATGATTTTTTTTAAAAAGAGAAGAAAACGAGACGGTAAAAGGACACCAAAAACAAAACAAAAAACCGGAGCTTTCCTTCTCTTAAGTGCTTTGGGAAAAAGAAAAAAGAGAAAAGATTTCGTTTCCGCATACAAAACACGAAACAAAAACAAAAGCAACAATGTATATACACTTACCAGCAACAAACAAAAAAAGTAATATGGAATTATGAAATGTGATCGACGCTCACTCTTCCACGTCGTGCGCATCTATGGCGCTGTCTCTTTTCTGAGCGCGCATGGGTCGAGAAAAGTTATGCACTACCTCCTCTTTGGAATGCTCGGACGGGACGCACTTGGGATTCAGCCGTAGCGCATATCGGTGTCCTTTGCCCAGCACATGCTCCGGCATGCGATGCCAACCAATGACGCGGTCGCAGCAGTAACAATAGTTCAGTACGGGTGGCAAGAGAAACTTGCGCGATTCCTTGTCGCTCTCCATTCTTTCATTCACCCGTTTATAGCGGGTGTCGGCCATCTCCTTCCGATACGCATCACGCCGCTCTTCCAGTCGGTCGATTTGGTCGTCGTCTTTGGAAAAGGGGGCGTCTGTGAATTTCATGAGGCACTTGAGGTCGACAAAGTCCTTCATGGCCCCGACCATCACCTCGTTAAACAGGTTCGCCTCCGCTTCGTGCCCAAAAGCCGTCAAACACTGATGAACCGCCATCGTCGTCGCCTCGAGGGTGCTCACCCCGGTCTCCCTCGTGCGCTTGCGCAGATGAGCAAAGAGGGACTCGTATGTCTCATCAATATCGAGCGACACCCGTGTCACCTCGCGGGGGATGTGGCGGTTGAGAGATAACGCCTGTCCCCACGTACTGTCAGATAAAATGAGGTGAATCCGCGCATCAGCCCCTGTCTCGGTGACATTAGAGATAAAGTGTGAAATATCGGGCGAGCCCTTCTCTGGATAGAGTGACACATTGTACACGGCATGGCCCTCCCCCTCTTCCACCCCAGGGAGATGCGTGATCAAGTCATCGTCCTCCTCCAGACCCCACACGCGCACGGGGGAATCCAACAGATAGGCGGCGATGTGTCCCGAGTTGGTGCTACGCATCAGCTCGTCGCTGTGAAATAGCATCGTGACGGGTGTTTTACCTTGTAGGACGGTATTGGGGAGTTCCTTCTTGTACCGCTCCAACTCCTCACACATGCACATTTGGGTTGAAAACCAACAGAACAGGCAAGTGCCCTGCGTGTGTGCTTTCCACAGCGAGAGCGACAGTCTGCGTCGGACCGTTGCACGGAAACGTTCACTTTTCGGCAACGCGTGAAGGAATGCTTTCCACTCCAGTGATTCTTCGAAGCTAAGGTAGATGGTGCACTGCTTGTCAGCGCGATTTAACTCATTCACGGATTCCACCACTGTGGTGGCCGTTTTTCGTACAATCGGCTTAATATTCTTTGCCTTCCTCGACTCTTCGCGTCTCTTTTCATCTTCCACGACAAAGTCCATCGCCTCCGAAATCATTCGATCCTCCAACTCGCTGCGGGATGGCATGGTCGCATTGGCTAAACCGTAGTTCTCCAGTCCGATACGTTTGACTATTTCTAGCATGGACGCCTTGTATGCGCCCACGCCCTCTACACTAGTTGTCATGAGATTCTACGACGGAAGAGGGAATGAAGCAAGTGGTTGTATCGTATTCACGCATACGGAAAAAGGCCGGAAAAAAGTGTGTGCGACCGCGCTGAAGCCAGCAACCATGACACAAATTATATAAAATCTGATTATGAAATTAAAGCAGGTATGTTACCATGTGCCACGCGCGTCAATGGCAGTTTAGTTTTCCGCTTTTGCTTTGGCAGAGCACACAGGACATTTTTTGCCTTTCGCACTCCCACGGCGGGAGAGACGTGTGGCAACACTGGCTTCCCAATCGTGTCCACACGTGGTGCACAGCCACCATATTTTCGTCTTGTAGTCTGTCGGCTGAATTTGATCGAGACGTAAATCGCCGTTTTTCAGAGGATGCCACTCCTGTAGAAGGGTGTTCTCCTCGTGACGGAGGTCATTGTGCGATTGTAGTGTGGTGAGAGAGCAGGAAGGGCACTTGCTTTTCTCCGCGCAGCGATCCTTCACCCTGGCCTGGTAGGACTGGCTGCACTGTGCGCATCGCCAGAACACCAGTTTGCGACTGCCAACCTCTAGTGTCTCGGGTGTCTCGAACGGATTGTTCTTGCTGCGGTCATAGAGCAGCGCCAGGTCGGGTCTTTTCTGCGCAATCGTCGGGTGTGAACTGGCGTAGCACGTTGGACACCCATTCTTGAGCGCACAACGGACAAAGATACCGCAGCGCCACACATGTGTGCACTTGGGGCACTTCCATGCGGCGATGGCCGGATCATCTATAAAAACGTCTTCCACGTCTTTCTCGTTCGACTTGTCGTACTCCAAGGCCAACTCTGGAAAACAATCTTTTAAATATTTGCTCTGAAAAGTGTCCGTCTCGCCCTCCTCTTTTTCGTCGTTGAAGACCGTTGGATTTTCCTCGGCGACCATTTCTTTTAACGTCCTGTCCTGTCGCTCCACCGCATCTTCCTCCCCCTCCTCAATACCCTCTAGTCCATTCTTCCCGCTTTGGTGGTCTGGGTCTTCGTAGCCTTCGTTGATAATATCTTCCGTCTCCTGTAGCGTTTCCAACACCTCACGCGTCTCGACTTCCTCGTCCTCCGCCTCCCCGTCAAACAGAACCGCATTATGGGTAATGTGATCGGCTGGGCGGATTTTGTTGGTTGTCTTCCCTTTTTTAGAGACTCCCTTTTTCCGTTTATTTCTCGTGACAGAGGCGCCGTGTCGTGCCGGTGTGTAGAGGGTGGAGGTATGCCACACTGGTGATGGACTCGCCATCCTACTCGTCATGGGGAAAAGAAAACGAGCTGGCAGAATCTTTACTGCATTACCAGACCGAAATCCAAATCTAATCATGATGTAGTGCTACCTTGAAAAAAAAAAAAAGAGAGAGACAGAAATGAATGAATGCGATTGTTTAACGGAAAGTATAGAAAATGACGGAAGTGCCAATGTGCCGAACAACCATCTCAATGGTGAAACATAAAATAGTAATATTATAATTATCAGTAGTACTAGAAATCATAGTTTGTTCTTATTATCATTTTTTTTTTCCTTCTACTGTATGTTTCTTTTCGATTTTGGCATATCAATGCTTTCTAAATGGTTATGAAAATCGAACAGAAAATGAAATAAGGTTTTTACTTTTTTCAAAAATAAAAAAAGAGAGATAAGCTTTTAAAGCATATCTAACGATAAATACTAATACTTGCCGGACTTCATCGCGTCGTACATATCCTTGTGGACGACGGGCTTGACCTTCTCCAGCTTCTTCTTGCCGCCCGGAAGAACCGAGAAGACGGTCTGCTTGACAAGCTTTCCTCGAGGGATCCACTTGGGTAACGGCCTGTTGTTATCGGCTAGCATAAAGAAGATGACCGTCACCACGAGCACCACCGTGACACCCGCCACTACACCGATCGCGTAGAAGTCTTCCTTGGTTTGGTTCGACTTGGACTCGTGCTTCTTGGCAGGGCCCTGGCGGCTCAGCAACGTCAACAGCGGGTCCACGTGGACGATGCGACGGAAAGTGGTGGGGCCAGTGGCGTTCTCCTGCTGAATCGTAGCGGACACTACTATTTCTACATCACCGTTTATTTCCATCGCTCCCGGCATGAACATGAAGGCCTTCCTCACGTTCTGTACCACAGACGAGGACGCCATCTGAGAGCTGGTCGTCAAGTTATCGGCACGGTAGGAGAGAGCGCGGAAGGCGAGGAACGGGGCGGTGTGCTGCCACCACTGGCCAGCGCTGGCGGGCGGCGTGGAGGACGCACCGGTCTTCTCATCTCTGTAGTAGAGGTACACCTTCGTGTCCTGGTAGACGACATAAATGTAGTTCACCGTGACGTCCTCTGCCTTGCGGTTGGGGAGGTTGAGCGTCAGGAGCGCCCAGTCGCTGGGTCCGTAGGAGGAGCTCAAGTCATCCACGCACAGAGGGGTGGGGTCGGAGTAGCTGATGTCGAGTGGCTGATCGGGGATGGAGGTACCGAGGGGGTCCAGAACGGGCCAGTAGCTTCCGCTCCGGCACACGTGAATGCCTCCCTCCGCTGCGCTAAGATCCTGCGACAACCGTGAAACGTACATGGTCAAGTCAATATCCATCTTGTGCTTCTGCCCATCATCGGTCAGCAGCTCCAGTTTAATCGTACCCTCGTAGTGGAAACTGCGCGCCTGCTCCACGGTCAGCTTGCCGCTCCCCGGCACCACACCACGGATGGTGATGTTTTGATAGCTGGTTAGACAGCTCGTCGTGGGGGAGAATCCGCTCTGGTTGTACACGTGCATCACATTGGAGGGGCACTCCTGGGTGGTGGTCGCCGGACCCTTGGTCAGATGGACACGCCCGGTGCCGGCGGGGCAGTCTCCGGCGGGGAACTCACCCTTGTAGAGCGCGTTCGACAGCTGCGAGGCAGAGGTGCAGTGCGTGCGGTCGCCGGTGCAGGTGGGGCAGTCGGTGGAGTCGGGCGCAGACCAGGTCTGCTCCGCCCACTTGAATCCCACCACATGACGGTCCTTCGAGTAGCTAGTCTCCATGTCCGGAGTGACGAACGGGTGAACCAGCAAGTTGACGCCGAAGGCGAAATCCTTCGTTTCTGCGTCCACATAGGTGAAGAACTCTGTGTCGACGGAGAACAAGATATTGCCCTCGAGCTTCTTGCTCCCCACAAACTGTTCGAGATTGATGATAATGTCGTGCGCATTGTAGTTGGTGTCAAGCCTGCCTGGTCCCACCAAAGAGTGGGGGCGGACCGCCTCCGTCAGCAACGTACCCTTGATCTGATTGTTGTCCACAAACTTCCAAATCGCCTTTCCGTCCGCGGTCTTGAGAGATCCGAGTTGGTTGTACGGGATCACTCCCTCCCAAGTGGCGTCGCAGTCATTCACGTCGATCGTCCAGCTGACGATGCTTCGGTTGGACGGGGTCAAAAGGGGCGCAAAGGAGCAAGAGTTGGCAAACGTATCGCACTGATTGTGCTTACCACCGAACTTTTGGTACCAAGACGTCCCGAGGGCGTAGTAGGGGCCTGGCGTACCCGTCCCCGAGGAGCCATTGAGCGACGTCCACGACCACACATCGGTGGAAAGGCCACCTCGTCCTTGGTTGTCCAGGCAGGACACCTCGAAGGCGGGGGAGGTTTCCGCCACACTGGAGAGCACATCCTTCGACTCAAAGTAGACAGAGGACGTAATGGCCTCAAAAGGTGGGAAAACGGACACCAAAATTACCAATAAGGGAGTAGACCGTAAACACAAGCGCGTTGCTGGTCCACCTGGCAGAGATGCTGTCCACCCCGCGGCCGTCCTTTCTCTTGCCAACCTGGCCGGGACTGTTATCCCACATGGGGTAGTTGGGGTAGGTCAGCCACGGGTCGTTCATGCAGGAACCTTTGCAGGTGATCTTGGGGTTGGTGACAATGGGCGTGTTGTTATTGTCCCCGGGAGGTGCGGTGGTCGGGGGCTTCGCGGTCACTTCCAGGTATGCAGAACCTTTGCACACTTCCTTGTTAAGGCACGTCATGGTAAACTTGAAGTCGTAGTTTCCGTTGGATGTAGGAGGGATGTAGCTGAATTCGCCAGACCCCAACAGCTCGATCGATCCTGCCTGGGGCCAGCGAGTCAGTATAAAATATCGTCCATACACGCAAGGGTCCTGACCCGGGACTCCATTGAGGGAACTGCTCAGCGCCACACCAGCGGCGGTGGAGTAGTAGTAGACGTTGGCGCACGCCGGAAGCGCTGGCGCCGTCGTTGTCGTCGTCGTCGAGGTGGTGTCCGTCGAGTTATCGGTGGGAAGGTAGGTCACAAACGTGATGCTCGTGATGCACGTGGGGGTGACCACACAAGACACCTTCACACGAGTCGTCTCCACCATCTCCGCAGTGGGTGCCTGGTAGAGGAATTCGCCAATGATGTTGACGGAAAACTTTCCCTCCGTCGGGGCACGAATGGCGCTGTAGGTGAGAATGTCGCAAGTCTCATCCACGCCCACCTGTATGGAGCTTCTCAGTATGCCGCCGGTGGGGACTTTGAAGGTAAAGGAATTCTTGCAGTTTTCGAGAGGGGCAGCGGTCGTGGTCGTGGTGGACGACGTCGTGGTGGTCGTGGTAGTCGTGGTAGAGGTGGTCGTCTCCGGGAGCGTGTTGAGGACGCTGAAGGCAATGTAGGCGTCGCACATTGGCACGTAATCACAGTATATGCGAACAGAGTAAAGGGCGTCGCGCTGCGTCGCTGGAGCGGTAAAGGTGAACTTGGTTCCCGTCGGCGCAATGTCGAACTTTCCTGTCGACTCAGAGGACCGTACCACCATGTAGCTCTCCCCGTTGCATGTATTCCCGACTGCCGGGGTGTCCGTGGTGACGCTGGACGAGAGCACGGTGTAGTGGAGTTGACTGTTTTGGCAGGCAGGCGACTCTTCATGCAGATTCACGGTCACATAACCACTGCAGCCAATGGTGTTGGTCTCCACGCACTGAACGTCGAAGGCGATGTGGGTGGTAGCGTCTTCCGTCATTGCCGGCGCACTGTACGCATACCTCGTTGAGGCGTAGGGGACGACGGTGCCAATGGTGGGTTGGTAAACAATGAGCTTCACCGCACCGGGGCACACATTCTTGTTGAACGTAAACTCACCGTCGTAGGCCTCCCCTGGTGCGTAGGTGACGGTGGTTGGCTCGCCGCAGGTGAACGACAAGTCACGCAGAAGCGTAGGCTGCATCGCATACGTCAGGGCCGCCTCACAGATCAGAGTGTCGCCCTCGTAGGCCTGAACGGTGAACGAAAACTCCGCCTTGTCAGATGGGTCTACAATATAGGTCCAGTCCTCACCAGCCGTAACCGGTGCGTCTTCGCTGCGGACAAACCGGAGAGAGCGAACACCGGTACTGGCCTGTGTCGTGGAAGGTGGGACGACAGAACCGTAGATACGTTCCTTCGTGTTTAGGGCAAAAACATGATTGTCATTAAGGCAGCGAGGTACTTCAGCAAATACACAGCTGAGAGCTGCGAATACTGTCAGTAAGGTGATGAACAGTGAAGTCATCGTTCGATATAAATAATTATTTTTTTCTCTTTTTAGCGATACAAAAATAAATAAAATAAAATAAAAAAAATTATGGTGAAGCACCGTTCTTTTACTACAACCGCACAAACAAAGAAAAAAAAAAGGGAGAAAGGCGAACAATAATAATAAAAAAAGAGAAATACGGTCTCCGTCGTTTCAGCCTATCGTTATTTTCTGCAGAAAAAGAGACAACACGTCGCTAAGGTCGAACAGTCCTTCATAAAGTAAAAAAAGAAAAACTAATGCGCAAAACTTTTTTTTTTTTTTTAGTGTTCAATAATTCTAAACAGATTTCTTTTTATATAAAAAACAAAAACGGGAAAACAATAAAAGAAGGCCTTTTATATGGGGCTTTCCCCAGTGCTTTTCGACACTCTACTAGGTAACGATTAGGCAGAGCTCATGGAGTAGTCGCGCACCTGGTTCAGTGCGTTCTGGGCCTTGGTCAGTGCCTCCATCATATCCTTGGCCGCCTTACGTTGCGCCGCCACCTGGGGAGCCTCCGACAGAATCTCCGTCGCCTTCTTCTCCGAGTAGAGTTCCCGCACGAGACGGGCATACACCTCCTCCCGCAGACGGGTGATCATGAGAAGGGTGATGGCCTTGGGGACTTGATCGGAGATGTTACCCTTCACAATAGCAAAGTAACCCTCCACCATTTCACGGATAGCGGTGTTCATGTGCTGCTCGTGGGAGCTCATCTGGTTACCGAGCATAATACGGGACGGGACGTCGTTCATGTCTTTATTTCCCCCAGCGAGAGAATCAATAAGACCTTTATTCTTGTCCGCCTCGAATTTCTTGTCCTTGGCATCCTTATCCTTATCCTTCCCCTTTGGGTCCGGGGCCGCGGGGCCCTTGGCGCCTGGCTGCTGGGGCGGTTGCTGCTGCTGCTGCTGGTTGGGGTTGCCTTGCTCATTGCCGCCGTACATCTTCACGAACGCCTTTTGGGCGAGCTCCTCCATGGCGGGATGCTTCACATTAATGAACCCCCTCTCCGCATTGATGATGGTGCGCACGTGGGCCGAGGTGGGACTGCGGTACTCAATGAGCATGGACTGGCAGATACTGATAATGGCCTGCTTCAGCTTGGGGAAGCGTTCCACCTTACCGGAGCACATATCCACAATCTTAACAAGCTCCTCAAACACAAATGTCACACACTTGACGGAAGGCTCTTCTAAACGAGAAATCTGCTGCTTGGATAGCGCAACGAACACCTGATCGGAGGGGAACAACGTCGCGTGCATACCGGACATGTTTCGGGTGTTGATGCGGATGTATTCGTCGGTGAGATCCTTTTTGGCGGAGAGACTGCGCACGTAAGCGGCGAAGCACTCATTAAAAATGTAGTCCAATCGCGCACCCCCGAGTAGTTCCTTGGATGCGTCGGTGATACCACCATCGATGGTGTGGTTAATGGTGTCGCTGAACACTTTGATCAACGACAGCAGCTGCGCGCTAGGTTCGATATTATCCTGCTCAAACATCCCCAACTTGTCCATCTGCTTCTTGGTGCCCTCCATCAGCTTATCCACGTGTTGTTTCAGATCTGGGATAACAGACTTAATGTGCTCCAGGAGAAGGTTGTTGAGTTTCTTGCTCAGGTAGGCCGTACCAGACACGTCCGCGATATCGTGGTAGACGGGTGAGTTGGCAAAGAACTCGTGTTCCGCGGCGCGGGCAGCCTCCATCGACTTGCGCTCATTAATATCGTGCTGACTTCTGCACACCACGCCGATAAAGCCGTGGCGTAGAGGGAGAGTCTTGTTCGTCAGCACATCGTAGCAGTCCGTGCCGCGATCCATGAGATCAATCTTCGTTAGGACACCGAGGGTACGAACGCCCTCGGGGTCTAGCTGTTGGGCCAAGCGCAGCGACTGACTCGTGGCTAAATCCGTGTTCGCGGGGGAAATAGCCAAAATGATCGTATTCTTGGGCGCCACATACCGCGTCACCATTTCCTTAATACGCTTGTCGATATCCTTTGGCTGGTCACCGACGGCGTTCATGACCAGACCGGGAAGATCCACAAGGGTGAGGTTCAGCACATTCTTGGAGAAAATCTTCAAGTTAATGGGGGTATCGGTAATGGAAGAACTTCCGGCGACCTCGTTCGTCCGTCTTGTAATCTCTTCGTTAATTTCGTCAAAATCGGTGAACTTCTTCTTGGGAACGTGCAAGAACTCTCCCCACTCCTCCTCGTTGGTACTTGGGAGCTGAACGAGCTGAAGCACCAACGGGCACCGGGTGACAATTCCTGAACCTCGGGGGAGGAAATCCTTTCCAACGATAGACTCCAAGACAGAACTTTTACCGCAACTTTGACTTCCGACCACAGCAATCTGGGGGAGATTCAGCTTGATGTTCATCTTCACGTTGGCGAAGGCATCATGGAGCTGGTTGATCACGCCGATTAACTGGTCCATTATACTTACACAATGTTTAACGCAAGGGAAAAAAAGAAAAAAAAAACGCTAACTTCAAAAGAAGGGGGAGGGAGAGAAAAGTGTTGGAAACAAAAAAGTGAGACAAAACAACGTGAGCGTGCTTCAAATTCACATGGGTGCATATAATTCGACTGGACGCAGGACAAACTAATCTATATCCTGTAATGTTTTGCTCTCCTTGTCGGCGCCCCCTTCGTACCCAACATCGCCGGGGAACAAAAGCGCCTTCTTGTCATTGGATTTGCTGCTAGGTTCTGGATCATCCTTTTTGACGTCCTGACTACCTTTTCCAAACCGCTTCACATTCCCTCGCTCGGCGTAGGGGACGGTTATTTTCAGCTCTCCCGTCGTCTGGGAGCGCTGTACCTGGACCCCGTCGGGAGAGAGGTCCTCCTCCACTGGCACCTGCAGCAGCGCCTCCTTCACATACACCCGCACCACGTTCACGTCCACCTCCACATTGAGCACGGAGGTGGAAATAAACTTTCCCGGTTTGGCGGTCAGTACAAAATTAGTCTTGTCGTCGAGGTCCATGTGAAACGGAATTTTTGCCTCGTTCCGCATTAGATAACGACCGTACTTCTCCAGTTCCTGTTCGGGCGTTAGTCGGGGTTGCTTTTTATGGAGCTCCTGGTGCAGTGCCGAGATACTCCCGGGAGCCGGCTCCTGTGCCTTTTTCTTCTCCTTTTCCATTTCCTCCTGCTCGCGAAGCATCTGAAGCCTCTCCTCCGGGGAGTGTCCATACACCCGCTCGCCCTTTTCATTGAACTTTGGGGGAAACGGGTCCATTCCTTTTTCTAGCATCTCTCGCTTCAGCCGCTCCTCCTCGCGGAACCGCACCGCCTCCGCGGTCGCCTGATCCATCACCCCCTTCTCCTCTTGTCTCGCCACAATCCTTTCCCCCTTGATAATCTCCGACCCATCCAAGTCCTTGAGCTGCGGCAGCACATGCACCACGTAGCTTCGGTATCCCTCCAGCTGTGTGCATGGATTGCCAGTCAAGTGGATCGACTGTAGGAAAGGGTTGGCCGTGAGACGCTGCACACAGGTAATGTCGGCAATGAAGTTGAGGGTCAAATCCAGTCGCTCCAGGGACTCGCACCCCTCCAGTCCCTCAATCATCGTAATGTTGTTGACCGCGAGGTTAATATACTTTAAACACTTTAAATGTATCAGACCTTCTATTTTAGAGATGTAGTTGTTACTCAGGTATAAAATCTCCAGCTGGCGACAGCGGTCTCCAATCACTTCAATCTTTTCCAAATCTTGCTGGTGGAGCGCTATTTCTTTTAGATCGGTCAGACCCCCTTCGTTATGCTCCGCCCGCCGCCGAAGGAGTTCAACTGTGATTCTCGTCATGGACAGCACAAAAAAAAAAAAAACGTCTTTTTAATGCTTCAATTGAAAATGGAATGGAAAGAGACGGGTACCGAACCAGTTTCGAGGAGCGTCACAGGAAGACAATCATAAAGGACCACTTCGTATTCCGTTTGGTTGGTTTGCAGAACGATAACAATACAATAGTGTACAAGTAGGAGATAAAAAAAAAAAACGAAAAAAAAATGGGGGGGAATCAAAATAGTATACATTTTTTGTATGTTTTGTCGTTTTCGTTCATGCGCTCTTCTCCTGTTGTTGCGCTTTACTTCGTTTGGCGGGAGCAAACGTGAGCTTGCCTGGACGATCCGAAGGAACAGAAACAACACAGTCTAGGTCCCGCGCCGTGTCTAATGCGGGAAGTATACGAGGGGGTCTGGCGGGTAGTTCCGCCTCTTGTGCTGGAACGCCAAACGGGCTGTGGCGGGAGCTGGCGAGAGAGGCAGGGGACCGCCGTGGCTCATTCGACAGCACACCAGTCTCCATCGACAGTGGATTATGCGAGGACGCCGTGTCCGCGAGAAGGGCGGTCACAGATTCCGCTGTGGTGGATTGCAGGGTTCGTTCGATTTCCTTCGGTCGCGGTAGAAATTTTGCCTCTTCCTCGGCGTACGCCGTCAACGGTTTAGAAAATTGAAAAGTAAAGGGGGGTGGCGCCTCCTCCAGCAGGCCTGCCGAGTCTACGCCCTCGCTACTGTCCGCCGCCACAATCATCCCCGTCACAGGGGTCTGCTTCTCATAATCTGTTTTGGTGGTAAACGGGAGTGGCGTGGGGTCCACGCGCGACCCATCCTTCTCCAACACGAGGTGTACCTTTGTGCTTGTGTCCAACGCCCTGTTCACTACTTGAAGGGGCTCGGTGACCGCCCGTCGCTGGAGCGCCGTCACCACCCGCACCAGCTCCACCACGTCCTCCTCCCTTTCCATCTTGACCAGCAAGTCTACCGGCATCGCGTAGTACATGAGCGTGCCCTGCTTCCCCAGAGAGGAGGAGGCCACCCGGTGGGGGTAGTCGCGGACCCGAAACCCAACGTGCAGCTTGTTCCGTACGACACACTCGAGGTCTACAATTCGACACGCGTACGAAAACTTTCCACTTTCATGGTACACATTGATGGAGGAATTGGTCACAAATAGTACTCTACGATCCTTTGTGTGTGGACCCCTCATACGAGACACAGACTTGAAGAAGAAGAGCGCTTTATCGAAAAGGAATAGAAAAGCATCTACAAACTTTGACGGTACACGAATTGGTCTGTTTTCCATGTCAATAAGACTTCTGTTTAGAGCTGCGAAGGAGAGAAATGAGTGTTCATCAATGTGTGTGTGGAAAAAGTAACTTGGTTGGGTGATTATGGCTTTATTATTATTATTATGGACACCAATTTTAGTTTGTGAAATATCAATAAGTGTGTGTGTGTGAGAGAGTGTGGGTATTCGCAAAGCATTTTAGCGAACCACGCTATCTGGAAACGTGCTTTCCATCTTGTTTCTTGCAGCGTCATACTTTTTATTGTCACCAGAGTGGACCGCCTCATCCACCTCTCTAATACGGCGAAACAACTCACTCTCCACCGCTTCATTGGGTAAGACACAACCTTCCTTCACGAGCCACTCCCCCGCCTTAGAGGCTCGAATGTGCGTATTGAACGCATCCATAAGAATATCAAAAAAAGGGGAGTCTACGTGATGTGTCTTCAGCAAGGAGTACACACCGTCCACTGTGGCGGACAGGTGGGCATGTGTGGCGCCACTGAAAACGGCTCTCAGCGCGTCATTCTTCTTAAAGTGAAAGTCGAGCTGTCGGCCGAAAATGAACTCCTTCGAGGCGTGTGAGTGGCATGCCAGGTAAAGGACGGACGACGCCCAAACCGGCAGTGGGGTCCCTGGTGGCCGGGACAGCACTCCGTTCACCAGTTCCTGGGTCGCGAGGAGAGCGTTCTGGGAGTAGGACTGCAGCGCGGAGACACCGCCGCCACCCGCATACACATTGCTGACGAGCCCCGCCCCGAACGCACACAACAGTGCACTGGCACTACACAGGGAGAGAAGGGTGGCGCTATCCTTCTCCTTCAGGAAAGCTACATTCTCTCTGCAAAATAAGTGCTCCAGGTCCGCCTGCAGCTTGGCCGCTTGTTGGGGTTCTGGAGGGGTACCGTGGACGGCAAAGGATAGAGAAATGCCCGAAACCGCCTTCTTTTCCTCCGCCGCGGCCCACTCCCTCGACAAGAAAGGGCCGGTCGCACAAAGGACGGGGATGTCCTTGTCACAGGCCCGAACAATAGACTCCACTAGCGCGGTGGTGGTCTCCCCTTCTGAGGACGTACCCCGGCTAAAAACACAGATAAAACGGTCCTTCTGGTGTTCATCCGGGGTGTTCGTCGACCACTCTTGTAGAAACTTGTAGTACGCATCGGTGTGGGCAGTTTTTAGCACTTCCTTCGCCCACGGGTCGGTCGGGGGCAGCAGGGAAAAGGACGGTGTGCAAACGAACAGAGGGCCTCTGATACGTGCACTATTTTCCGTGAGCGTTTGTATTTCTAGTTTCGGGGGAATCATGAAGGAGTCCCGCTTAAATGCCTTAAACTTTTCCGGTTTGCACTCTTTGTCCTGCATGAGAGCTCTTCATCGTTGGTGAACAGTGTCAGACCAGCATCACCTCGGTTCCTCAGCAGGGCGAGTGCACACGCCGTTCCGAGTTCACCCGCCCCAAGAATCGCAGAGTGCATAGACGGGAGTTAAAAAAAAAACTAGTGTGCTTTCAGGTTTGTCAGAAATAGAGAACAGGATGAATGATTGGTCCGTGTACACCTAAAGATATTTGGGTAAGGTCAACGATTGTCACAACGGCCATTTTTTTTTTTATTATGAGGTATACTGACGAAAAGAAGAACCACCAATAAACGGCTTCTCACATTTTTTTTTTTTTTTTACTTGAGCAAAGTCTTCAGTACAGACGTCCATTTGTTCTCTATCCAACTCCGGAGTTGAATGTTTTCGACGGAGCGGCCAATTGCCAGGCGCGCGTTCGGTAGGGGGTTCTGTTTAAAGAATTGGCCGTACTCCGCGGCGGCGGCAGGACCGTGCAGCGTACCCGCCACCTGACTTACAATAACTTGAATACGGAATTGTCCTCCACCCCACTGCCGTTCAATGGATTTGAAGTTGGACTGGAAAAAATCCCATATCTCGGTGCCCTTAAAGAATGGGTTGGCGCACATACCCATGAAGACGGTTCCACCAAAGTGGTTGCGCACCCCATTGTTCTCGATACACCGGAGGCACAACTGCTTCACAAATGCCGTGTCGGACCCAGACAGCATACCCTGGAGGAGAGACCGACAGAGCTCGTCATTCCCGTCCACCTTGCCGTAGCGGTCGAACAATTGTTCGTTCTTCTCCTCGATCTCCTTCGTCTTGTCAAATCGAACGTACGCGATGCAGCAGGCGGCGAGGGTGCCGGGGTCGTAGGCGCCGTCACTCAGGAAACTCTTCACCTGCTCCAAGGACCACTTGAGCACGGCTGTCTTCTCGGCCTCCTCAACGTCGTAATCAGCGGCCATATACTGGAGCGCGGTGTTGATCAGGAACGTCTTGTGCAGCATGCTGGCCTTGTCATCGTGAAGACATTCATCCGCCAGTTGGACAAAAAACGCGAGGTGTTCACGGCGAAACCATGATCGCACCTCCTCGTTGGTGAAGGCGTGGGACAGTTGTTTCACGCAGTCGCTGTACTGCCGCAGAACGCCAGTGTCCCTTTCGGACTCCCGTATTTTGGCGCCAAACGCACTTAGCCGGGTCATGTCATCCAACCCCATTTTTATACACGCCCCAATGTCGGATACCATGGCACACTTATCGGACGCCTGCAGCTGGGTAAAATCCTGGAGCCAGCCGTTGAAGATATCGTCGTCGTAGCGGCACCGGTAGAACCCCTTGCGCGCGGGGTTCGCCGTTAGGAAGGCCTGTTTGGCCATCTCCTCGGGGAGATCCACCTCCAGCTCCTCAGTGCCTTGTACCATCTTTTCAATGCGGGTATCCCCGTGGCTTTGGATGGTCAAGGGAACTGACCACGTCTGGGTGGACTTTTGCGGGGTCGACGCCAACTTGCACGGCTGCTGACGGACGGAGAGGCGGGAAGGGGAAAGACGCTTGATGTGTAGGATGGGGTATCCCATCTGGGTGGTGAAGCTCTGCATGGAGGCCGATATTGGTAGGCCAGACGCCTCCTGCAGTGCCTCCCAGAGCTGGACCGTGCGGGTGTCCTTGTATTGGTATGTTTTAATGTAGTGCGCCACCGCCGAGCTCCATCGGTCACCCAGAAAAGCCTCCAGCATGAACACCAGTCCCATTCCCTTGTCGTAGCTGATGGAGTCGAAAATCTCCGTGATCTGGGCGGGGTCGTCAATGCGGACCTCCACCGGGTGGCTGTTCTCATACATGTCGGTCTCCAGCGCTCCCCCGACATCCCCCGCGGCGTCGTCCATGCACTTCCAGCTTTCCTCGTACAGGTGTGACGCGTAGTAGCCGCACCAGGAGGCAAACCCCTCCTTGAGCCACAGACCCTCCCACCAGCTGATGGCGACGAGGTTCCCAAACCAGTTGTGCGACACCTCATGACAGATCAGCTCCGACGCCCGCTTCTGCGAGGCGATGCTGGAGGTGGCGGGGTCCACCAGGATAGAGTCGATGCAGGCAATACACCCCCAATTCTCCATACCGCCAATGGGAAAGTCTGGCACAGCGACGACATCGAGTTTGGGGAGGGGAAACTTTGCCTGAAAGAACTGTTCAAACAGATTTAACGCAAAGGCAGTCGTTTTTAGGGCAAAATCCGCTTTGCTGGATTTACCCAGGGCGGTATACACGCGGATGGGAATACCGTTCGTGACCGTCTCCACGTGCTCCAACTCCCCCACGACGCAGGCCGTGAGATATGGTGGACAGGAGGGAATCGTGTCAAACTGATACACGGCAAACTGGTCCGTCACCGTCTTCTCACGGAGCGGCCCGTTAGACAGCACCGTGTAGTGGCTCTCCTCCTTGGGGAGACGGACGGTGAGGGTAAAGTCGGCGCGCGCCGCTGGCTCGTCTTGACAAATGTAAAAACGTCGTGCGGCAGTGGGCTCAAAGTGCGTGGAGGCCATCCGGTGCTCCACCCCATTGTGCTGGAATCGAACACGGTAGAACCCCCGCAGCTCCTCTTGGATTTCATGTTTGAAGTGAAACGTCACTTCCGTCTCGTCCTGGTCCGTCTGGTCTAACGAGAGTACCACCGTTTGCAGCTCCTCGTCTCTGCCTAGAATTTGGCCCCCACGGACATCCCCAATCTTCATTGAGCTGGCGGCGTGCAGCTGGATCTCCTTGCTCAGCTCCACCGCAGCGTTCCGCTTCAGTGTCACCTTTTCCTCAACCTCATAGGACCAGGTGGAGAGATCCACGGTTACCACGAGATGGTAGGCCGACGGGACGAAGGCGTTGGACAACTTGACACTTTTCATTTTTGCTATGAATAACGATAGAACTATACGGCAGCGACGGAAGAAAACGACAGAGAGAAGGGAAACACGCGGTGAGATGCATGGGGAAGAGCAGCTTCTCCAAATAATAGTAATGCAGGTGGGAAAAGGGGTAGCCATCAAAAAAAAAAAAATATGGTGAATAAAAGCAATAAATTTACTTGGGTGATGCAAGTTTCTCCGATAACGTCTTGATGTGGTCCTGAAGGACAATCTCATTCCGCACAAACTCCTCGGTTTTCTCCGCAAGATGCGTCTTTGTGCTGTGCAGTTCGTCCTCTAATTTGCGCTGTGAATCCTTGCTCGAGGCTAGCTCCAGCAACACGCCCATCAGGTGCGTGTTGTAGCAAGCTGCCGTGGCGTCTGCCGCGGACAGTGCATTCAGTAGATCCTCCACATTGAGACGACTGTCTATGCCCTGCCCAATGGGCACAGGGGCACGCGGGGTGGAGTCGCCCACTTTACCCTGTGAGAGGGGCCACTCCTCTTCCTCTTCCTCCATGACAGCCAGTCGGTTCAGGGCGTTTCCAATGTAGTGGAGGGGGTCTCGAATATGACTATGATTACAGAGGGCCGCTATTTCATTCATGGACGCCACAAGTTTGACCGTTTCCCGCCGAAGCGTGGCGCTATGGCGACTTCCTTCCATCACAAATGACTGAAAGGTCACCAGCCACCGCGCCACTCCCTGCTCATTGGCGGTCACCGTTTCTAGAATATAATCGTGGGACCGCTGGAGCAAATGGGCGGCGGCGTCCAGGGAGCCGACAATGGCGCTCATCGTCTTTTGAAACGATCGGATGGTCCGCTCCACGAAGCCTTTCCGTCCCTTCTCCCCGCACAGCTTCTCCATATCCTCGGACGGTATGAACTGTGCCGCGACGTCGATGATGGCGGGGGCGTGGGTGCGTATCAGCGCGATCCACTCCCGGCACAAGTCAATCCACTTGAGGGGAATACGCAGCGCATCATTCGCCTCTTCTGGCACTCTGTCACTTTGCAACCGTTCTTCCACGAAGGACAAAAATTTGAGAATGTCGTCTCGCTTGGTCGAATGACTGGCCAGGATCACCTTCAGTCGGTCAACATAGCATCGAATATCTCCGATGGATTGGTTAGGCAGTTGGGGGAGATTATTCTTCAATGCGGTGAGAAGAACTGTCACGGCCCCTAACAGGATTCGCCAATGCGCGACCTGAGACAGCACCACCCCCACATAGTCGTCCCCGTCGTCCGTTGTATCTAGTTTACCGCTGACGGGGGCCAGCATGATGGAATGGCCTGTCGACCACTTTTCTAAGGAAAGGCGAAAAAAGTGCGAGCAGAAGGAGACAAACGACTTTTGCCGCGTATTCTCTGTGGTAGAATGATCCAGGGCGGTGTTGGCCTGTTTTAGAGCACTATTCAACTCGTTCATTTCACTGTTAAGAGAGTCCAATTGTGTTTTGGCCGTCTTTAGATCAGCGGCTAAATTGGCTTTTTCCTCCTCAAAGCTGGCCTTCACTGAGAACAGCTCAATGTGCAAGTTTTGATTTTCCTTCGCCAGTTTTTCGATATCCTCCTGTGAAAAGGATAATTTCCGACGTTCCCCCTCATCCGACGTCATCAGTGACGAAATGCCCTTGAACATGGTTTGACCAATGTTAGAACCCTTCTTTCGCTCCAGCTCCAACTCGTGCTGTAGGGAAGCGATCTGTCGCCTGTAATTCGTGTTTTCATCCTGCACGGTTTGAAGATTTTCACCGAAGGCCCGCAGTTTTTCCTGCAATTGTTGATTTTGCGATTCAACCTCTTGCTTTTGCTTTGTTACGCTAACGATGGCTTTTTTAAGAAGGGCTATTTTCTTTTCGTGGTCTCCACTTGAGCCCATGAGAGCCGCAATCTCCTCTTTTGATTTCATTCCTGTAATATAGCTGTCCGAACAGAAGGGGGAAGAGAAAGGGAATCGTTACAAGGAGTAGTAAGACGCGTTGTCGCTATTGGCGTCAACGGAGGAGACAAACCTTGTTCAGTATCGCACAAGAAAAAAAATATCCGAGTCTATGCTTGACACATGTCTATGATTGTAAAATTACACCAGCCGAACTTGTCCGCCGACGACAAACGGTCGGAGTGTTCGGTAAGGCATCAAAAACACCTCGCCCGCCTTGATCTCTTGCGAGGCGCCGTCATCTAGCTCTACCACACCCAAGTCTTCTAATGCTGCCCCGAAAATGTACACGTTCACATCCGGCTGGGGGAGGATTTCCATCCCCTCTCCGTACGGCGGATTGGGCACTAAACTTCTCAGTTGGACAGGGGCGCTCTGCATGCCAGAGCGCAGCACACACTGCTGTGCCATCTCCGCCAGACGATCCGCCACCACCTTTTCATTGTCGGAGAGGTGGTGCCTCTGGGGGTGTTCGACCGCAGCGGTGCCGTCGCCTTCCTCCTCCAAGACCCGCTCGTAGGCGATAAGACAGCTGAGAGATTCAATCTTCCTTATCCGGCACCGGAGTAGCTCGGTTAGGAAAAACTGGCACCGCTGCACCTCCAGTTTGAGAATATTCGAGGCCTTGAAGGGGAGCAGGGAGGAACCACTCTCGGAGTCTGCCGCCTCACGCCGCTCCTGCTCCGCCAGCTGGTCCGCCCTGGAGTGCGACCGTGCGATCTGCGTGGCGGCGCGGTCAATGAGCTCGGAGGGGTACGGCAGAATATCAGGGCAGAAGCGCTCGCACTCACACGCCTGGATGAGACCACCAATGACGTCGCTGGCGGAACCGCCCGCAGCGAATGCGGCTATCGCCACCTCTGCCGTCGTGGTGTGACTAGTGGTACTATTTCGATTTTCCGCATTTAAGCCATCCGCGGAGCTGTCTGAATCACTCAAATTATCCTCAAAGAACATCGCGACGTCGCTGAGGGTTAATGACCGTGTGAAAGTACCTATTGAGCCAACAACTATTTCAAGAAGAGGGTGGGGAAAAAGAAGAAGAATGCTTCGTCAGGCGTAAGGTGAATGATAAAACAAATGCTAAAAAGAAGTGCTCGCCATCCAACAGGTTGTTTCACTGGTATGTCTTTGTTGAGAATTTTTTTTTGATGGTTTTTAGTATACCCTTTAGAATTGTAAATCACTTTTTTTTTTTTTTTTTTGTTATTTGGTTGTAATCACACACAAAAGGGGAGACAGGAAGAAAGAGTATAAAAGGCTGGTAATAACATGTATGCAGCCTTACTGCATTATTCCGTCTTCACCGGTGGCTGGTACCACGGCTTATAGCCATCCTTCTTTCGGCGTTCTAGAATGGCATCCATCTTCTTTTGCATCTCCGCACGGAAATTGGTGGCCAATGTTTTGGCATCCGTGTTTGCGTCGTACTTGAACTCTCCCACAAACACGTACAAATCAGCCGGGTACCCTGGCACGCCCGCCAGCTTTGGGTGCCACACCTCCGCGTTGCCATAAATGACAATGTACCGGAGGGGGAAGTTGTGTTTCACAATTGTGTTAAAACTGCCCAGACGGAAATCGTTCAGCACCTCGGGGGTCTTGTTCAGTGCGCCTTCCGGGAAGAAGCAGAGATTACCTCCCTTGGCGAGGAACTGGTCCACCTCCTCCGCCACCTTCGCCTGCTTATCCTTCTGAACAGAGAAGGAGTCTGACTTTTCATCGGCAAAGTAGACTGGGAAGTGGCCGCAGCACTTCACCACATGACCAAATATCGGCAGTTTCTGAAGGCTGGACTTCAAGAATGTCTTCCCGTTGCGGAGGAAGTTGGTGGGGCAGAAACACAAAAAGACCAAGGAGTCAAAGAAGCTCGTGTGGCACATGCACACTGCGGTACCGGGGGTGAGGCAATCAAAGTCGAGTGAACCCTCCATCATTATGGTGTGAATATGAGGAATGTTCACTCTGAAGAAGTACCGAAACACAAGGGACTTGAACACACGGCAGTAGGACTCGGAGGTGTCACGGTCGAACAGCTTGAACTGGCGGGACAGGAGCACAATGACCCGACAGGCAATGTTGCAGAGGGAGACGGAGATCAGCAGCACTAGGGTAAACCACACCCGCATCATCATCACACCCGGGATCCGCTTGTGGAGGAGGTACAGCCAAACAGCGTAGAGGATTGCGAACAGGATAACCATCTGAAATCTTTGAAAGTAAATGTCTGGTTGTGGAGTTGTGTTGCAAGTAAAAAAAAAACAGAGAACTAGAAGTGACGATGGGGAAACGCTTAAAGTATAATAAAAAGTACTGAAAAAGAACAATTTTGACTTCTAACGATGAAGAGAGAGATAGGGGGGCAGAGATGAAAACAAAACACACAATGATTTTCAGGAGTGCCGGTTAAGAAAGGGCGTCGGTCGACAGTGATACCTGGGAGGGGGAGATGAGGTGAGTGTGAGTGACAACGATACACAGGCCCACACAGACACGAGCCCAAACAAAAAAAAAAGAATTGGTTTGGTTCAGAACTTTATTGTGTTATTTTTTTGTGTTGTCTCCATTCAAATTATTTATTTATTTTTTTTTTTTTTTTTTGCTTTTTATGTGCCCTCTTGCCACACTACTCGGTCTTGTTTACCTTGTACCATGGTACATACTTTCTCTCTGCGCGCAGGGCGATCATTCTATCCAGGTGTTTCTGCATCTCCTCTCTGATTCCGCGGGCAATCTCCACCGGGTCGGCATTCTCGGGGTTGTACTTGTATTCCCCAATGTAAATGGACACATCCGCCGGGAATCCAGGGATACCCTTCAGCTTGCTGTTCCACACCTCGTGGTTACCGTAGGTGACAATGTAATACAGAGGCAGTTTGTGGGCCACCACCTGCTTAAAGCTGCCCAGCCGAAAGTCCTTGAGCACCTCAGGTGTTTTATTCAAGGCACCCTCCGGGAAAAACGAAAGGGAACCGCCCTCCTTCAAGAACTGTTCCACCTCCTCCGCGACGGCGGCCTGTTTGTCTTTTTCTACCGAGAAGGAACCCTCCGCGTCGGAGTTGAAGTACACGGGGTACTGTCCGCACGCCACAATCACCTTTCCAAACAGAGGGAGGTTGCGCAGACTGGCTTTGGCAAATGTCTTGGCGGTATAAATGTACTGGAGTGGCACGTACCACAGATAGAGGAGCGTGTCAAAGAAGGAGGTGTGGCAGAGGCACAGGTCGTGCTGTCTCGTGATCTCCTTCCACGGGAGAGACCCCTCCAGGAACTCCACGTGGATGTGCTGGCAGGTGAAGGGCATGATGCCCCCAAAGGTGCACGCGCAGACACACCGAGAGAGCGAGTGCCAGGTTTCTTTTCGTATGACCTTATTCTTGTATAATAGGGTGAGCACGCCGCACAGGGCCCAACTCAGTATCACGCACGTCACCACGTTCAGGGTGAACCACACCCGTAGTACAATGACCGGCAAGGCGCGTTGGCGTACGGCGTACAAGAAGGCGAGGTACACGACCGTGGCAATGATAATGGACATTTTGATATTAGTGGTTATCCTTTTTTTTTTTTTGTAGCGGGGGAGGAGGAAGGAAAGCATGACGCATAGGGGCTTGTCTACACACGCACCACCATGAAGAAGCAGACAATAGCAATACACAATCAACAACAAAGAAAACGCAGAAAACCTCAGCGAGAATAAAAAATAACACAATAATAATAATAAAAAAACTCAAAGGGGGCAATATTCGTTACCACTTTCCGCCATAACATTAGGTTCACTTTTATTATTTTTCAATCGATATGATTGTTTTCCTTTTTTTGTATATGTTAGAGTGAAATGAGCGACGTCGATGGCTGACACAAGGACGGAAAAGGGTAACGACGTCAAATACATAAAAAAAAAAAAAAATACTAAAATGCACTAAACTTCCTTGGAATGATAAAAAGAACTACATAATGAAACTTTTCGTGACACAAAAAAAAAAATCTGACAACTTATAATTATGAAAAAGAAAAGCAAATAGGGGTTTACTGGCAAAAATATCATTATGATTGTTCTCTTTTTTTTTTTTTTTTTCTTGGGTATATATATTAATGTGAGAACAAAAACTTAAAAAAACATACTTGTTTTGGAAACAGCTTTTCGCAAAACAGGAAAAACTAAAACAAAAATCCCAAAAACCATGGGTATTACAACAGTTCACATTGTCTGTCGTAGACCTCCGGCGTTCCTTATCACTGCGGTCGTGGCATCCTCCCCCACTGTATTTCAGGGCAGGCGAGGGGCGGGAGGGACATTCTAATCGGGGAGCCCGCGACCATCCTAGAGCCGATCGAAGGAGGGGCCACGAACCCCCGCACCCCGTTGAAGCCGCCGTCCTGTTCTATTTCAGTGGAGGACAGGGAGGTGTGTTCACTGCTTCGCTTGGTCTGGGGTTGGGCCGGCCGCTGGGGTGGGGCGCCCACCATGTAGTAGAAGGGGGCGGACAGGGGGGCCGGCACCCCGTACTCCGCTTCCTCCGGGCGAGGGACGCTCTCGGTGACGTAGTAGGGCTGTGGCACCGGGGGGTAGCCGTACACGTACGGGTACGGGGCGGCACCCGGCAGGTAGGGGACACTGTAGACGTCGGGGTAGGGCACGGGGTACATTTCGCGCATGGGGCCACTTCCGTCGTAGCCCATCATGGGCATACCGCCGCCGTGGGACAGGGGGACCATGGGATGGTGGGGAGCACTAGGATAGTATTGCACAGAGGCTTGCATCGAGGATGGTGGGCCTTTCTTCTTTTACGAGTTCTGTTTGAGCGAACAGTCTCAAATGAATCACTCTTGTAATTCGCAGTAATCCACGAAAGATTGGTTTCCCCGTGGTATAGCGATTTTGAGGGCACTAATTTTTTTTTTAATTAGTGTGTCTTTCTTGCGGTTGAAAATCGGGTTTTTGGCAAAATGAACAAATAGAACAGAAGATAACAATAGTAAAAAAAAAAAAAAAAATGGGAAAAACCTTTGTTGTGGAAAGAAGAGACGAAAGTGAAAGCAATAGCACGAATGACAGGACGGAAGCCAGTATAAACGCATATCCTTAAAACACGAACAACAATAATAAAAGTAAATGGATATATATTCGTAGAGTTTGCCTGTTTAGGCAGATATAGGAGTTAGACTCGCTTAAAAAAGTACATGGTCGCCATGGACAGGGGAGGATTGCGGGAGACACCCGTCTTTTCATCATTGAATATAATCCACTTGCCAGTGCTGTCGTCCTTGATGTGGGATACGTAGTGGCCCGTCTTCGCCCCGGAGCCCATGTGGCTAATCATACCCGACAGGGCGTAGCGAGGAGATCCATCTGTCTGTACCTTGGGGGTCGGCGCCGCCTTCCCCTGCTCCACCCCACCAGCGGGCTTGCTCAGTTCGGCTTGGATGTCGGGGTGACTGAAGATGTAGTCGATCGCCCGCTCCACGTTCATGTTCGTCTGGCGCAGTGCGTACTGGGCGACCTCCATGTCTACCCCCATACTCACCACCGTGACCAGTGCGACCTCATCCACCGGCACCTCAGGGGCCGACGCCTTCTTTTGCGGCGTCGCGACCTCCGTCATCTCCACCTCACCAGGGGCCAACCCGGTGGCCTTGTACGCGGACAGATCGATCATTTCGGGCACGTCGACGTAGACATCCATCTTTTTGGTGGTCAAGTCGCGGGGGTCAAAGTAGGCCCGCCGGATAGAGAGGACGATAGTGTCTGGGAATGAGGCAATCCTGGAGGACTGTCTATACACGGAGGGTTGGCCGCAGGAGGCACACTTGCACTCCACCTCATTGTCTGCGCAGAAATACTGGAGACACGCTTCCAGGGAGAAACGGGGCCGCTGGCTGTCCGCCGGCTTACTCTCGTCAATCGGTGGGATCCTTAGGGGGTCCACCGGGACAGGGAGGGAGAGCAAACTCTCTTTTTCCTGGTGGTACTTTACCTTCTGACACTTGCTGCACTGCACTCGTTGCTCCACTAGCAGGTCGAACCCGTGAAAGGCGGCTGTATTTCCATCAAAAGGACGGACGTGGCGGGCCATCTCCTCTAGCAGGTAGAGGAAATACTCCCCAGCATCCTGTTGCGAGCCGGTGGAGAACTCGGGGTGCTGCTGGGCGAAGACGGTCTTGAAGTAACGCACCCCAATGCCGTTCAACAACTCGGAGGGTAGGTTGGGTATGCTGAACTGTCCGGACAGCAAGCCGGACGCGATACGCTCTAATTGGCAGGCTCGGCAGTGGTACGGGTCGGACCGGCACTGCGCCTGATGCTTGGACTGTCCCCCGCTGTAGAATGCTTGTTGGAAAGCGGGGTTGTTGAAGAGGCACTGGAGAACAGAGGCGATGTAGCATGTGTTTCCAATGTTGTAGATACCGGTTCGCCCGGGGCCGTAAACTGGCTCCAGATTTTCGCCCGCCTCGGTGATTTTATCAAAATCAAACTTGGAGGAATAGTCGTACATCATTTCTCCCATTGTTTTCGCTGTCTTTTTCGCCGTCTTCACGTCCACTCCAAAGTGCGCCATGTGTGCGGCAAAGTAAACGTCCGATACATCATCGTCGCACTTGTAGCAGTAAAAGTCGCCTCCCACTGGGGTCACTGTGCCTAACTTCACCGAGGCTGGGTGTCCCGTCTCGGCAAAGTGTTGCAAGGCGTGCCCGTTACCCCCGGACTCACTGCGGGGGCACCCTATATTTCCACACGTCAGACACATCCAGTTATTCACGTTACACGCGCAACCCGCGGTGCTACATTCGAGGGTGGAAGTTGGTGGCTGACCTTCCGGGAAGGGAGACTTCTGCTGCGCGAGGCAGATAAGGTGGGGACACTGCGGCTTCTGGTAGTCTGCCCCCATTCCGTCGTCCTTTGCGCCCGCCACAGCGGCGTTGATGATACCTTGGTGACTATCTTTGGCGGACGCCGGGACCGCGGTAAAGATCAGCTTGCAAGAAGCGCAGCACACGGCGTATTGGTACTCCTTGGGCGCGGTGACACCGAGCATGTTGACGTCCTCCGTCTTCTCCACCTTCTTCTCGGGAAGCTCCTTGACCAGTGTGTACATGACGTGAGTGGGGTGGAGGCTCATGTGCTTTGGAATATGCGAAACGCACACGCCTGTGAAGCAGCACATGCAAACGTAAAGGCCGGCGTCGTGACGGCAAGTCTTGCAACAATACGCACATTCCTCCTTGTTCACGGTAGAATGAAACTTTGGCTCCACAATAGCACTCTCGTCAAAGCTGTGCGGGCACGCTTCGGCCGAGGGGGCAAAATTGATTAATGACATGTAAACTCTGTAAAAAATAAAATAAAATAACTAGTATTTTATCATGAGGAAAGACAGAGAGAGAGAGAGAAGACGGAATATTGTGGGTTCACTTATCTTTATCACACACAGGCACACCACTCCCAAAGGAGAAACGCGCTGATTGGAGTAAAACTATAGATTCGCTTCATTACTTTGCAGTTCAAAGTATTAAAAAGAACGAGAGGGAAAAATGCGCGCTATCAAATCCAATCTGAAAACCTACTCGTTTTTAAACACAGGGGTGCGCTTTTCGGCGAAGGCGCTCATGCCCTCTTTGCGGTCTTTTGTTGCAAACGTAGCCGCAAAAAGGTCCGCCTCGTACTGAAGACCCATGGACAAGGTGGTCTCCTGTGAGCCGTTAATCGCCTGCTTGATGAGTCGGCATGTGATTTGACTCTGCTGGCTGATTGTCGTTGCAATCTTGAGGGCCGTCGGCATCAGCTCCTCGTGCTTCACCACGCGCGACACCAGGCCCGCACGCTCTGCCTCTTCCGCGGTGTACTGCCAGCCGGTCAGGCACCACTCCATCGCCTTTGCCTTTCCGATCACACGGGGCAGCCGCTGCGTCCCGCCCATTCCCGGTAGAATTCCCAGTTTGACCTCGGGCTGGCCGAACTTGGCCTTCTCGCTGGCGACGATAATGTCACAAGCCATGGCCAGCTCACAGCCACCACCCAGCACGAACCCGTTTACGGCGGCAATAATGGGTTTTCTGATAGTGGGCAGGCCTGTACGAAGCGCTGAAAGGTCATCGTGTCTAAGTGCGTCCGTGTACCCCTCCAGCTTCAGCATCGACTTGATGTCGGCGCCCGCCACAAAAGCTCGGTCAACTCCAGTAATAATCATCACAGAGAGCGCAGGGTTCTGGTCGCACTTGATCAACTCTTGTATGAGAGTGTCGGAGACCTCCTTATTGAGGGCATTAAGCTGTTTGGGTCGGTTAATCGTCAGAATGGCGATGGCATCCTGGGTCGAGACCTTGACCACGGGCTCGGCGGCGTTGCGGAGGAGGACGGCCAAACGAAACATTGAAAGGAGCGGTGAGTATTAAGGAAAAGTGTTAAAAAAAAAGAGAGCGGAAAGCGCTACGCAGAGACTTGTAAAGAGAGGGAAGAGCCGAATTTTGGATCAACACGCTTCGTCATATCACTGTGCGGGTGGCGGCACGCGGGTCAACAAAAGGGATAAAATCAGTGTTGATACTGACAATAACAAAAAAAAGGGTATTAAAAAAAAAGGGGGAAAAAGTATACATATATACTTCTCGACTGTGTATGAACATCATTTGACGATTTTATCCAGTTTACTTTGTACATCTTTTGCCATTTCTTCCTGTGATCGTTGGACTTCCTTGTCCTTCTTTGCAGCAAGGCTGACCATGCGTGTCATGCACTCCACCGCAAGTTTCACGTTGGCAACCGCGCTCTCCATCGTGACGCCCTTAAAGAAGGGGTGCGCCAAAAGTTCAGCACAGGACAGCCGCTCTTCCGGGTCGCGGACGAGGCACTTTTGTATAAAATCTCTCGCCTCCGCGGAATAATTTCCGGTGGCAGGCAAAGATGGGGTGGTGTCACCGGAGATTTTGCCTAAAAGCTGGAAGAGATTCATTTCCTCCGGCGGGGCCCAAGGATTGCGTCCTGTTACCGTGGCGACCATGGTTAGCCCGAGAGACCACACATCACTGCTGAAGCTATACGCCCCCTGTTCCAGCCTTTCGGGAGCCATAAAGTACATTGTACCGACGTAAGTGGAGGACACATCCAACGTCTGAACCAGTTTCGACACCCCAAAGTCCGCAATCTTGACAAAGCCGCGTTCGTTTATCAGTAGGTTGCTCGGTTTTAGGTCCCTGTGGATGACACGCTTCGTGTCGTGTAAATACATGAGACCGGACACAACCTGAAAGTAAACGTCCCGCAGGATCGATTCGTCTAAACCGTCCCAGAAGAAACTCAAATCCTTGACCGTGTAGGACATCCACTCCATTGGAATGACAATACACCCCTGGTCAGAATCCCAAAAGGCACCATAATTCTTCATCACAAACGGAGAGTCATTTTTCGAGCTGAAAAACTGTAGCTCGCGGTCAACCTCGTCGCGGTGCGTTTTTGAAGAAATCGGAATGCACTTTAACGCGACCGGCGTCCCGTCTTTGAGGCGAGCAAACGAAACGTCGCCACTAGCGCCGCGGCCCACACTCTTTTTGTCGCCAAAATCGATTTGATCTTTGGTCACGGTTCCTGGAAGCTTCCTTCCGTCCTTCGTGTACATGCCGTTCTCGTTGAAAAGAAACGCGCGCAGTTGAATGGAATTGTTATTTTTAATTTGGTATGACTGAATGTCATTTTTGTAGCTTTCGACCGCCGCCGCGTCAAGGGCCAATCCGGGTCTTTTCTTCATTTTTTCTTGCGGTTGTGTTGATATATTATATTTACTTTAATTGCGATTACTATCAAAGAGAAAACCTGGGGGTAAAAAGATAGCCGTTCGGTCTAACGCTGTTTTTGTAATCAGCGTGATACACAAATAAAGTCAGAAGAAGTAGCCGGGCGTATTTGTGAGGTAATACATAAATAATAAAAAAGCGGGGGGCAAAGGAAAAGGAACGCACGGCTATAAAACAGAGAGTGAAATACGGAACCCAAATTACGCAAGGTTGGGAAACGCAAAAAAAAAAAAAAACGGATACTTCTGACAGCCACCACCACCTACATTTTATTGTATTTGTGTGCTTGTCTGGACCGCTTGCAAATTGCGCACAACGGGTTTCCCCACTGTTGTTTAAACGTGGTACACTGTTTTTTGGCTGCGGGAGAACTTTCCCGTGACACTGGCGTGGGTGTTGTGCAACGTGAACTTGGGTTAGAAAAAGTGATGGGTGATTTCTGCCGTGTCGCGGCGGCTGCCGGGCTCCCTGTTATGCTGTTCCTTGAAGAAGTCAAGTGGCTGTTCACGCTCCCCTCACGACAGACTCTCGCTGAGGAACCGCGTGAAGGTCCGTCAAGAGGACGGCTAGAACTTCTCCTTCTATAGCGGCTTGAGGTGGGCGCCTGCGATTTGCTCGGTGACACAGCTGCTTTCTCAACAGTCGCCGCCGGCAGTGGTGGGAAATCCACATTTTTCCTCGG
Organism: Angomonas deanei; assembly: GCA_903995115.1. NCBI lineage: Eukaryota > Euglenozoa > Kinetoplastea > Trypanosomatida > Trypanosomatidae > Angomonas > Angomonas deanei. The sequence goes on from LR877155.1 coordinate 657,429, forward strand.
TTGAACGACTAACGTCCCGACCGATTCGCCTTCAAATACGTTTTTAATTGGGAGTCTGTTAGAGAGAACACGGTTTCCGTAAAGCACTTGAAGCTCTGAGGGTTTAAAATTGGACACGCGTAGAAGTTCTGGTGCTTTAAGCAAAACATCCGAAATATCGCTGTCTTCCGGAAGAAGTAGTTTCACTGCCTCATCGTCAGACAAACACGGCTCCCTCAGCCATATCTTTAGCATTAAAAATGAAAAAAAAAAAAAAATCTGTCTTAATAAATAAGAAGGGGTACAAATCTGTGTGGCGAAGGCGCGCAATGCGGGGAGGAAAAAAAAAAAAAAAAGACGCATATGCGACGAAACAACCAAAAGAAGCAAATGACAGCAATGGAAGCAACAAGAAAAGTTATCAACGATGTGTCCAGAGAGGCAACTACAGAAAGAGGTCATCCAGATTTACTTTGCCAGGGGAATCCGGCTTAACTTCAGCACTGCGTACCTCCTGATTCACAGGTGCATTTTGCGTTGCAGGCGAAGGGGAAAATAAATCTTCCACGTTCTGAGGTTGAGCAAAAGACTGCTGTTGGTGTTGGGAAAGCGCAGCAGCACCCCGTTTTTCTCTCGTTATTGCTTTTGACACGCCTTGCTCGTTTTTTATATTATTGTATTGCACGGAAAGCTTTTGTGTGTCCGACGATGAATCTCTCAAGAAGATGGCCAGCTGTGTTAGAAACACGTTGCACGATGACCAACCCGCCATTGCGGTTTGCTCCAGTGCATACTGTGTTGACTCCATCGCATTCCTCAACTCGCGAAGGTACAAATCACCGACCACCTCTAAATCAGCCGAGGCGATGTTTAACTCCCTTTCACAGTTTGCGTACTCCCCATGGTATGGACTATACTTTGAAAGTTCCGCTTGCTTCACCTGTACCTTTCGGCGCAGAGTATCTAGTTCAGTTTGCTTTAACGCGACGCTCTTTTTTGCAGCGGTATGCAACAGCTCTATTTGGTTGATCGCCCCCTGATTTAGTCGTTTAACGGTTTCGCCTGTACTCAAAAAATCACGTGCAGCGCCCCTCAGGGACGCGTTCAAGGCCTCGATCTCATTAAAGTAGCGAGAAAAATCAGACGGAGCAGAATCCGGCGCACTGTCGTTGCGAATCTCGATTTCACTGTCGCAGTATTGGTGAAACTTTCGCATTATTTTAAAAATGTTTGTAACTTGGTTGCTTAACTTGTCGATAGTTTGTGTAACATCGGAAAACTCTTGGTCCAGCTGTAAAACGTATTTGCGTGTTTTTTCTACGGATTGGCTTCTTTTCTCAAAGATGACATCTCGGGTTCGATCGAACTCTCCCACAAACGACAGCAACGACAGTTTGCTTTTTTGTAGAAGATGTTGAAATCCATTCTCTCCCTTGAACTGCTCGAGCGACACCCCGAGGCTATACAAAAGATTCTCCATCACTTTTAGGAAAATATAAATATTCTTGAGACCTCGATATAACAGTACACAAAAAAAGAGAAGTGGGGAAAGATATGAGCGTAATTAAAAAAAAAAAAAAAAGCAAATCTCGTGCCTTTTCTCAGGGGACAGCAAACTTCCCAGTAAAACTACTGTTCTGCTCAGGTTATACGTTTACAAGTTTTCATTTTTTAAAACGTACTCATTATTTCAGAAAGATTAGTTTAATTTTTTTTTTTTTTCATTATTATTATTTCGTAGAAAAGCAAGGCCGCTCCGTTATGTCAACTTCTTTGATAGATATGTTCTCCTTAAATAAACGGGTTTTGGTACAAGCCATCGAAAGCGTCAAAGGTTTCCTGGATGAAGAAGGGATCCATGTCGTCAGAGGCCGTGAAGAGAGAAAAGACAGAATCCTTCCTAACCTTTTCCGTTCCCTGCTTCCATTTTATTTCCTGAATATCGGTAGTGTTCCCCTCTGAGTCAATTGTGCGGGAAATTTCTCCTGCTTCCGTGTACATGTTTGGTCTCAGGGTCAGCACGAGCTTCCGGATACCCTTTCCCTCTTGTGTGAAGAATTTAACCTCGAAGGCAGTGATGGCCCTCGCAATTTTGGGGTCGACTGTCTTGTTCATGAGAGGAGCTATAGGCGAGCCTTCGCCGCCGAATGCGGTTCCCCAAAACCCGTCAATCTTTGCTAGAACAGCCTGTCGCTCTTGAAGGTGCTTTTCTATTTCTCCGTTACGGTAGGACACAGCAAGCTCGCTCTCTTTTTTGAAGCGCTTCTCGTCGACCTCCTTGAGAGCGGAAGAGAATTCACTCAGCTTGTCACGAACGCGTTTTTCGATCATATTGTAAATAGTATATATCCTGTGTATGCTAAGTGATCAAATAATGCGTATCAAAGGAAATATAAGACGATGGCAAGAAATGAAGAAATAAAGAGGGAGGAAAAACGGGTAGTTCGAAAGAACAACAAACAAAAAGGTTGTCGGGCCTCATTCATTGAACTCGTGCCACCGACAGTAAACCGTGCGACCAAATAACAAGTAGAACAAAAAAAAAAAAAAAGTCGTAGTAAATTAGTTGTAGTTGAGTATTTTTGATGAAAATGAGGGAGAGAGACAACTCCATCGGGTTAGAATTTTTTTTTTTTTTCATATCCTCTTGGCCAGCTCCACACCAAGCATGCAGGCGTAACGGATACCGTTGTACAGCAAGGGGTAAGCGGGTGCCTCAGCGGCCCCGTTTTGCTCGCCGAGCTCCTGATGGTGTTTTTCTTCATCGCGGAATTTCACAATGTACTTCTTAACGTCATCCCACGCCTCTTTTTCTTGTTCGGACTCTTTTTCAGACGGTACGGTTCTATCCATTTGCTCCATTTCCCGTAGTTGGTCGTTGTAATGGTCGAATATGGTAATTTCAACCGCCGCGTGGCAGCACATCATCGCCTCCTTTCCCAGCAAAGCTGTTCCCGCACCCATCACAAAAGCACCAGCTTTAAAAAAGGGGTCCAACACAGTTTTGCTCACCCCGTGTTTCTCTGCCAACTCATCCATGACCCGACGATGCACTATTTCATCATCCAATATTTCCTTTACGATTGGGACTGAGTCACATAGGGGCGACATAAAACGCAGCTGGTTCGCCGCGATTCGCACCGCCGCCACTTCTCCCGCATTGTCCACGCGAACTATTTCGTCAATTTTCTTTTGCTTGATCGGTGCGGCAAACACGGCTCGTGCGATTCGTGTCGAACTAGCGATGCCAAATCGCAGCATTTTTTATATTTGTTTTAGTATTTGGAATTGCTTTATTTTGTGAACTACGCTCTTAAAACAGGAGGTGCTACTGGGGGTGGGGAAAGGGTGTTTTTTTTGGGGGGGCGGGATCTTTGGCGTTTTGCTTTTTAGCCGCCGGGCGAGGCGCCGCGGGGACCGGCGGGCGGGGCGCCCGCGGTCTTTCTAGGCCCCGTTTCCCTTTGCGCGGAGGGGTTTGTTGGCGCCCCGCCTCCCCTGGCCGCCAGCGTAAAGCGCGGCGCCCCCTCACCGCCGCGCCGACCCGCAGCGAAAACAGCAACAACCGCCCCAACCCCACCCGCCCCTCCCCCTCACAGTCCAGCCAATAAGAAATGTCTATCGCAGAAGCAAGCGTCATATGCAAAGAGTTTGTCAGCTTTTTGAATAAAAGCGTCACCCCGTTTCACGCCGTTGAGGAATCTGCCAAGGTGCTTTCGGCAATCGGGTACAAAAAACTCATTGAAGGCACCACGTGGCCGCAACTAAAGCAAGGCGACAAATATTTCGTCACCCGCAACGACTCGAGTATTGTGGCATTTGCAGTCGGCGGAAAATATACGCCCGGCAATGGAGTGAAAATTGTTGGGGCGCACACCGACTCCCCCAATCTTGCCTTAAAGCCCCACAATAAATCAGAAAGGGAACAGTACGAAAGAGTGAGTGTTCAGTGCTACGGCGGCGGGCTGTGGCATACATGGTTTGACAGAGATTTAACCGTTGCCGGAAGAGTATTTTACAAGTCCAACGAAAAAGTGGAGAGTAAATTAATTCATGTAAAAAAACCCATCATGCGGATTCCGACCCTCGCGATCCACTTGACAAGCGGCCCTGAGCGCGATGCGTTTGCACCTAATAAAGAGCGACACGTTGTTCCAGTGATAGCCACTAAAATTGCCGCCGAGGTAAATAAAAAAAATTCGGAAGATAATTATTCGGTGTCCTTGTTCAGCCTTCTCGCGGAGACGCTAGGATGTGCGGTAGAAGATATTGTTGACTTTGATTTGAGCGTGGTGGACACACAGGATGCTGTCATTGGCGGCGCCAAAGATGAATTTATTTTTTCCCCGAGACTGGATAATTTAGTCTCGTGCTTTTGTGCGCTGGAAGGACTAAAAAAATCGGACTCCACACTGAAGGACGACAATATGATACGAATGGTGTGTCTGTTTGACCATGAGGAGGTTGGCTCGAGTTCCTCCCAGGGTGCGGGTGGTACCCTCATCCCTGACATTATCGAATATATTGTGAACGGAGCCTCTCTTCGGTCGACACTGGTGGCAAACTCATTTTTGCTTTCAGTGGACGGAGCACATGCGGTTCATCCGAATTATGGGGACAAGCATGAAGAAAATCACAGACCCAACCTCCACAAGGGCCCTGTAATTAAATACAATGCAAATACGCGTTACGCTACCAACGGATTCACCGGTGCAACTGTGAAGAAAATCGCGGCAGATTCCAATATACCTCTACAGGAGTTTGTGGTGAAAAATGATTCGCCTTGTGGTTCCACCATTGGTCCCATCCTTTCCACATTGAGTGGAATTAAGACGGCCGATATGGGCAACGCGATGTTGAGTATGCACAGTATTCGCGAAATGTGTGGCACTCTCGATATTTTATACCTTGCAAATTTCCTCGAGTCTTTTTTTAGCAAGTATAATATTACCCCCTGAGGTTTAATAGGAGAAAAAAAAAAAATGGATTAACACAAAACACATATACAAAAAAAAAAAAAAAAAAGAATCCGAAGGCCAAAAATGAGTTTTAACATGACCCGATTTTATTTATACGAAAATCACTTTTTTTATATATATAGTTGTTTACCTGGCTCGAGTTATACCCCACGCGACAACGAATTCATTCACTGAGGCGCTCGCAAATTTATGCAGTACTTTCATTGTTGACCGTCTATTTTTGAATTCCTCAAACTAAAAACCACTTCTTTGGCATCAGACGTTTCATTGCACTAATACTTTCTTATTTTTCATTCACGTGGTCTTTCCATTGTACTGCATCTCTGTAATATATTTTCTTTCTCTCTTTCTCTCTTTCTCCCAAACCTATTTTATTCTGTTTTTAAAAAATATTTATGCAGTCACGTTGATATAGAAGATGGGTCGTTTCAAGCCTCTGGCTATCAAGAAGAAGTACGGTAAGAAGATCAAGCAGAACAAGCCTGTTCCGTACTTCATCCGACTTCGCACCGGTAACCGCATTAAGTGGAACGAGAAGCGCCGCCACTGGCGCCGCACGAAGCTCAACTACTAATGTGATCATGTGACACGTTTCATTTTGATTTTTATTTTATCATGATTAAACCAAAAAAAAAAAAAAGGAAATATATATAGAGGATTAGTTGTACCGTGCTGTTCTCGGTGTCTTCGTTTGCCCACTGTGCTATGCTTCCTTCATTCTCTCTCTCTCTCTTTTTTTTTTTTTTTCAACATACCAACACTAAAATTTTTTTTCACGGTTTTCTGCAGTTTTCAGAAAGCCGTACGAATTTATTTTCTTTACTAAAGAAATTTGTTGTGTTTCAGATAAATAAGTCAGCGGAGCGAAAAACGTGTGACACCGTTGCCGTACTAAGCCTGAACAGCCTTTTTATCTTATATTTTGCTGTTCTTGTTTGAATACTCGCCGAAACAGTAGGCCGAATAATATTAAGCACAGTAATATCGAGAAAAAAAAAATTGAAGAACGTAAAATCACGTTTTTCCGCTATTTTGGGTAATTTTATTTATTACAGACAGATATATTTATTTTTAGTGCGAAGGCGGGACCGCCGAACATTTTTTGTCCCTGCGAATAAATTAAAAATATAACATCGTGATAAGGGGGGAAATATCGGTTCGTCGTCTTAACAGGTTGATTGCCCTCGAACACTAAGCACACACACAAAAAAATAAAATAAAATAAAAGAAATAGCATCCACTAATTGTTGTATTTTATTTTTAACGTTTAAAGAAAAGAACAATGTCCGCTCAACCAACCACACGAGTCCAAGTAGCTATCCGTATTAGGCCAACCATTAAAAAAGGAAGCCATAACGAGAAAGTGGTAGTTTCACAATCCGGCCATAACGGCGTACTAGTTAATGAAGACACAAAAAACGAAAAAAAATATGTATACGATAATGTTTTTGGTAGCACCGCATCGCAGTCAGACGTGTACGAAAAAATAGGACGGCCGATGCTAGAGGAGGCGTACAAGGGATTTAACGTTTGTCTGTTTGCCTACGGCCAGACCGGAAGTGGAAAGACGCACAGTTTGATTGGTGACATTTACGACGAGGACAAGAAGGGCATCACCCCGCGTTTTATTCAGGACCTGTTCGACGAGGCGCAGCGGCGGGTGGATGAGGACCCCGAGCTGACCATCAAGGTGTCTTTCACGATGATTGAGGTATATATGGAGAAAGTGCACGATTTGTTAGCCCCCCGTCAAAAAGGTGTAGAGAGCGAGTCGTTAGAGATCCACGAAGACTCCAACCGACGGGTCTACGTGAAGGGCGCCAGTGTGCATCACGTGCTGGGGTACGAGCGTGCGATGCAGCTGCTGAAAAAGGGAAACGCGAGTCGCCAGACGGCGGAGACGAAAATGAACGAGACGAGCTCACGGTCGCATGCCATCATGCAAATTAGTATGTCGCAAGAATTCGAGTCAATTGACAAGAAGGATCTGGAGTGTACGATTTCCCTCGTGGACCTCGCCGGCAGCGAGCGGCAGTCCAAGACGGAGTCGAGCGGACAGAGTTTTGAGGAGGCGAAGAAGATTAACCACTCGCTGCTAATGCTTGGCCGCGCGCTGAACTCCTTTAGCGACCGCAAAAATCAGGACGCCTTCATCTCTTTGAGGGAGTCGAAACTCACCCGACTGCTTTCGGAGAGTTTTGGAGGAAATAGTAAAACGTGGATGCTGGCGACTGTGTCACCCACCTTGTACAATATAACGGAAACGATTTCCACGTTAGACTACGCGAGTAACGCGCTGGCCATTAAAAATAAGGCGAGAATTAATAAGAGTATTCGTGATTTGGAATTTAGGGATTTGGTGAAACTGAGGGAGCACCTAGAGGCTTGTCTCACGCAGGAAAATGAAGCACTTGCTGTGTGTAATAGTAAAGTGGAGGAGACGAATATTTTGATAGCTAAATTAAAGGAAAGGGTTCAAACCTCTAACAACGTACAAATAGAAACCGAGCTGGAGCGGGCGTTAGACGAAAGAATCAATATTACGAAAAAGCTGAAGTCGGTTCTTCAGGCAAAGAAGGGCGGCTCCATGAGTTGTTTTTCTGGTGTTTGCACGTTTAAGGTGTCCGCTGTCGGGAAGGAATATTTTACTCTCGTGGTACCAGTGTACGATTGTGGTGGACCCCCGCCCCTGTTGGTGTGCCACACAGACACGGTCTGGAAAGACGGAGATGCCACGTGTGACGTCCATTGCAGCGAAATACTTCACTTCCCTTCATTTGCTTCAGGGGGTGCGCGGGTGACGATGTGGATGGGTAAATTTTCCGACTCCAAGGTAAGCTCGTCGGTTGTTCGCGCCGACGATGGAAACCCTCAACTTTTGTGTTCGCAGCGCTTTGTAGTGGAAGATGTGTCTTCGCCACGCACATTTTTCCAAGAACAACCGTTTTACATTTGTGTGGAAGGGTTTCTTCCTTAATGACCCCTTTTTTCTCTGTGTACTGTCCAAAGTCTTCTTTTTTTTTTTTTTCTGTTTCGAAAAAATAAATCTTCCCCTTTTTTTTTTCGTTACAGCCGCGACTTTTCGCGCCCACCTTTTCTGTCTCCCTCCTCGTCTCGATGCCATTGGTAGTGTATTTTCAGGTTTTTAAAAGTAGAATAGAAACAACAACAACAAAAAAGTACCATGGCCGATGCCAAAGAGGGTTCGCGTGTCCAGGTGTCCGTTAGGATTCGCCCGCTTTTAAAACAGGGCAAGCAAGCGGACAAAGTGGCAACCTCCGAGTTAGATGATTCCACTATTTCCGTTGCGGAGGACAAACGGAGCCCAAAGACATATGTGTTTGACAACGTTTTTGGCAGTTCCACGCCGCAGTCAGACGTGTACGAAAAAATAGGACGGCCGATGCTAGAGGAGGCGTACAAGGGATTTAACGTTTGTCTGTTTGCCTACGGCCAGACCGGAAGTGGAAAGACGCACAGTTTGATTGGTGACATTTACGACGAGGACAAGAAGGGCATCACCCCGCGTTTTATTCAGGACCTGTTCGACGAGGCGCAGCGGCGGGTGGATGAGGACCCCGAGCTGACCATCAAGGTGTCTTTCACGATGATTGAGGTATATATGGAGAAAGTGCACGATTTGTTAGCCCCCCGTCAAAAAGGTGTAGAGAGCGAGTCGTTAGAGATCCACGAAGACTCCAACCGACGGGTCTACGTGAAGGGCGCCAGTGTGCATCACGTGCTGGGGTACGAGCGTGCGATGCAGCTGCTGAAAAAGGGAAACGCGAGTCGCCAGACGGCGGAGACGAAAATGAACGAGACGAGCTCACGGTCGCATGCCATCATGCAAATTAGTATGTCGCAAGAATTCGAGTCAATTGACAAGAAGGATCTGGAGTGTACGATTTCCCTCGTGGACCTCGCCGGCAGCGAGCGGCAGTCCAAGACGGAGTCGAGCGGACAGAGTTTTGAGGAGGCGAAGAAGATCAACCACTCGCTGCTAATGCTTGGCCGCGCGCTGAACTCCTTTAGCGACCGCAAAAATCAGGACGCCTTCATCTCTTTGAGGGAGTCGAAACTCACCCGACTGCTTTCAGAGAGTTTTGGAGGAAATAGTAAAACGTGGATGCTGGCGACTGTGTCACCCACCTTGTACAATATAACGGAAACGATTTCCACGTTAGACTACGCGAGTAACGCACTGGCGATCACCAATAAAGTAAAGGTGAACAGCGCCTACAGAAGCATGGAGCTGAAGGAGTTAAAGATTTTGGTGGGCCTGCTGGAGAAGCGGCTGGAGGCGGTGGGGAGGGCGCGGGATAAGAAGTCGGTGGAGCTGGCTGATTTAGAGGAGGAGTACAATGTGCTCAAACTGGCGGCAGATAGCACGGAAAGCCAGGAGCAAACGAGACTTCACTTGTTGGACCTCTGCAACCGAATAAAGGAGGAGAATGCGCTTCTAGAGAAGCGGGTGGCGGCGGCGGAAGAGGGTGTGCTGTGGAGCCTGGACAATGAAAAGTGCGGCGGGTTTTTCAAGGGACGGCATCAATTGACCCTTGCGGCCATTATGGAGCAGAAAGATTCTGTCTTTTCCCTCCCGCTGATTACCGACACCGGTTTGGTCACCAAAACCTCACTGCGCCTCAAGTTGACCATTCACGATGTGCGCTGCGAAAACGTGTCCCTTTTTAGTCTATCCTTTTCTCTTCATATAGTTGGTGCTGCGAATATCCCCCAGCAGTGCAGCACCCGCTCCTTCTGCTCCGTGACGGTGGTGAGTGACGGCGAACAGAGACGGTTTTCGTCGGGTACCGTCGAGGAAAACCAGTGCCCAGAGTACAACTTGGTGCGCGAATTTCAGGTGGACAATGCCGACAGTAAAATCCTTAGCGAACCGTTTCTTCTATGCGAAGTTTTCGCATTCAGCTATTAGAGCGCCCCATAACCAGGGCAAAAGGAGATTATTGTTACAGTGATGCATCTGACTCAAAACAAGCCGATGAGCGGCTCATGACGTTTTTTTTTTTTTTTTTCGTTTTCTTCCTCCGACATTAGCTTTCTCTCTTTCTCTTTCCCCCCACTAAGTATCACCTTTCCCGAAAATAAGAAAACTACCAGCGACAGAAGAAGAGTTGCTCATTTTTAGGATTGCCCAAACATAGTTTGTTTTCACTGTGATTTGTCATCCAATGTACGCCCGTGGATACGCCACTACGCGCGACCGACCCAAGGGTCAGCGCACACAGCGGGCTGACGCTGCACACTTAGATCCGTACAATAATGGCTATAGTGCTAAAAAACCCACATACCTTGTCTCTCCTTTAGAAAACGACGCACCCCCGCCACTGAAGTCAACCAGCTCCCGTCCCAACTCCCCCAGGACCGGCTCACCCAGTCGCGCCAGTCGCCCACCGATCTCCAGGCCTATCGTGCTAGGCGTCTTTGATGAGTCTACCCGCGTCAGCGGAAAAAGCGTTCCCAGCAAGAAAAGTGCCCATCAGCGTCCCGCACTCTCATCGAATCCACCGACGAGAGTATTTACCTCTTCCGCCAACACCAGGGAGAGTGTGCTTCCCATGAGCGGTCAAAGGGCCCATGAGCAGCCAAAACCACAATTAGTCGCACCTCCGGTGCAGAGGGAACCTTACAAGTACCTCATTCCCCCACAGAGCTCGAAGGATCATAATAAGCTCGTCGTCGTGCTAGACTTGGATGAGACGTTGGTGTACGGGCGGGAAGGGCCCGTCCGCGTCCGCCCAGGCACGGCGGAGCTGCTGCAGTGCCTGAAGGACAGAGCGGAGGTCATTGTCTGGACGGCGGGATCGCGGGATTACGCGCTGGAGGTGATTAACATTATTGACCCGTTCTGTGCCATTCAGCACTGCATTTACCGTCACCCCATGTGGTGGACGGGTGAGATTGGCTGCACAAAGGACTTGAATCAGTTGGGCCGTCCGCTGGAAAAGACGGTCTTGATAGATAACACCCCTGACGTGTTTAGAGCCAACCCCACCAACGGCATCCTTGTCAGTGATTTCCTTGGAACCGTGTTTAAAGCGGACCGGGTTCTCTTCACGCTAGCTGATATATTTGACTTTATCTTCCGGCGCATAAGTGACCCAACCGTCGGGAGCATCTTCGCCAGTAAACGAATCATGCTCCGCCGCGTTCCGCTGGAGAGCAATCGAAAAATAGAGCTCTACACCTTGGCGGCAGACGATGTAGAGAACCACATGTACATCTCCCCCGCTCAGCGCTCTCTCTTGCAGTACTTGCATTAAAAAATAAAAATAAAAATGAGGATGGCGGAACGCCTAGTCCTGCCGTGGTGGGCCTCAAATAATAATAAAATTATCATAGTCTTCCATTGTATTTTGCTGTTTATTTATTCGTTTATTTTTGCGCCCCGCACCAAACAAAACTCGTGTATTACTTTAAATTATTGGAAAGAAAGAAAAAAGAATGTAATATCTGTAAGTGTGTAAAGTCAAAGTTTAGAATTCAAACCTATTACATTTCTGTACCAGTACAATCGTTGTTTTCATTTTTTGTTTTGTTTTTGTATTTTAAATATTCAACAAAAAGTAAACATAAAAATCGAATTGTTGTGGTCATTGATCCTTTTTGCTGAAGTGAACCTCTCTGGATAAACAAAACTGTGAGCCCACCACTGCCTATTCGTATTTCTCTCTCCACCGCTAGCCTCTTGCCATTCTGGTTGTTGTTGTCATTCCCCCAATGTTCAGTCCCACCAAACACGCCCGTCGTCATCTTGAGGTACTACGCGTCCCTTCTAGTATTCTCTTCGCGATCGCCTTCGTCTATCTGTTGTGGTCGAATATGGCGGAAAAGAAGGAAGGAGAGGTTCCTGTGAGGGCTAGCCTGAAAAATTGGTTATTGGCTTATTACAGCGTTGCCGGACTTATATTTTCCTTTTGCTACATATACGAAAACCTCAGGGGTTACTTTATTCACACCCCCAGGCACTTGTCCCTCACGAACGATTACCTGCACTACGAGCCGCAAAAAGCCCACAAGCTGGAGGCGTTCGAGTACGACACACCGCTGACATGGTACGAAAAAGCAAAGATGATTTTTTTCATTGGCACGGGGATCGCACTGATTCGTTTTGTGTTTTTTGTGGTTTTCATATCGATAGCAATGATGCTTTTTAGTTTCGCCGGAAATCGGCGGGAGTCCCCGAAGCGATTTCTAGTCTTTTCCCAGCTGTGCGTTTTTTTCGGTAACATCGCGCTGGCGGCCGTCGGCATTTACAAGGTACAGCTGTATGGAGAGAAAGTGGCCCCCCGCAGCAAGTGCAAGTTAATCATTTCCAATCACAACTGCGCTATCGAGGTCATTTTAATTTGGGTTTTGAGCCACTTTCCTTCGTTTGTTTCACGTCGAGAGAACTGTAAATTCCCATTTTTTTCTGGCATCATAAAGGCCTGTGATGGGGTTCTTGTGGACCGGAGTTCAGCATCGTCCCGCCAACGGACACTGGAGGCGATTATTGAACACGCGGAGGATCCAAGTTCCTCTCAGCTCATCATATTCCCCGAAGGCACAACCGGTAACCAGCGCACCCTATTTTTATTTCGCAAAGGTGCGTTTGAGGCGGGTGTGCCGGTACAGATGATCTGCGTCTATTTCCCCTATAAACACTTCAACCCGGCGTGGACAGGGAGAGAGACGGGGGGAAATAATCTAAAAGATATTGCGTTGAGGCTTTGCTCCCAATTTGTGACCCACGCGGAGGTGCGGGTCCTGCCGGTGTACTACCCCACCGAGGAGGAGAAGGCGAATGCTATTGTGTACGCGAACCATTGCCAAAAAATGATGGCCTGCGTTCTGAAGGAAAAGGTTAGTGACGCCACGACAAAGTACGCGAAGGAGGCAGCGGCTGCCTACGAGCAAAAAAGAAGATGAGCAACCAACAACAATGACATCACCGAAGGATTTATTAGGTGTGTGCTTTGTGATTCTCATCTTTTCCGTATCGTTTTTTTTTTTATATATATATATATATATATATAATTAATGAATTTGCTTCGTTGCTTTTTTTTTTTTTTTTCGAATATACATATATCTATACAAATCGCTTTCGCGGCAAGGATCCGACCCCCGTACCAGAGGCAACCACCCGGAAAGCGAGGCCATCAGCGAATCGCTTGTTATCGACACGCTTTCCCTTTCATGGGTCCGACATCCCCCTCCCCACCCGAAGAATGATTTCAATAGAAACGGTTCCAGAGAATACCCTCATTGGGTTCAAAGCCCTACCCACGCATGATGTGCAAAGAGCCATAGAGAATATGGCCGCCCTTCCATCGCTCACCCACTGGTCAGCCCTCTACCCGCAGCTGTCGCTCCGCTCCTCGGTTCACTATTTACCAAATCAGTGGGAGCGAGGGGAAGTGGAGGCCTCCATTGCGCTGCTGTACAACACGGTTCCCCTCCGCGTGATCGTCTGCCGCGACAGCCGGATGAGCTCGTCGATGAGCAGTGACGACAAGGCGGCCGCTCTGAGGGAGATTTTACTCCGAGAGGCACACATTGACTTGGGCGGGGCACTTTTGATGGAGGGTTGGGTACGAAAGGGTTTGTACTCTGCATGCTGGACGCGGAGGACTATGAGATGATCATCCCGCACAACTGTTGTGGCGCGATTCGGGGTGAGGTGGCGTTTCGGTGCAGGAACAGCGCCACTCTTCCAGAGTGCACAGGGGAGGTGGTGGGCCATCGTCTACTGCCGGCGACAGTGCTCGATCCCATCGAGTTGGGCGAGCAGTTAGAGAAATTATTCGACGGGCCTGCCACTTGTCAAGAATTGCGAAATTTGTTGCACCTACAATGACCGATACCGGTCTTCTACTTTTTAAAAAAAAAAAATGAGCTAAAAGTAATGAGGCTCTGATTTTGCGTTTACACTTCTTCCTGAATTCCTGAAAGTCAATTTCCCCTCCCCTCCTTTTCGTGTTCCCGGAAGCCACCATAGGAAGGGACTTTATAATTCCTTTATGCAGTGCAGCGATGATTGGAGCACCCAAAACAATGAAGAGTTTGGTAGATGCGTAGACAGCTTTCTGATGGCCCCTCTACCCCAATGTCTGCAGTCATTGACCACCGTCCCGGCTGGTGCACAGGAGGTCGCAGGTGGAAAGGTGACATTAGTATTTCCCGGGGACACGCCGTCCAAAGGGAAGCGAGCGGTGCCCATTTATGAAGCGCTGCTGGACAAGGGGCGGAAGTCGGAGGAACAGAAAATTCTGCGCAGGGAGATGGCGATACGCGATGAACTGTCCGCGCTCCAACCCTCCCCCTGCATTAACTTGAGTGGACGTAGCGTAGGCTCTGGTAAGATAGGAAGAGAGGGACGCATTGAAGACAAACTCCTTTCGCGTGCAAAGGAAAACGAAACAAGATGGCAGGAACATGTAAAGGAGGTTATTCGATCAAAGGAGGAAAAGGAGTCGGTTGGGTTGACCTTCAAACCGACGATCACCAATAAAGGCAAGTCGTCCAACGCTAAATTTAGAACGGAGGCGGAGAACTACAGAAACCGCCTCCTTCAGAAGAGGGCGGAGGCGATGGCGGACCAGTACAATAGGGAGACCCAAGGTAGGGAGGCAAGCCGTGGCATACCAACCATCTCCCCGCATTCACGGAGACTGATGTCACGGTCCCATCTTCGTAGTCCTCCTCGGACGAATAGGTCTCGCGGGGAGGAGCATCTGGACCAGCACTGTACGCACAAACCAGAGATCACACGAGCGGCGCGCCGCGCAAAACCGCGATACAACGATCCCGTCAGCTCTCCTCGCTCCACGGCGGAGAAGGAGGAGTGGTTCCATCCCAGGTTGAACCAAAAGAGCGTTGAGATTGCCGACTCGCTGCCGACCACCTCGTGGGAGCGACTTCAGTCTACCGAGTGTAATGACAGAGATGCCGACGATAGCGCCCGACATTCCCCTCGCCGTATAGCAGACTTGTACTTGACCGGCAACTATTTTAGCAGGCTGGACGAGGAGAATTCTTTCAGCGCCGCGACACCTAGCGGCAACTTTCGAGACCCTACACAGCGGACGGGGAGTACCGCCCGTACTCTTCATCACCGTCTAATTCTGTCTTTCGAAGTGTGTACGATTCATTGTAAACTAGATAGTAGATGCACCCATTTGCTTATTTGTTGAATTGCTCTATACAACACACCACATGCTCTTGTGAGACGGTTTTGTGGACCGTTCCATCTTGTTCATACAAATCGATCCCTTCCCCTCCATTCTTTTTTTTTTTTTTTCCCAATGCTGGACGCGACAATAGTACATTTTTTACATGTCAGCCGATCAACAAGAAGGTGTCGCGGAGCTGCAAAACTCTCACGTGGACCCTAGTAGAGAGGATCTACCCGAACTCAACACATCCACCCGATTAGATCAGTTGGCCACTCCGAAGAGGCGAGCGAGCCGGAGTAACTCCCACTCCAGGAAGGAGGTGGTACTCAACTTCACGGAGGAGGAGCAGAGAGACGCCGAGGCGCGGGAGCAGAGCCTGCGGTCTACGCTTTCAGGGGAGGCGAAGCGCTCGCCCCGGCAGTCCCCTCCGCGGGAGATCATCGGTAAGGATGGTAAGCCGATTGAGGTGCCACAGCCAAACTATGGGCGCGTCATCAATTTCACAGAGGAGCAGGAACGGGATGCGGCGGCGCAGCGGAAAACTTCCCCAAGAAAAAAATCCGTCAAAACGGTGGTGAACCCAAAGAGCGAGCCTGTGGCGGTGTCGCCCGGGGGTGTGCCCGCCAAGGTCAGCGTCCGACCGACCAGAACCCCAGTGGGCCAACATAGCAATGACAGTATCGATCGTCTGTCCCAACCCAAGAGGCGCTCCGACGTGGAAAAGGATGCGGTTCTGAATTCGTTCAAGAATAAGCGACGGTCAAGCTACGGGGGGACGACGGTGGTGTCACCCCTGAAGAAGGAGGGAGGCAGCTCCCCACGGGAGCCCCAGAGGGGTCCCTCCCAGCGTCCCACTACGCCGCGCGGGAGTGTCACCGCGCAGACGGCCCGACAGCAACCAATCGCGCCGGTGCGCACTCCTCCGCCCCCGGCTAGGGCACCCCGTCCAAGTGGTGGTCCGAAAACAGGGGCAAAGTCTGTTGATGCGACGAAACAAAATGTAGTGGCTGCCACCGTGACAACACACCCCAACAAAAACCCCATGAGACCACCAATGCAGGTGAAGACTCGTCGTTTCACTCCAAAAGAAGAAACCCCCCAACCCGACGGCGGTGCCGACGCACCACAGCCAGTGGCGGCGGCTCCTGTGTACGCCGCAAAGCGTAAGACCCCCGGCACAGGTGCGCAGGCACAGCCGGCGCCAACCGAGAAGCGCGAGACTTCTCATGCGGAGAGTCATTCTCCTTCCCCCGATCAAGGTGTAAATAAAAAAGGGACCAAGACTGTTTTCAAGGCTCCCCCCACCCGAAAATAATCAACAGATCCATTCATGTATTTTCTTCCACTGTTCATTTTCCTCCTTTTTATTTTTTGGTTGTTCTTAAGCTGTTTGGCGGTGTGCAAGTTACAATCTCCTTATTATCAACTCCCTTTCTCGTATTCTTTCAAAGTTTTTATCTTTTTATTTTTGTAAACTCTTTTCTTGCTAAATCTTTTATAGTAGTATATATTTATTTTTGCGAAATGGGTCATGGTGCATCATCGGTCGATAAGTCGGAGAACGCGGGAAAGACCGAACCAGCCATGGCGCCCCCGGCCGCGGAGGACGTAAAACGAAACCACGTTAACCCTGGCCCGTCGATGGAGGCGCCCAAGTTGCTGGGAAAGGAGAAGTACGTGAAGGATTATGGCGCGCTGTGCATGGAGGACCACTCCAACAAAAAAGCCACCGCACTGTTTTTCTTTTTTTGCGCAAAGGGAACAGAGAATATCACGTTCTCGTTCCGCGACAATACGACAGGAAGTATTTATGCGAAGAGTTTTACAGACGACGAGCTCAAGGAGGAGAAGGAGGCGCAGGGCGTTGAGTTCGGTTGGGCCCCGTTTTTCAAATCTATTGCAACCGCCGTTATTAAAGGGAAGGTGCCCTTTTCCTCGGAAGGGGCGAATATCAAAACGGCTTCCTTCCCAGTCGTGAACCCCAAGGAATCCCAAAAAACGTGCACCTTTACCGCCAAGATGAACCTAGTCTCGAGCACGCAGCACCCCGACAAAAGTGCCATCTTCCAGTACATGACCGAGCCACTGATCCGCGCCATGCAACACTGCCGAAAGAAGGCCACCGAACCGGGAAGTCGGGAGGAGGGTAGTGCAGAGGTGGAGTGCCGCATGTCCGTCTCGTCGGCCGTGATCAAGTCCAGCAAGGCCAAGATCGATGAGCTAATGCCGCTCGTCCGACCACTTCGGGAGGAGTCCGCCATCCGCTCGCACAGCGCCATGACGCTTGGAAGAGATGTGCGCAATATGGAGAAGCGGATCCGCGATCAGATCAACAAGCCAATTCAAAAGCACCCCTTCGACGCGCTGTACGACGAGGGTGGCGCACAGTACTTTCAGCACTCCATCTGGAGCCCGGAGCACCGCCCGCAGGAGGAGGAGCCGGATGCGGTTTTGTCGGAGTGCATAAGAGCGGCCTTTCCCATCGCACCGGGCGAATCCCTAGAGTCTATTTCCAATGTACTGGATCGCCCAGAGCTAAAGAAGAAGATTGATGAGTGTGGGAATCGCTACGTTATCCAGCAGGCGTTTGATATTTTTAAGGGCATTGACCGGTGGGACTACGACACCATCCAGCTCGAGATTATCACCAACGGTAATGCGCTCTTTTACACCACGTATGCGCTCCTGTACAAATTAGACCTCGTCGCCTACTTTAACCTGGATGATCAGGTGGTGCGAAACTTTCTCGTCGCGGTGCAGGCGGCCTATCATCCCAATCCGTACCACAATGCGATGCACGGGGCGGATGTGACCCAGATTAACTATTACATTATCATGGTCGCCGGGCTGTGCGACAAGTGTAAACTGAGCAAGGAGGAGATCTTAGCGGCCCTCATTGGCGGTGCCGTCCACGATTTTGACCACCCCGGGCTAAACAACAACTTCCACTCCCGCACCAACTCGTTCCTCGCCACCCTCTACAATGATCGCAGCATCCTCGAAAACCATCACCTCGCCTGCACGTTTGAACTCATCCGAATTAACCGATATAACATCTTTGCCACCCTCACCCCGGAACAATACCAGGTGGTGCGAGATACGATGGTGGACATGGTGCTGGCGACCGATATGGGAAACCACGCCAAAATTTTCAAAAATTTCACCGTGCGCATGTCCGAGACACAGGACTGGTCGACGAAGAAGGAGGACGTTCGTCTGGCGCTGAGCATGTCCATCAAGATGGCGGATATTTCCAACTGCGCTCGACCAAACCACATTTACGCCGAGTGGGCAAAGAATATTTCGAGGGAGTTTTACCTCCAAGGTGACGCCGAACGAAAGGTGAACCTGTCCATCTCCCCTTTCATGGACCGCAGCAAGGAGGAGGAGGAGTTTCCCAAAGGTCAAATTTCGTTCATGATGTACATTGTTCAACCAATGATAGAAGCCGTTTCCGAGTTCCTGCCGCGCCTAGCCTTCGCTGTTAATTTATGCAATGAGAACAAGGAGTACTGGAAGCGAAAACAGGAAGAGGCTGCCATCCAAGACGGTGGCGGCATTTAGATGTATATTCAGCATTATTTACTGTTACGATTATCATGTACCAAAAGCGTTACTGAAGTTTTTTTTTTTTTAAATTATTTTTGATTAACATTATGTATATTTGACGACGTTCTTACATTTTTTTTTTTTTAAATATTTGCGGCAAAACTGTTCAGTCTGATTCCGTCCTACAACTGTTTGACCACCAGACAGCGAATCTGTTTTTTACTTTTAAAACATTCATTACATTCTGTGATTGACGCCGTTCGCTTTACCTCCTTCGCAGCGGGGCTGAACGTGTTTCCAAACATGTATTGAAACCGGAAAAGACCTTTTATGCATTATTATTGTTATTATTCCTCGTCTCTCCCCCGCATTCTTTTTTTTTTTTTTTTATTGTGAAGGTTAAGCTTCATGTTCGACTTTTTTATGGACCGAGGGGGAAACTTTCCCGCCATGGATCTCTTGGAGTCCGCGGACTCCTACAAGCTGTTTGCCGATATGCCTCAGGTGAAAAAAGAAGACATCAAGATTAACACGGAGGAGGGAAACCTCCTTTGCATTTCCGGTAAGCGAATCTCCAACTACTCCAACGAGGACCAGCACGATATCGTGTTTAACGAGCGACTGTTTGGCAGCTTCAAGAAGTGCCTACGCTTGAGGGAGCCAATCAACGTGGATGGAGTGTCGGCCCAATTTCAGGATAACGTGCTGTCGGTTACCATCCCTAAAGTTCAGTCGACCAAGTCAAAGTCGTTCATTGATATCAACTGATTTTTGACTCTTTTTTTTTTTTTCATCTATTACTATTTCCATGGCCGCCTGCATCGCGCTCATGTCCTTACAGTCTATTTACACTCGCCGGCAGCATTGTGGCCTCTTTTATTATATCTCATTACCACATTTTTGTTCATATAAGCAAATTTTCCTTTTTTTTTTTTTGCCTCTATAGAGTTTCGCAGCTGTCAAAACTAATTCATAGCACGTGTTTCACTTTTTTTCTCACACCACCCTCTTTTTTCTCTTTTTCTTTTCCTGTTTTTACAAGTAGTTCCGAAACAAGAATGCCGAAGGGTAACAACGCCATCCCCCATGTGCATCAGAAGAAGCACTGGAACCCATGTTCTTCTCAGAAGGGTAACTACAAGGTTTTCTTGAACCAGCCCGCCCAGAAGATCCGCCGTCGTCGCCTACGTCTCCAGAAGGCCAAGCGCACGTTCCCCCGCCCTCTGAAGGCCCTCCGCCCTCAGGTGAACTGCCCCACTGTGCGCCACAACATGAAGAAGCGTCTCGGCCGTGGTTTCACCCCCATCGAGCTCAAGGCTGCCGGTCTGAACCCCCACTACGCTCGCACCATTGGTATCCGCGTGGATAGCCGCCGCCAGAACAAGTCTGAGGAGGGTCTCAACGTCAACGTTGACCGCCTGAAGACCTACCTCGGCAAGCTCGTGCTGTTCCCCATCAACCACAAGAAGGCTCGCAAGGGTGAGGCTTCTGAGGAGGAGGTCAAGGCCGCGACCCAGGACCGCTCTCGCTACGGCGATGCTGCGGTCGGTGCCCTCGTGTACCCTGCTGCCGAGGCTCCCCGCGCCGTTTCCGCTGAGGAGAAGACCAAGAACGTGTTCCGCTTCCTCAAGAAGAACCACTCTGCTGCTCGCTTCTTTGGTGCGCGCACTGCCCGCGCTGCTCGCAAGGCTGCCGCCGCCGAGGAAAAGAACAAGTAAGCCGTTTCGTTTGAACTACTCTTTTGTTTTTTGATTTTTAAATGATTTCTTCCCTATATAAAAAAGGTTTCTTTTGTTCACTCCCCGGGAGTGAGAGCGTTGAATAAATGTAAAACTGCTTTACTCTTGTTTGATGTTGTCTTTCCCCTTTACATTCCCCCTCCCCCTTTCTGTTTCTTCTCTAAAAGAGGTAATACAGGTAAAATGCCGAAGGGTAACAACGCCATCCCCCATGTGCATCAGAAGAAGCACTGGAACCCATGTTCTTCTCAGAAGGGTAACTACAAGGTTTTCTTGAACCAACCCGCCCAGAAGATCCGCCGTCGTCGCCTACGTCTCCAGAAGGCCAAGCGCACGTTCCCCCGCCCTCTGAAGGCCCTCCGCCCTCAGGTGAACTGCCCCACTGTGCGCCACAACATGAAGAAGCGTCTCGGCCGTGGTTTCACCCCCATCGAGCTCAAGGCTGCCGGTCTGAACCCCCACTACGCTCGCACCATTGGTATCCGCGTGGATAGCCGCCGCCAGAACAAGTCTGAGGAGGGTCTCAACGTCAACGTTGACCGCCTGAAGACCTACCTCGGCAAGCTCGTGCTGTTCCCCATCAACCACAAGAAGGCTCGCAAGGGTGAGGCTTCTGAGGAGGAGGTCAAGGCCGCGACCCAGGACCGCTCGCGCTACGGCGATGCTGCGGTCGGTGCCCTCGTGTACCCTGCTGCCGAGGCTCCCCGCGCCGTTTCCGCTGAGGAGAAGACCAAGAACGTGTTCCGCTTCCTCAAGAAGAACCACTCTGCTGCTCGCTTCTTTGGCGCTCGCACTGCCCGCGCTGCTCGCAAGGCTGCCGCCGCCGAGGAAAAGAACAAGTAAGCATGTGTTACCTTATTTATTCATTTTCATTTCTTTCTTTATCTTTAAGGTTTTTCTGCTTGTTCTTCTAACATGTCTGAGCTTTTTTCTCACCGCTATTTGTTTTCTTGTACCCGTACAACACTCTCGTTCTATTCCTACCCTCTTTCTTCACGTTGATCAATCAAGAAGCAGTTTTTTTCTTCGTATTTTCCTTTATCTGCGACCCGTCAATGGGAAGGTTCGATTATCTCCTGGTAGGAGGAAGTAGTGAAGAGTCTAGCCAATCTGAGGCGTCCAACGACAATGAAAGCGAGGTAGACGCCCTTCTTCATAGTCCAGAACATGATGAAGAACAACAAGCTCACAACACGGAAGGCAGTGGGCAGTCTATAACGCACAGTTCCCCTGAGACGTCGTCTGAAAGGGGGGGAGAGCATCAGGAGGAGGTCGCTGAGACGCCCCGTAGTGAGCCACACTCCACACCTCGCGACAGTGAGAGTGATAGAGAACAGTCTGCGACCCACAGTTCAGCAGAAGTATCGCTCCCTGGCGCGGCCGAGCATCACGAAGAGGTCGCTGAGACGCCCCGTAGTGAGCCACACTCCACGCCTCGCGACAGTGCGTCTGAGAGTGATAGAGAACAGTCCGCGACCCACAGTTCAGCAGAAGTATCGCTCCTTGGCGCGGCCGAGCATCACGAAGAGGTCGCTGAGACGCCCCGTAGTGAGCCACACTCCACACCTCGCGACAGTGCGTCTGAGAGTGATAGAGAACAGTCTGCGACCCACAGTTCAGCAGAAGTATCGCTCCCTGGCGCGGCCGAGCATCACGAAGAGGTCATTGCGACGCCCTGCAGTGAGAGTGATAGGGAACGGTCTGTATCAACGTATTCCGCCGGTGCACCAGTAGAGCACGGAGGAGAAGCGAATGAATCTGTACTAGAGGAAACACCATCCCATTTAGTTTCCTGCGACGCAAATGATCATTCCTCACCTATAGCGGGTGGTGCCGTTCGTGGTCGTGATGTGGAGTCTTCTAGCCCCCCACCGCACGCTCCACAGAGTGTCGATGAGTACAGCACTTCCGACGACAGTGTGGACAATTCCTTCGCGATTCAGCAGAGCTCGTCGAGCGACGCGCACCTTGCTGTAGCTGAACCAGCACTCCCTGAAGCTCGGAACGACGATGTCATCGGGGGTAGTGCTCAGACCAACGTTGAGCCACAGGTAGCCTCCACTTCGGCAGAAACAAAAAGTAACTCTGTTAAGAAGGAGCCGAAAAAAAGTGGTATGGGTTGTCTCTTCTCTTTCTGCAAACGAAAAAAGAAAAGGGATGACGAGAGCGACGATGAACCGGCGGCGGTCGCTGCCGACGAAGTTTCTGTCCCTAACGCTTCCGCCTCCCCGTCTATTGTTTCCGTGAGAAGCCTCGTGCCGCTCTCCGCTCGTTATGAGGAGCCCCCACGCCGGGCCGTCTCAGAGTATGAAGAACGTTCCATTGAGGACAGCATTTTTGAGAAAGACAGTGTCGAAGAGAGTGGGGAATCTGTTTATTCGGAAGTAGTCGCGAGTGGTGCGCCCGATGCTGTTTCACCCCCGGTAGTCTCGCCCGAAAAGGCCTTTCCTCTTCACGATCCGTTCGAGCCGGTAGACGATGAGTTAGTCCAGGGTTACGGCACGATGGGCGCTGCTGCTATTGCACCCGACGGAACCAACATTCCCCCCCCTGTCGAAGAAGTGGAACCGACTGTGTCCGATCATCGTGTGGGGGACCATTTTTCGGGTAGCATCGACGAACCAGAGGGCGAGAGTGTTGTGCCAGTCCACATAGACCGGGAACACGCCTCCTCCGACGGCAGTTTGAAAATAGCACGACAAGACAATAACAGCGAGGTGAGCGGGTTCAACCTACTCACGGATGCCCACCACCAGCCAATCTCCCCAATAGCGGCGAGCGACATGTTTCATCGCGTCTCCGACTACCAACAAGAGAACATTTCCCCCATGAAACAACGGATTCTTTTGGATTTGCGAGCCAAGGAGCGACGGGAGGAGGAAGAGCTGGCCAGGGAGTGGAAGGACTTGACATTCCAACCTGTCACCAACGCCAATCCCTCGGGAGCGGAGGATTCCGCCATGGTTGGACGGCCCAGGAAAAGTGTCTATGACAGGCTGTACGATCAACGCCGGTCCTATGAACCGTTTTCTGAGGAGAGAGATCGACCAGATTCACGACGTAGGCTACCGAGCAGAAAACGCAAACCATCTGGTGAAAAGCGAGAAAGTGTATTTGATCGGTTGTACAGCCAGCGAAAAAGTAGTTCCCCGGCAAAAACCTCCCCACAGAAGGACCTTGTGGCAAAGCGGGCGAGTGTCCATGCGCGCTTGGAAAAAGTAGAGGAATCGCTCAACCTTGGTGAGCAAAAGCCCTTCACTGGTGTATCAAGTGGCGTCGGCGGGGAGGTGGCGGGAGATGGCATGAAATATCGAGCGAATAGCGCGTTTGAAGTGAAGTCGTCTTCCATATCTTTCGAACCGGTCAAGATTTCTTCTTCACAAAGTGACCCACCACCCGCGGACAAGTCTGTTGAGGAGTCTTCCGTATCTCAAAGTCGCTCCTCTTCTCGGTCGAGCAGCGTGAAGTCGAGCTCTTCAGAGTCCCGAAGCGGTTCTTCGTCAGCCTCGAGCAAAGAGGAGAGCAATTCTTCTCCTTCCCAGAGCCGCTCTTCTTCTCCCACGAGCAGCAGTAACACGGAGTCTTCGGGGTCTCGAGGCAGTTCTTCCTCTTCTTCTGAGTTGGCCCGGGACACCGATGAGGATCATGAGGATGAGGCAGGCTCACAGTCAACGGAAAGCAGCATTTTCACAATTGAACACGCAAAATCAACATAGTTTTTTTCCCCCTTTTGTCCATCGTCCAACGAACCACTCCTAGTTCTGTCGAAAGATTTTTTTTTTGGCGCTGTTTCAATAACGAACCCCTTCTGTGTTTTGACTTTCTCTTTCTCTCTCTCTCTCTTTTAACAGTGGCGTCCAATGAATTCAACGAGATGCTCCCAGTGTAGTAGTACGGAGGATGTTATCTTCTGTTTGATTTGCCGATCTCCTTTGTGCAATAGGTGTTGTGTGTGGCACTGTCCCAATCGCGCGGACATTGCTGTTTGTAAAAACTGTACTCTACCGCAACTGTGTTTCTCCTGTAGCCGATGTGAGCGTGAAATGAACTATAATTACATGGAGTTTTTCTGTGAAATGTGTAGCAACGCCATTTGCTCCGACTGCGTGGAGTTTTCATTCGAACAAGGTGTTCTCAAGTGCGCCCGCTGCTGTGGAGTCCCTGTGGGACACGTCACGTGCCCAACGAGTATACAACCGTACGTCACGGAGACGATGCTGAACACGCTTCAGTTACCACTAAAAATCACCACCATCCCTGTTGCAGGTCAGGGATCGTCCAAGTATCGCAAACTTAAAAATAGAGTGATCCTAGGAGAGGGCGCTCAGGGAACGGTCTACAAGTGTGAGACGGAGGACGGCGAGGTGGTCGCCGACAAGGAAATCATTTTTGATGATTTGGAGTTCTCTTCGTTTGAACAGCAATTAAGGCAAACGGAGCGCATCATGAGGTTGAACCATCCCCATCTCATCCGCTATTTAGATGTTATCCCCGGGCACCAACCCTTCCGACTCAACGTCATCATGCCCTACTACAATGAGGGAGATTTGCGAAACTTTATTGAACGGCAACGTGCCCCGATACCGGAAGAAAAATTGTGCTCGATTGTGCTCCAAATTGCAGGGGCCCTGCAGTACCTACACAACCAAGACCCACCTCTAATGCATTTGGATGTAAAACCGGAAAACATTCTGTTGCTGAACAACGAAGAACAGGTCCTCTTGATGGACTTGGATTTGTGTAGAACGGTGGATGTTAGTGCTAGCGTGGTGAAGCGGGCCAACGAGCCGACGTACGAGTATACGGCACCGGAAATGGCGAGGAGCACCGGTACACCAAAGGCAGACGTTTTTAGTTTAGGTATTGTCACTTTTGTTCTGGCGACCTTTCCAGACATTCCGGCGAGTGAAAACGACAACAACGAGTTCGTCATGTTGTGCGATCACTCCTGGTCCTGGGATGCGGTAAAGAGAGCAGTAGCAAGAGATATTCGCAAAATTCGCAGTTACAAGTACTCTGATAGCCTCATCCATCTCATTGGGGACATGCTGGCTCGCTCCCCCAACGACCGACCCTCGTCGACGGAGGTGATTGAACGGTTAACGATGGCGATGGAGAAAAAAACTACTAGGAGGGTGAGGCGGCCTTCAGGGTGGATGAGTTTAAGATCATTTTGTGTTTCAACTGAACTACTTGTATTCTCGCTGTTATTGGTGTTGTGGGTGGGAGGTATTTTTTGTTTTTGATATTTTGCTTTTTGTCGTTCTCCAACTACCTTTGATCGCTGACTCTCTCTCTTTTTTATACTGCGCATTTTAGAATAGCGTTTTTTTTTTTAGTTTTTTTTTTCTTCCCGTCTGTTTACAAGTTAGTATTTTCACGTGCTTATTTTTGCATTCCAGTCTCCTATTCAACTATACAAATGTCTGTTGATTTCACTTCAAAGGCAGTGGAGCTGTTCAAAAAGGCTGCCGACTATGACCAAAAAAAGGAGTACGAAGAGGCGTATCGCTGGTACATGGAGACGATCGACGTATTCATAACGGCAATGAAGTATGAAAACAAGAACCCGACCAAGAAAGAACTTCTACGCAAAAAAGTGACCGAGATTATGGAGCGAGCGGAGAAAATTAAGGAATACCTTGATAATAGCAAGGATGACCCTTCTGGTGGCGGTGGAAGCGGGGCGACCGCCCAGAAAACGGCTTCCGCGTCGAAAAAGGCCAAGGAGGACGACGACGATAAACAACGCATGAAGAACGGTCTCGAGGGCGCCATCGTAAAAGTGAAGCCGAACGTCAAGTGGGACCAGGTGGCTGGCCTAGATGCTGCCAAAGAGGCACTGAAAGAGTGTGTCATCCTTCCGCAGAAGTTCCCTCAGCTGTTCACGGGCAACCGCAAGCCGTGGAGGGGCATTTTGCTCTATGGCCCCCCCGGTACGGGTAAGTCGTACTTGGCGAAGGCGGTGGCCACGGAGGGCGAAGGCACATTCTTCAGTGTTAGTAGTGCCGATCTGATGTCCAGGTGGCTCGGCGATTCGGAGAAGTTAGTCCGTAATTTGTTCGAAATGGCGCGTGACTCCTACAAGGAGACGGGGAAGTTATCCATTGTGTTCATTGATGAAATCGATTCACTGGTGTCGGCGCGTTCTGACAGCGAAAATGACGCGTCCAGAAGAATCAAAACAGAGTTTCTCGTCCAAATGCAAGGCGTGGGTAACGACGACGAGGGCGTGCTGGTGCTGGCCGCCACGAACATTCCTTGGGGTCTCGACAGTGCCATCCGCCGTCGTTTCCAGAGGAGAATCTACATCCCTCTCCCTGATATCCAGGCGAGACGGGTCATGTTCAAAATTCACCTCGGCGACACCCCCAATACGCTGACGGAGGATGACTTCTTAGAGCTGGCCCGCCGGACGGAGAACTACTACTCCGGTAGTGATATTAACATTTGTGTCAGCAATGCGCTCATGGAGTGCGTGCGTACCCTCCAGGTGGCGACGCACTTCAAGCGGGTGACCGGCCCGGACCCGAAGGACCCCACCCGCACCGTCAACAACCGACTCGTCCCCTGCTCACCAGGTGACCCGGATGCGTTCCCCATGAC
Source organism: Angomonas deanei (assembly GCA_903995115.1). Lineage (NCBI taxonomy): Eukaryota > Euglenozoa > Kinetoplastea > Trypanosomatida > Trypanosomatidae > Angomonas > Angomonas deanei. Next base: position 684,453 of record LR877155.1, read on the forward strand.
CGCACAGGAGATCACCGAACCCGAACTCCTCATGCCACTCCCAGTGACGATGGAGGACTTCATTAAGGCACTGCGGGTCAGTAAACCGTCAGTGTCTGAGGCTGATATTCAGGAACATATCAAGTTTACAGCGGACTTCGGCCAAGAAGGCTAACCTTTTTTTTTTTTTGACCTGTTCTGTTTTCATTTTTTTTTTTTTTTTGTTTGTTATTTGCGTTTTTCTTTTCTTCCTATTTTGGTTGTATTTACCATTTTTGTTTTATCAACGAAAGTAAAGAGATTGATAAAAATGTAAATATAAAAAATTTTTTAAAGAAGTGTCCAGTCCGCGTGTTCAGAATTGCAATCAGTCTATGTTTTTTTATTTGCTTCGGCCTGTTTTCCTTTTCATTGAGGTTGTGGTTGCGTGTGAGTATTTTTTTTTTTTTTTTCCAACGTTTCTTCTTCTACTCCTTTTTCAACACTAAAGTTTTTTTTTTTTTATTGTCATCTTTATTTCATCTAACAAAAGTTTATCGTCATGGAAACTCGTAAGCGTGTTACCAGCAAGCTCGTCAAGAGCTACAATGCTCCCCTCTCCAACGTGACCCCCAAGGATCTTGTGGTGGACCGCCTTCCCGGCCGTAAGTACCCCAATCCTTCCCAAAAGCACATTGACCGCGGTGAGTATGATGATAAGATCCGCCACATCATGTACGACCCCAGACCCCAGGATGATAACGATTCCGAGTACCCCGTCTCCAGCAACCCGTTGAAGTGCGAGTTGGCGCACCCCCGTAAGAACATCCACTTCAACCCCACCGAGACCACCTTCGGCGTTGTCACCTGCGGCGGTATTTGCCCCGGTCTCAATGATGTGATCCGCTCCATCGTCCTCGCCGGCACCACCCTGTACCACGTCAAGCGCGTCATTGGTTTCCGCTATGGCTACTGGGGTCTCTCCAAGGAGGGCAGCAAGACCGCCATCGAGCTCTCTCGCCCGTCCGTGACCCAGATTCACCGCTTCGGTGGTACGATTCTGGGCAGCTCCCGTGGCCCCCAGAGCCCCAAGGAGATGGTGGACACCCTCATCCGCATGGGCGTCAACGTCCTCTTCACCGTCGGTGGCGATGGTACCCAGCGTGGTGCCCTCACCATTTCCGAGGAGGCCAAGCGTCGCGGTGTGGATATTGCCGTCTTCGGTATCCCCAAGACGATTGATAACGATTTGTCCTTCTCTCACCGTACCTTTGGTTTCGAAACTGCCGTCGAGCAGGCTACCGCCGCCGTTCGCGCCGCCTACGCCGAGGCCGTTTCCTTGAACTACGGTGTGGGTATTGTGAAGCTGATGGGCCGTGAGAGTGGTTTTATCGCCGCCCAGACTGCCGTCGCCAGTGCGCAGGCCAACCTGTGCCTCATCCCCGAGCGCCCACTTCCCAAGGAGACCGTCCTGCAACTCATAGAGCGCCGCTTTGCCTCCTCCAGAAACTGCGTTATTATCGTCGCCGAAGGGTTCGGTCAGGACTGGGTGGAGAACACCGGCGGTCACGATGCCTCTGGTAACAAGAAACTTATCGATATCGGTGTCCTGCTGAAGAAGACTGTGGAGAAGTGGCTCAAGGAGAACAAGCAGCGCTATCCTCAGGGTACGTGCAAGTACATTGACCCCTCCTACATGGTCCGTGCCTGCCCTCCCTCCTCCAACGACGCCCTCTTCTGCGCCACCCTGGCCACTCTCGCCGTCCACGAGGCGATGGCCGGTGCCACCGGTTGCATTATCTCGATGCGGTACAACAACTACATTGTGGTCCCCATCAAGGCAGCCACCTCCGTCCGCCGTGTAGTGGACCTCCGCGGTCAGCTCTGGCGCCAGGTCCGTGAGATCACCGTCAGCCTCGGTGATGATCAAGCCACCAACGTTGAGCAGGACCTTCGCCGCGAACTGGAGGCGGTCACGCTGCAGAGGGAGCGACTTATCGAGAGACTCTCGGCAAAGATCTAAGCGCTAAGAGGACGCCCTCCGGCTCTTTTTTTTGTTTGTTTTGATCTTGCACGGGAGTTGACAACCGTACAAAAGAAATAAACAATATATTTATATCACTGATATTGTTAAATCAAATTTCCCTTCCCCCGTTTTTTTTTCCTCGGTTATTTTTGTTTGGTTTCATGGCGTTCTGCCGATGTCCCAATTTGTAGAAGTATATGATGGCGAACGACGTTATGGTCACTAAACAATGTAACACAACGATTAAAAAAAAAATAAAAAAATAAAGGATTACAATGAATTAAAGGAAAGAGTATTAGTAACGCAGGAAGAATAAACCCCATATTCACAAGGCTCCCCCCAAAAAAATACAAAGTAGTTGACAGAAGTTTTTCCTTTTCTTTTCTTTGTTTTCCTGTTGTTGTTTCTACAAACAACAATTTCAAAAGATCTCTTTTTTTTAATATCAAATTTTTTCATTTTATCAATTTCTCTTTCGTCATACAAGCGTACCTTTTTTTCTCTCTCGCGGAAGTCCAATCCCCCTGTCTTTCCTTTTTCTTTGAACCGTTCATCTTTCCCTTCCCCTCTCTCTTTTTATTTAGAGATTAGAAATCAATGAGTGCTTTTGAAAAGAAAAAGTCCTTGGATATTGTCCGCCGGATAAGGACATCTAGTGCGAACGAGCAGTCTGTGGTCTTCAAGATACTCACAGAGTACGTTTTGAGCGTGAAGAGCGACCTGATAGAAATGTGTAGTCAATACGACAAATTAGACCCCGAAGAGGGAGAATCTTCCATTCGTCTTTACATTTCTACCATATCCGTACTGTGCACCTCGTATGTGCGTCGTTTGCGGTTTCTCGTGGGTGAAAAGAAGCGCTCTCTGCTGTACAGTGACCTCACCGATGCGGAGGAGTCCGAAGACTACACGGACGAATACGTGGACAAGATTCACTCCATCTTGACCGATCTGCTCACCGTTCAGTTGGCCGGCGCAAACGAGAAGGCCAAGTCCAAGTGGGCGCAGAGTGTGCGCGGCTTGATCGACTACGGACTGGGGGAAGTGCTGGACTTCAAGTGTACGAGGCACGACAGGGCGAAGGAGGTGCTCCTGTCCTGTCTCTCGGATGCGGTGTGGAATGTGGGCCGAATAGAGAATCTCATCATTATTATCAATAAAAACAGCACTTCTCGAGGTGGTGTCGAGGCCAAATCATTGAAAGAGGGTCAACTGGAGACGACCAAAGTGAGTTCGTCCCTCCGTGATCCCTTTCTGCACAACGCGATCGCCATCCCAGCACGCGGTCGAGGTTGTAAGCATTTTGACGTTTTTGATTTGAAGAGTTTTGTATCGTTCATGGGACAAAAAAGTGTGACCTCCAGGCGGGATGGCTGCGCTTGTCCGTTCTGCAGCGAGCGGTTGCGGATGGAGGAGGTGATCATTGACTTCAGAGTGTGGGACTGCCTTCGGTCCTCAAAAGGGACGGAGAAACCGATCGATCCGTCGTCAAGCGGTCTGGAGTGGGACCTCGAAAAAGACGAACTGTGCATTGTGCAGAAAAATCTGAAGCGCAGACCAGAGGAGGATATTGTGGTGAACGACGAGGAAGGTGGCACCACCTCCCGCGGTGAGAGTAGTCAGACGAAACGGAGCAAGTTTGAGATTGACGGGCACACTTACTACCTTGAACAATAACCATTGTATATTTCTGAACAACCCCCCGAAAAGCAAACAAACCACCAAATAAAGGGAAAAGAAAAAGTGTTACCTTGTTTCTATCTGCTCCTTTGTTTTCAATGCCTTTCTCTCTCTCTTTTTTTTTTTTTTTGAACGTTTCTCACACCAAGGAAAGCCAACCATGAAAAAAAGTATCTCGCTCAAGGAATTCTCCACCACACCCTCCGTGTCGTACATGCTTAGTAAGGATGGACACAACGTAGCCGGTCAGCCGCCGCCGGCGCGCCCACCCAATACGAACACCGACGCGCAAAAAGGAAAACCACCAAAGCCGAAACCGGCGTGCAATGAAGAGGAGGACGAAATGTTCGAGATGGAGTAAAAGAGGCTTTGAAACCCGTTGTAGGGATCCACTGCGCACAATTCGATAAATTAAAAAATAAATAAATAAAACGAAGGAAAAGAAAGAACTTTCACTGCATTTTCGCTCTCCAATACAACCAATAATAATAACGAAAACAGTAGGGAATGAAGCGCAACAAGTACCCTATTCTATACGCTATCAATATTTTGTTACTAGTATTATCGCGGACTGCGACACTTGTTTTTGCTTTGTTTCCACGAACGATTCGTGTGTGTAGGAGGGACAAACACCAATTCTCTCTCCTTTTTTTTTCTTCTTCTTTTTTGCACCGCAAGGTGTTTAATATTTACGTTATTCGCGATGGGTCGAGGAAAGGACAGAAAGGGCGGAAAGAGAGGGCGGTCAGATGATTGGCTGCTGGACCCAAGAGACGCCTTCACCCTAAAAAACGAGGCGTTTGAGTTGTATTATAGAAACGCAAAAATAGTCCCCGACGAAGATTTCGAAAAATTAATGGAGTGCCTCCGAACTAGTTTGCCCATGTCGTTCCGAGTGAACTTTACCCTAGAGAAGGCACACGAGGTGCTCGCCTATCTCGAAAAGCGACTGTCCGAGTTCTTCTCCCCGCTAAGAATTCCCTTTTTCCCACAGCAAATGGCCATTCAATGTGAAGTGAGCCGAAGCGATTTAAAGAGGAATGAGGAGTACAAGGAAGTGAAAAAGATTCTTACCGCCTTCAGTGAGTGTGGGTATGTGACGCGTCAGGAGACTGTGAGCATGATACCACCCATTCTATTGCAGGTGGAGCCAGGCCACAGGGTGCTGGATGTGTGCGCGGCGCCTGGAAGCAAAACATCTCAAATATTAGAGTACTTGATGCCTAGCAAGGATTCTGGCGTGCTGGTGGCAAACGATCTGAACGCCTCACGGCTCGACGTACTCAATCGCCAAACCAACCGTGCCCCCCACGCACATCAGCACCTCATCATTACCAACTATGACGCCACTCGCTTTCCCATTCTCCCCAGCGAGGACAAGTTTGACCGAGTCCTGTGCGACGTCGTCTGCTCTGGTGACGGCACACTGCGCAAGTCGCTGGATATGTGGCCGCGGTGGAACACTGTCCAGGGGGCGGACCTACACAATGTGCAGATCAGAATGCTGTTACGCGGGATGGCGAACTGCAAGAAGGGAGGGATTGTGGTGTACTCCACGTGCAGCTTGAACCCGGTGGAGGATGAGGCAGTGGTGTCGGAGACTTTGCGGAAAGTGGGTTCCTCCTTTTGTCTTATGGACATTGAACACCTCCTGCCTGGCTTCCAGACCGCTCCCGGGCTAACGTCGTGGGACATCACCACAAAAGACTTGGGTACCGTTTTGCACAATCACGCCGAAGCATTGGAGTACATGAAGGCGCAGGACGGAAAAGGGTTCCAGTATAAGGCGAGCATGTTTGCAACCGAAGCGGATTTAGTGCAACAGAACATTTCATACGCGCGAAGAATTCTCCCACACTTGCAAGACTCCGGTGGTTTTTTCGTCGCCGCGTTTCGATGTGTCGAGGAGTTGCCCGACACCCCCAGCGAGCCGGAGGGAGATGTCTCTATCGCCGCCTTGTCCCCGGAGTACGCACAGAAGGTAAAAGCGTCCCTCTCTCTCCCGGACGACTTTCCGCTCCCCAACTTGATCCATCGTCCGAGTGCCTCGAGGGAACAAAAGATCTATTACGCCGTGCCACCCGTCATTGAGCTGGCGGCAAAGTTGGGCAAACGGGTGATACACGTGGGCTCCAAGGTGTTCGAATCGTTTATCAAATACTCCGACACGAAGCTGCGCTTTTGTGAAGATGGAATCGGCTCTCTCCCATACATACTGCCTTCTTCCTTCGTGGTGCCTTGCAACCAACCATACTCGACGAGTTTGCCGGGGATAAACCAATGGCACACGGCACATTTGAGGAGCTGACTGGCTGCTCCCTCAGCGCGCTTCCGACCCCTTGCTTTCTCATTTCCGTCCCGCTTCCGATTATCGGCGAAACATTTCTTGTCGCCGAGAAAAATGCCAAACTAGGAAAGATAACGATCAAAGTATTTGACTGGCACACTACTTTGAGCAAAATAAGCCTTAATTGATGACGTTTAACTGTAAAAATAATAAAAAAAGTGGTAAATCTGTGAAAGGAATACCTTCCCCCTCTGATTTCCCGCGTTGAGCGGCACACGTCTACGAGCGAAGTTCCCCGTTCTGCGCACGAATTCATTTTCCCCCCTTTCGTCTTCTTTCTTCTTCTAACGACAGGTTATCACTCTCTTATAGTCATGTCTACCCAAGATGCGTTAGCAAGTCTCTCGCAGGGCGATATCGAAAGCGCCAAGACCATATTGGATAATGCCACCCAAGTGACGGGAGGGGAGTCTTCCATGGAAAGTGTCTTTGCTGCTTCGTGCATGCGTGCTGCCATCGCGGCTATGGAGGGGTCCGCGGAGGAGGTAAAGAGGGTAATGGGTGGTTCCTCCAAAAGGAACGACCCCCATTGGGACGCTCTCACCTCCTACCAGGAGGGACTATCCCAAATGGCGTTAGGTAATTACAAGCTGGCAAAGAGCAAATTTTTGGAATCGAAAAACAAGGATCCCTGCTTCTTTGTGGCAAATATTGGTATCGCGGCGTTGCTTTTTCAGGAAAAGAAGTACAAGGAGAGCTTTGCAAAATATAAGGAGGCTATCTTTTACTTGGGAAGTGAAAAGGTCCCCCCTGTCGCGCGTGTAGGAATGGCCTTGTGCGCTTTTTACCTCGATGACAAGGAGTTCGCGGAGAAGACACTGGACGTTGCGCTATCGGTGAATCAAGAGGATGAGTTAGCACTTCTTGCCAGACTTTTGTTGTACGTTGAAAAGCAGAATTTGCAGAAGATCTCTGAAACCGTTGACCAACTCTCCAGGGTGACGCCGTCGAACCCTTGGTACTGCTGAAGTATGCGGATTTAATGTATTTTAAGGCGGTTTCGGAACGCAACGTGGCGTCGTATTTCCCTTCCATCTCAGCGGTGCTGGACAATGTCCGTCTCAATGGCTCCCCCGAGGAGTGTGCGTTAGCAGACTACCACGGTGGCCGACTCTTCCTGGCGTGTGGGGATTACATCAAGGCAAAGGCGCTTCTCCAATCGGCGCTGCGCTTTTTCCCGAATCTTCTCTCGGCCAGAATTCAGTATACGAATGCTTTTCTACTCTCCGGTGACATTAAGCATGGCCTCGAGTTACTGGTGAACTTACAAAAGGAGTACCCGAATCAAAAGGAGATACAAGAGTTAATGTGCGTGTACGCTTCCGAAAACGGCGTGTACGATGTCGCGCTCCAGTGTTCGAGGCGTCTGTCCGCCAGCGTGGAGCAGGGCGATATCAACTCTAGCATGATATCCCTTTGGTGCTCGCGCTTCAGTAGTGCCGAACACAGTCGCCTCCTCGCTCAAGTTATTAAGCTACTAAAAACCATGCAGCAGGAGGTCCCCCTGGAGCTGTACTGTAACTACGCCACCGCGACCGAGGACGCGGATGCCCTTCAGGCGTTAATTGACAATGAGCTGGGCGGTAATGTTCTAGAAAAGGATAGTTTATCGGCTCAGCACATTCCGTTGCTGTACAATCTTGCTCTCCTTCTCGAGAAGAATGGAAAGGACGAACCGAGGGCGAAGAAGATACACATGCACATTATCAAGCACCACGGCTGTTTCGTCCCCTCCTACATCCGACTGCACGAACTGGCGCGTCGTCGGGGGTCGATGAAAGAGTCTGTTTCGTGGCTCACATTACTGTCTCAGGTGATGTCAGACGAGCCAATCGCCCGCTCTTACCTCGGCAATCTCCTTCTGGAGGAGCAAGAGGTGCTGCTGTCGACCAAGCTTCTCCGTGGGTGCTCCGAGAATTCCGCCCTGACGGCCATTTTGAGCTGTGCCTCCGCGTACTTTGAGCTTAGTCAAATTCCATCTCAGAATGGAGAATCGTACTTGAAAAAGTCAAAACAAATGTTCCAGTATGCGCTGCGAAGGGACTCATCCAATATTCTGGCCGCCCACGGTCTGGCGTGTTGCTTAGGGGTAGAGCAGAACTTTGAGGTCTGCCAGTTGCTCCTGAAGCATATTAACGAGGTCATCCCTAACGCCGATTTCGTCCGACAATCTCATTCGGCCCACATGGCGAACATTAAAACGATCTCCGAGACCTTTAAAGGCGCCGTCGACTACGCCGAAAAGGAGGAGAAGCAAACCCCCGAGCTGGAGTGCATGCTGGCTTTTTGCCTTTCGGTTGAAAATCAGTACGATAAGGCGATAGAAATATGTGAACGGGTGGCCAAGGAAAACCCCAACGAACCAATGTTTTCCTACAACCTGGTTTTGCTGCTCCTCGCGGCGTTTAACCACGGGCTGTGTGGGCATTCTCCCCTTAGCATGGCAGATGGCGAAAAAGTTTAGGGATTATCTGCAAAAGGGTGAAGAGTTAGCCAAGACCATTCTACCCATTCTGGAGGGAGACAAACGTAGCAGCACGTATAAGCAGGCGAGCGTATCCCTCAAGTATGCCATCAAGTACTGTATTGCGCAGTACCAAATCTACCTTCGTAGGAAGTTGAGTTTAGGACAGTTGAAGTCGAATGAAAGAGAGACACAATCTAAAAAGTGGAGTGATACGCTCAAGTACTACAACGACGAAGTGCAGCAGAAGAAGCAGGAGGAGGAAATGGTGGTGAGAATTAACGCCGAGAAGCGAAAGCGCGACGAAGAGGAGCTGTTGGAGAGTTTTGCCACCAGGCCAATTGCAATTCGAACCGATACAAACGGACTTTTGTATGCGGCCATTCACACGGACAATGCCCAACAGAATCAGGATGAAACCGCGTACGATGACTTTGACGGCGAGGCCGACGAACAGAATTAAATGGGCGAGTTCCTATATTTGTATGTCTAAAGAAACCTCATTTTTTTTTCTTTTTTTGTATAAGAATTATTAATTGAATCATCATGAAAAGAAATAAACGGCCTCTTGTATTTCGTGTATCATGCATGTTCTTCATTGCGCGGGTGTTTTTTTTTTCGTCTGCCACCCTAAAACTATTTTCGATTTCTCCTTTTTTCTTTCTTCTGGAAGTTTTATTTATTTTTATTATTATTAAATTACCAGTCACACACCTTACAAATGAAGAGTACCTATGGAGGCTTATTTCAGGACCCCCCTTACCTTTCCAGTAACCCAGACCCCAAGTTGACAGACCCCTACGACAAACAGGAGTGTATCCCCTCACGCTATCTTGGGAAAAACATGATGGCCGGCCACCCACCACCAGGACAACACCCAGATGCCTACTTTAGTAAACAGTACGACACCCTTGCTTCCGTGGACCAAAATAACGGAAAACCCACCGGCTACGAGGATAACGCGGCGAAAGACAGAGACTTGAACCAAAAGAAACGTGTTTCTCAGCATGATTTCCGGTATAGTTCCTTTCCGCAGAAGAGTACCGGCCCTGGAAGTTACTATGGCTGCCTTCAAAACAGACCCCATGAACACATGTCCGCGGGGGCGAACGACACTAGCAAGGCCACCGTCACTGCGGGAGAGGTAAAGACGGCGCTGCCGAACATAAAGACGAACCCCTCTAAAAAAGGAACCTACGGTATGCCGGGTACGCTGCTGTCCAAGGAGGAGTACAATAACAACTGGAAGGAGGATGCGGAGCGGTTAGAGCGGGCGGCGTCGCGGCGCGCCAAGAATGACGAGGCCAAGCCATTAGGTCCCGCATTCCACACCAGTGGAGTGAGCAAGCGGTGCTTAGACGAGTTGCCCAACACCGGTGTTTCCGCCGTGTATTCCCACTACGAGGCGGCGCCCGCGAAGGAACGCAAGCCAAAGGCGGCAGCCGAAGCTAAACCTGTTTCTAGTAAACCTTTCAAGGCTTCGTCTTCGAAGGGGTGCATTAATGCGTTCCCTAACACTTGGATTGACCCCGAATCGGTACCACAGTCCAAGTCGAAAAAGAAGACGGGTGCGTACCAAAGTACGTTCAAGGCAAAGGATGAATGGAAACCGAACTCGTTCAACAAAACGTCCGTGGTATCTTCGTGTCTCCGTCAGTTTTACTAGTCCCTGTGCCATCCAGTAATAGTAATAATAATATTAATAATAAAATGGTTGTCCGTGTAGTCATGTAATTATTCGTGTATTTTCTCGTACACACACCTCTGCGGATTTTTCACTTTGCTTTATCTTTACAACACTCCCTCCCATAAAATGTATAATTTAATGTATACTAGAACATTATCCCCTTTCCCTGTATCCACACTGTGAGTAGGATTTTCTTTTGTTTCTTTCCATTTCATTCGTTTTCCCAGGGTGTAAAGCATTCTTCGTTCTACCAGTCCCTCCGATTTGACCTATACCCGTAGATATTTATTCAACTCCCCTCATCCCGTGCGCATCGTCATTTTTGTTCTTTGCTCCCTTTTTTTCCCCTTACAGGTTTAACCATAGCTTATTGTTTTTTGTTACTCATATTATTTCATTCGTACTATAGTATAATATAATGGCGTCTGTAGATGAAAATGCCTGTCTGGAGTCGGAAGTCTTTCAGAACAAGTACCGCTTCATCAAGTCCATTGGAAAGGGAAGTTTCGGTGAGGCTCTTTTAGTGCGCTCAAAGATTAATGGGAAGCGGTATGCCGTGAAGGCGATTGACTCAAAGACCATGACCGCGAAGGAGAAGCGTGATGTGCAGAATGAAATCCGTATCATGGCGGCGGTCAACCACCCCAACATTATTCGCTATCACGAACACTTTGAGGATGGAAGTATTATCTTTATCATCATGGAGTACGCCGATGGGGGTGACTTGAGCACTCGTATTAAGGACGCCAAGAAGGCCGAAGGCGCCAAGCCGTTCGAGCCCAAGCTGGCCATGTTTTGGTTTCTTCAGATTTGCATGGCGCTCAAATACCTTCATGATAATCATATCCTTCATCGCGACCTCAAGACCGCTAACGTCTTCTTGACCTCCAAAAATGTAGTGAAGTTGGGCGATTTTGGTATTTCCACCGTACTACAAAACACGATGGCATGTGCGAAGACGGTGTGTGGTACACCGTACTACTTTTCCCCGGAGCTGTGCCAAAAGAAGCCGTACAACAACAAGAGTGATGTGTGGTCCCTTGGTGTAGTCTTTTACGAAATGCTGACCCTCCACCGCCCGTTCACAGCGAAGTCGCTGAAGGAGTTGCTAAAGAAAATTCTCGTCGGCCAGTACGATCCCATCCCTTCCACCGTTCCCACCGAGATGCGCGCATTGTGCGCCAGCCTACTGCAAGTGAACCCCGTTCAGCGCCCGAGCATCAATCGTATTCTCGAAAGCAGCTTCGTGCAGGAGTCCCTGAAGGGGTTTAGCTCGGACTTAGAACGCCAGGCAGAGAAGGATCGCATGGAGTACGAGGCGAAGAAGCCGACTAGCACCTCGCAGCCAAAGGCCCCCGCCGCCCCTGCCGCCCCCGAGGCCGCCCCGCAGCCTCAGCTGTCGGAGCGGGAGCAGATGGCCATGCTGCGCGGAATGAACCGTGAACAGCGCATGAAGGCGATTTCCCAAACCACCCCCGACACCCAGCCCCAGCCAAGCGCGCAACGGGATTCCGCACACCCCGACGTGGATGATGACGGGGACTACGATTGCACAGAACGAATCGCCAGTTGTGACAGCAGACCAAAGAATACGTCGTAGATTGCACAGAAGAATGCCATTGTGCAGCAGACAAAGAATATCGTGGGTAAGACGAACCTCGGCGGCCACCCTGAGGAGTTCGGCGATGGCCCCTCTGACAGTGCACCCCAGGTGGAGACGATCACCCTACACGATGGCAAGACCGTCCTGGCCTCTGAGGTCCGGCCCATCTTAGAGTCCGAAATGGGAAAGGCTCTCCTGGATAAGGCGGTGGAGGTGTACAATAACTGCGTCATGACCGGTATGTCTGGGGCGGAGGTTCAGAAGGACATGTACCAAGTTTTAGGCAACAACTTTTTTCACCACTCCAACGCTATTACCAAACTGGCGGTCTGGGAAGGCAAGCAAAACCTGAACATGTAGACGCACACAACATCGACGAGTAATGCACCACCTTTTCCCCCAGAAATAGTAAACTACAGGGTGAATTGTTTTGTTTGAAGCGGAGGAGAGGGTCGTTTCCGATCCTTATGAAGTACGTGCACCGTCAAATTACGTGAGTGTCAACGTAGATTAAAGACACTTTTTTTAGTTTTCCATCGGCGCACCGTCTTTATGCTTCGTTTTTTCATCCGTTTCCCCTCTGTCTGCGTGTATGTGTGTGTATATGTAACGTGTTAAGCAGGCAAACACCGGCAAAAACATCAATACATGTATACATTGACGTTTGCGCTTGTTGCAGGACAACTCACACATACACACATACCCGTCCTAATGGTGCAGAATCAACTTGAGATCCAATCGTGATGTTTTATCATTCTCTAAGGGCAATGCCAGTTATTGTTAGCTTTATGATCGCATTGATGTATGTACTTTCAAAAGAGCTTTTGTGCGCGTTGTTTACCTATACAAGACTTCTTAAATCAATATATTGCTTTTAGACAGTCATTTTTTATTTATTTATTTATATATATATATAAGATTGTAAAAGACTATAAGATAGTTTTTTAAATACTTGAAAAAATAATTCAAATTAATAGCACGTGTTAAATTCGCTAGATGAGTCGACGCGGTTTATAGACTGTTCGATTTGCTTTTCTCTGGCGTTGTCAAACCAGTCCGACACATTCCCCCCCCCTTACGTTACTCTCAAGGTTTTTATTTAGTATCATGCGCATTCGTCCAGGACGTCAGTCCATCAGCTATCCAGCGGTGCGGGAGCAGCCACAAAATGAGTCGACTTTATTTGCCTCTCAGTATCCCAACACCTCACTCCATTCATTTAGTGCACGTGCCCCCTCCGCCGCGCCTGTACCAACCGAAACGTATTTTGAAAGAATTAAAACACTAGCCTTAAATACCATTCGGGGCATCTTTCCGTCTGAGGACGGTAACACGACCACAATCCCCAGACAAGAAGAAGCCCGGAGGACGGACTGGTCTAGTCCACCAGCCGACCGGCCAGTGGACGTGACGCTGGCGGACAGTGAGCGAGAGGCAAGAGGGAGGCCAGTTCCTCCTCCTCCGATGAGAGTAGATTCACGGCAGGAGTCGGTTTATTCCCAGCCCCGTCCCGCTCCTGAAGCCGCCCCAAAGTATTATTTTATTTTTAACAATCATCATCCCAGCGCCCCTCAGGATTCAGAAGTCTATCGGACGTCCTTTAACCAGCAACCTAGGTTGACCACCGTCTCGCGGCCGGTCCTGCGGATTGGAGAGCTAAAGCGTGTTCGTGAGGACACTCTACCAAAGGAGTACCTCCTGAATGCTGAAAAGAAGACCCGCGCAGATCCCGCGCAGACCGACATACCTAACAGGATGGATGTCACCCCCGCCCACAAGACGGCGGCTCCCCTTTCGACCACGTTCAACCCCAGTGCCCAACCGTCTAAGGCACCGCCAGCTTTTGGCGGTGAACCAAAAGCCGACAATGCGGAGAAGAAGGCCTTTGTGTTTGGTGGCACGAGTGCTGCGCCAAAACCTTTTGGCAACGGCCCCCCGATAGACATTCCTCTGGAAGACGGCTTTGCGCCCAACGCTGATGCAGATAAGAAAGAAACAGAAAAGAAACCAACAGCCGCTCCTTTTTCTTTTGGCAACCCATCCCAAACAGCCAAGGCGCCCCCAGGCTTTGGCCTTGGTGGCACGAGCGCCGCTCCAAAACCTTTCGGCAGCGGCCCCCCGATAGACATTCCTCTGGAAGACGGCTTTGCGCCCAACGCTGATGCAGATACAAAGGAAACGGAAAAGAAGCCAACAACCGCTCCGTTTTCTTTCGGTAATGCATCCCAAACAGCCAAGGCGCCCCCAGGCTTTGGCCTTGGTGGCACGAGTGCTGCGCCAAAACCTTTCGGCAGCGGCCCCCGATAGACATTCCTCTGGAAGACGGCTTTGCGCCCAACGCTGATGCAGATACAAAGGAAACGGAAAAGAAACCAACAACCGCTCCGTTTTCTTTCGGTAACGCATCCCAAACGGCCAAGGCGCCCCCAGGCTTTAGCTTTAGTGGTGCGAACGCGGCACCGAAACCCGGTGGCTTTTTCGGTAGCGGTCCTTCTGCAGGGGCTCCAGCGAAAGACGACGAGGGATCGAATTCGGATGCGGACGTGAAGGAAGTTGAGCAGAAGACGACAAGTACGCCGTTTTCTTTTGGCAACCCGTCCCAAACAGCCAAAGCACCACCGGCCTTCAGTAGCGGACCAAAAGCCGACAATGCGGAGAAGAAGACCTTTGGGTTCGGTGGTGCGAGTGCGGCGCCAAAACCTTTCGGTAGCGGCCCCCCGATAGACATTCCTCTGGAGGATGGCTTCGCACCCAACGCTGAGGCAGATAAGAAAGAAACGGAAAAGAAGGCGACAACCGCTCCGTTTTCTTTCGGCGGCAATAATCCGCAAATGGCGGGCAATCCCTTTTCGTTCGGTGGTAAGCCAATGACGGCGGATGCGAGTTCCACGGGGGGACAGAAAAGCTCGTTTGCCTTTGGAGGTTCGTTTACCGCATCTACCACAAAGGACGACGGTTCTCAAGGCCCCAGTAAGCGTACCCGAACAGAGTAATCTCAGCTGGGAAGAGGAGTCCGTGCTTTTCCTTCCGATCCAGAAATTGGTGCTGACTACAAATGACGTCACTTTACACGATAGAGTTTATAAATTTGTTCTTTAATAAACGGAAGAAATGAAATATAAAATACCGTTTTTTTTTAAATTTTAGTTTGCTTTTCAGTCTCGTGCCGTTTTCTGGTCTTCCCTAACGTTGCGATAAAACTGTGCACTGACCCATTTTTTTTTTTTTTTTTTTTTTTTTGTATTCTCTAGTATTTTCTTAACACACACATACACACCTGTACGCATATATGAGCAGCACGGCCGCTAAACGCGAGGCTCTGCAGGTGGAGCTGCAGATCCTCCGAGATCAACGACAGAGGGAAGCGGAAGAGTTCGACAAGCTCGAGCGAGAGGGGAACCTGGGGGCAGACGAAATAGCGGAGATTGCGGCGAGAGGGGCCCAAAGCGAAGAGCCCACCTCCTTGACCGTGAATGAGGTGGAGGTGAAGAAGGGAGATTACGTCTCCACCGTGGACGACGCGGGTGTGCTGAATAAGGCGGAGAAGGGATTTCTCGTGAGTGATCCCGTCAAGAAAATATATCTGGGCGAAAAAGGTGAGGTCATTCGGGTATTTGAGTCCTTCCAGGGGGAAAAGTGCATTGGAATTGCGCTTCGCTGACGGAGTCTGCAAGGTGTTTTTTGCGGAGTGTATTGTGGAGTTTCAAACCAAAGACACCAATGAAAAGAAGACAGTAGGCGAACCGCGCAAGGTTCCCCCTCCGCAAAAGGAGATTCCGAAACAGACGTTAGAACCGGTCTCGGAGCCGTTGCCTTCGTGGAATAGCATCGCTCTACCTAAGCGAGAGGGTAAAAAAAATGGAGGCCCCCAAGAACCGTGAGGAGGGTAAAGAGGTCTCCGTGGAAGCACCGAGCGCAGTGCCGTTGGCTCCAGCCCAACCACAACCCCAGTCTTCCCCGGTTGAGTTGACCGACGAAAGCAGTCAAATACCAAAAAGTTGTCTTCCTGGCTATCAGGCCAAATTTAGTATTGACGACGTAGCTTCAAGCATACCGCGAATGAACTTGGGCGACAAAAAGAGCGTCGCTGTGGCTTTGTACACCTCCGGCAGCAAAACCCCTCTGCAGTTTAAGTCCATTGCACTCTACAAGAAAGATTTACCCTCCGTGTTGCACGTTCTTTCCTACATCTTCCGTCAGGAGTGCCACAATAAACCCTTGACACGAATTTTCACGCAAAATGGGGTGGAACTTAAGGATGGAGGCAATCCTACTTCTCATGCTCAACTGGTCGTCACGACCGGCGGCGACTACGAACCGTTAGGGGCGTCCGTTTCTAGCGGGTCGGCGTCCAAAAAATCTCCTGGTGTGAAGGCACCCACCAAAAAGACGCCTCCTAGCCCCAGCACCGGTGGCCCCGGGAAGCCGATTCACATCAAGGTGTTCGAGAATGGTCTTTACGGTGACGACAAATTTGATCGTGCCTATATTACTGTGACCATTCGCCCAACGTATAAAACGATGACCGCCGTGAAGTCCACCATCACCCGAGAGCTTCAGTGGCGCGACGGGCGGAAGGTAGATGCCCTTTTTGACGCGACCGGTGCCGAGATAGAGACCGTAGATCAACTGACCGACGGGGCTGCAATTGTGGCGTCTGCTGGGGATAGGTTTGTGGTGCCGTTTCCAAATACAGCGCTACATAGGGAGGCAATGAAACTGAACGCTACGTTGAGCTAGACTGAGCTAGACGCACGGAGAGACGTTTACCAATGATCATCGTTCTCTAATACTCTTGCTCCTCCTGTTTCTTCCGTCATGTTCAGTGTACCAATTTTTTCTTTTAGAATAGAATGCGCGATTTCCTTGGTGTCTCTTCTTGTCTGTTTGCGATTTTCTAATAGCATCGTCACAATGGTTCTTGAAGCACCCTTCCTTTTTCCTTTTTTTTTTTCCAAGCTGAAAGAGAGAATACAGGTTTCCCACGACTGAATGAATGATGCTTCAAATGTGGTAGTTTCCAATGAGGAAACGGCGGCATCGGAACAGCTATTGGCCATGGTGGAAGCACACTCTTTGGGTGATGGCTCGTCGGTGCTTCATTTTATTAGTGGTG
The DNA here is from genome assembly GCA_903995115.1 of Angomonas deanei. NCBI lineage: Eukaryota > Euglenozoa > Kinetoplastea > Trypanosomatida > Trypanosomatidae > Angomonas > Angomonas deanei. The sequence continues at coordinate 701,334 of LR877155.1, forward strand.
AACTGGAAGCGATCGCCTTAAAAAATAGTTATCCCGCTTCTTTTTGGTTCCACGTTTTGCCGTTTGGTTCCTATGGTTTGAATGCGAGTGTGATTGGTAGCGACATCGATTTGTATGGTGAACCTTTTCTTTTCTCTCTTCCTCCCCTCCCCTCCCCTCCCCTCCCTCCCTCCCCCCACCACACGGGCACAGCCTGCTTCTCTGAAACACCTGTAAATGTTTTTATACAATACTTCTTTTCCCCCCTCCCTCTTCCCCATTCCACAACGCCAACCAGAATGGTATTGTGCTCCTTTACGGTTCCCGTCCAGACCATTGTAAACCACTTCGTCGACCGGCTGAAGGCCAGCGTACCGGACGGGGTCATGGTGGTAGACTCCGCCAAGGTTCCTGTCCTGAAGTTTGTCTACCATTCATTTCCAGTGGATATCGTCCTGGTGTCGGTCGTGGCACCCTCGGCGCCCAGTGAAACAGAAATGCTTAGCAACGATTTCCTCGATCGAATCGTCATTGAATCGCGAGGTAATGTAAATGGTATCCGAACAGTTCTCCAAATACGCCGTTTGGTTCCCACCCCGTTGCCCGTGTTTTCAGTTGTACTGAAGGCGGTCAAATTGTGGGCTCGCGCACGCAGAGTCTATGGCCATCTGTTCACGTACCCGAATGGGGTGGCCTTGGCCATCATGGTCTCTCGTGTTTGTCAGGTTTGTCCTTCTTCTCAAATTAGTGATCTGTTCAAGTTCTTCTTCAAGTTTTATTTCTCATGGTTTTCCAAGACGGATCACATTTACCCTGTGTATATCACCCCGTCGCTTGCGACGGGTCAGCAGCGATATGCCGGCATGCCGTCCTCCTTCGACCCGACCAATCCACGGTGCCAGGAGGATGTGCTACCCGTTATAAATCCTGCCTTCCCCTATGTGAACGCATGTCATACCGTTGGGAAGTCCGGATTGCGATGTTTCTACATGGAGTTGTCGCGAGCGCATAGCATTCTGTTACAGGAGACGGATTCGCTTGCGGTCCGATCGCTCATGCAACCGATCGAACTGTCGGCGATTCCATTTTTCCTGTTGGTGCACGTCCCATGCTATTGCCGTGGACTGGCGGAATGCGAGTGGAACTTGAAACTGTGGAAAGGGTTCGTTGAAAGTAAGTTCCGTTTTTGATTTACTTACTAGAGGAGATGGTAGATGTACGACCCTTCCCGGGGTTCTACAAGACTGTCCGCGAAGAGAGGGGGTACTTTACCTTGGAAGCCATTTATGCCATCGGCCTCACCTCTCTTCCGTCGAAGTCTGTATTAGAAGGCGGAACCCTTTCAACGCTATTCGAAGAGTTTATTTCTATTTTAGATTTTAAAGGTTTGCACGAGCAATCACACTCTTTTAGGCCGTTGCGGGTTGTCATGAGAGCCCCCTACCTCACCCAACATTTACCATCGGATGCGTTTTTAATAAACCTCCTGAAAAGTAAATGCTCCCTTGATTAGACATTTTCCGGTCTTTCTCTGATTAACTCTTGTATTATTATGATTATCACTATAAGGAATCATCACCTTGGACCCCCAGCTGCGTTGGGACGATACGCTTTGCTTTTGTGTGGATGGACTGAGACGGCATCCGTGCATTCTTCAACTCCCCTCCCCCCTTTTTGTTTTATAAATTAATACAGTGAACAGAAAAGTAACAAACCATTATAGAACAGCATTTTGCCTTTCACAAAAAAACACAGTACCCATGTTTGGCGACAATGCACTGGCCGAAGATGAACCTCAAACATTAACCATTGAAGAGTACGACGAAAGATCTTTTGAAGATTTCTCCAATGACCTCATTGTCAAGGAGAGTTCGATTTCCACCCAACTGGAAAAACTGATAGATCATAATCAACAGGAAATGGAGCGGAAAAATGACGAGAACAATGAATTGCGCCGCCTGCTGCAGACGCCCCGTCCCTTTCTCATCAGGACCCCAGACAGACCCGCTCAGGCATCCCTCTTGCAGTCGCTGACCGATCACTTGGTGCAGTCCACCTCACAAGTTGCCTCCGCTAAACCCCACCGTGCAGCTACACAATTGGGGTTGGGAAAGGGCGATGCGGTGGACGCTCTGGACAGTACCGGCTCGACGGTGGACCACTCCTCCCGCATAATGGATCTAGTGCAAGAGGTAAAGCGCTTCTCCCCAGCTTCAGAGGAGGAGAGGAGTTTTTGCAGAGCTGTGGTGGCGTCCATCGAGTCGCTCGCGACTGTGAACTATGATTTGTCGCGAGATGTCTCCGCGAAGGAAAGCGCATTTCGACAGGCCGCGAAGGAACTACAGGTGTACAAGAACAGTCTTATCCGCTTGACCCAAACGCGGCACCGCAAGTTGGAAACGACTGTCGTCAAAACAGAGTCCGCCATGGTATCCAATGTTAATGAACTTCTCCAAGAGGAGAAGGCTGCACTGGAAAAGTGCCTCTGCGAACTCGCAAAGACGGGATCGCTCACGTCTGTCGAAAGAATTAAGCCGATTGTTCACTGGAAAGCTATGCAGCAAAACCTGGAAGACACGGAGAAAATGATTTCCTTACTGAGTAAAGAATTGAGTGTTAGACGCGGGATGGGCGCTATGAAAGGGTCCTTTGCCAGCCGCCCGGTAGAGTGTGTGCACAGCGAATTGGTGTGCGACACACTGAGGGAACTGGATTATTTCGACTCCAACTTACTCCACGGAGAAAACAGCCTTACCGAGCTGTTAAATGAGGAGAGCGTGGTCTTGCCGGTTTATAAAAAAACGGCGGAGCTTCAGGAACACTTTTGCAAAGTGTTGGCGTCCGTCAATTCGGCGTTTGAACGGCTTGCCTTTAATGCTTTGTTCACACAAAATTTGCTGCTCCATGGTCGGTCCGTCGACATTGAGCCGATGGTCCGAACGTTAGACACCAGCGAGGTGATGGTCCAGGACCCGGCGGGGGGCTCTACGACTAGAAGCGCGGATATGGTCCAGGACTTTGAGGCCTTGCTGGTATCCTTGGAGGCGCAAGCGACCCCTACATTAGGGCGGCTGGATCAGCTTATAGCCCACCTCGCCTCCTGCGTCAAACTAGATGGTTCCCTACTCAGTGATGCCCCGGTGGAGGTGGAAAAGAAGTGGGAGGCCGCGTTTGAAAAGGAAAACGACTCTCTTTTTGAGAAGGACATCCACGCCATGCTGGAGAACAGTCGGGCGTTCATCGGTGAGTGCCTGACGTCTCTAAAGTCCCATACAGCGGATGTTAAATCAAAACTATCGTGGATGGAAGAGCAAGATGCTGCACAGACTTTAAGAGATCTCCTAGACATCACCCGTGAGCTACAAACGCTTCAGGAGAGTGCGGACGGACCGGAAGAGGTACCAGACGAAGCAAATCTACTGGAAGAAATAACTCAAAGTAAAGCGCAGCTGAAGGCGGTCAATGATGAGTTAACCAATATTCAGCAAGAAATTAAAGCGTTAAAGTAGCCTCACTCCTGTTGTAGTTGTTGTACAGTGTTTTTTTTTTTTTTAATTTTGTTTCTGATTCGTATTGCTTTGTGTAACTGTTGAAGGACATTTTACAGTTATAGTCGTACTGTTTGCTATTCTTTCTTCCTCCCCATTGTTTCGTTAGTGTCACTCTATCGTTTGTTGAATTATCTAGCATCGTGAAGAGCAATGTGTAAAGCGGGACATAATATGTGGATGTTTACCGACTCGGACGCGTGTTACGTCGGTACGAACAACATTTTGAAAAAGTGCATTTGCCCCTTCACGTCCTGTAATATGAAACCGGAAGGCCCCAAGTGTGAGTTTACCACCTCCGTTGTGGTGCTGCTCACTTTCCTTGTACTGGTTTGGTTTGCGGGAGTGGGAACATATGTTTATTTATCGTCATTAATTACGTCGATGGAGACGGAGGCGCGGAACAACGTGTCGGCGGATTCGGGGAAGAATTACTACTATGAAAAACTATTTGGCACACCACAGTCTCAGACGGAAAAGTCGTGAAGCTAGCCTTCACGAACGATATCGGGATTGCGGCGAAAAAGATGGGACTCGCCCTTCTATGCAGTGCCACAGTAGCTTTATAGTTCACGTTGCTCCGCTAGGAATTTTTAGGAATTTTAAGGTTACACACAATCTGTTGCTTCTCTACTTTTTTTTTTTTTGTGGTTCTCCTGAAAAGAAAAGAGGAAAAAAAAAAATGTAGAGAGAACGTGTAATTTTTTTGATAATTGTTGCACTGGATAGATTGGCCTTCAGCCTTTTTTTTTTATTATTCCCGTGTTAAAAGAGTGAAACCGACATCGTCTGACCCTCTGCTTCTCCATCCTCTCTTTTCAGTCTAAGGAATTCTAGTTTTTTTTTTTTAAATCATATAATATCCCTCTTTTTTAATTATTTTCATACAGATACTATTATACAAAGATTACAATGCGTCCTCATAATCAAACCGCTCTAATCTTTGCTACTATTGGGGCTGCCGTGCCTATACTCTCATATGGTGTCGTGCGTCTCTTTACGCACGGCGACCGCCCGGGTAAAACCATAGAACGGAAAAATGCGGGCGACCGTAAACCGAGTGTTGCCGGACCATCCTCATGGACACCACTTCAACTGTGCCACGTCCTCGCGAATTTTGGAGTTAGCCGGGGTACGATTCAATTGTTACAAGCCTATAACGTGGACGGAAACACCTTTTCGCAAATCACCCCAGAGGATCTACTTCAAATGCGAATTCCTCGCGCCGACATTCAAATAATTCTTACCGCCCAGCACGAGTTGTTCGGACGCGATGAAGGTGGCAACGGTGGACCGGCAGTGAGTCACTTCATTGAAGACGCCGGCGAAGCCTTTCACCGCATCCTTGACAACGGTGACGACAGCGAGCCAAACGACAGGGCGCACGTTGCGTCGAGTGTGTACGACTTGCTGGACCATTTCCGCCGCCTCTCTAGCGAAGAGCAGCACCAGTCGATGGCACCCCTCGCCCGTCAGCTGAGCGTGGCGTTGCTCCACGACTCCGACCACAAGCGTCAGGCGACCCCGTCAACCCCACCGTTCCACCCACGGGAGCGCCGACCCAGCCAAGCCGAAATGACCCTCTCCTCGTTTCACGAAATGCTGGATGGCTTTATTAATTTATTGCGATCCGCGCAAGTCCAGCGTCTGCCGCCGTCAGAACTGAAGGAGCTGAAGATCAAGGTGGCAGACCAGTTGCAGAGCGTCCAGGCCGTCGCGCAGATGGTACCGCCGGAGGTGGCGAGGCCCCTTCTGGAAAAGTGTTCCATCGTTCACCACTTATTGTCCAAGGCGACAGAGTCCACCGCCGTGTCGTCCCGACAGCTGATTGAAGAGCTGAAGGGCGTGTTTGCAAGAGTCCGAAACCCCGAATTTGCGGGACTTCCTGCTGAAGCCAAAGTCGACGAAATCACAGCCATGATGAAGTGTGTGGCGGGGGTTCTGGAGGAGAGTGACTCCCTTCCGTCGGAAAAGGAGTCCGTCGCCGTCAAGGGGATGGCTTCTCAGATTATGACAGTGCTAAACATGCTACGGACGGAGTGCACGAAATCGGCGCGCGAGACCCCCACACGTGGTCTGCCCTCCATTTCCGAAGGTTTAAAGGAGGTGCTACAGGTGCTGAAGTCTGATGATCTGAACAATGCGTCGGATGAGGTGAGGGGCTCCGTCTTGCTCAACCTTCAGAAGAAAATAGTGGCGATTCAGGAGGAAAGCAAGAAGCTCCCCGAGAGGGAGCAGAAGCCAGTCGAGCAGGTGTCCGCGCAGCTCTTGCGTCTCATTCAAACACAATTGGAGAACATGAGAAACGCCGCCGACGCCGCCGTTGAGGAGGAGGAGGAGGAGGAAGACGAAGTCAGAAACCGTGAGGCAGCTTTCAGGGAAAGCGTTGAGACAGAGGATGAACTAGATCTTGTCGTCGGCGAGATGGAACGCATTTTCAATTTGCTGAATTCCGAGGAGTTTAAAAGCTCCACTGCAGAACAGAAACGGGTCATTGCTGGAAATTTGCTGGAGCGGGTATGCGCGGCGAAAGCGCGAGTGCTGGAGCTGAGCGAAGGCGATAACCCCATCATTACCGAGCTGATTGTTCCCCTGGAGGAGCTTTTGGAGAGAATGACCGACAGCGGACACGCGTCAGAGCAGTTTCTTGAAATTTGCGAGACGCTCAGTGAAATTAAGGACCTGATCCACTCCCCAGACTTTGTCTCCGCCACGGCTGAGGTAAAAGTTGGTGTCGTACGACAAGTACTGCCCCAACTGAAGACCATCAGCGCCACTTTTCCGACCCTTTCCCCGAAGGAGCGGAAGGCCGTCGAGCAGTTAATCGACCCCATCAATAGTGAGTTGCAGTCCATTCTACGGGGTACCACACGGACGGCGCCCACCCAGCCGAAACAGTCCCCTCAGTCGACTATCCTGCGTCTTCAGCAGGTGATGGGCGTCTTACAGAGTGAGGAGTTTGCCACGGCGAGTCCCGAAGAACGACAGGAGTTGGTGGAGCAGTGCACCGCCGACCTGAGAGAACTAAAACAGGAAGCGAAGGAAGGTCTTGGGGAGATGGCTGGCAATGTTGTACCCATTATTGACCGTCTGCTAAAGCAACTGGAGGAACTCTCGTCACACGACTCGGAAACCCTGCGCGGCGGGGAGGAAAAACCGGACGCGGTGGAGAGGAGAAAATTCTTTGAATCCTTGGAAGGTATTACCACAGTGCTGAAGCAGCGGAATGACAAGCAGGCGGGGGATTTCGGCGGCGATGTGACGGCCTTTGTGGAGCTGAGCAAGTTGGCCTCTACCATTGACAATCTGTCGGAGGAGGAGGAGCGGATTAAGTCCGAGTTTGAAAAGGAACTGGCGAAGCTATTTTCTGACGCCCAAGGCGAAGAAGAGGAAGAGGAGGGTAAAGTGAACCTCGCGGACTTTAAGCGCTTTTTCGCGACAGTTCTGAACCACCTCACGACCACCGGCGTGTCCACCTTCGAGGAGTCCGCCATGGTGATGTCCCGCGTGGAGGGTGTGCTGTCGGAGGCGGACCGCTCAGGCTTGGAGTGGCGTACCGATAAGGAGAGTGTCACCTTAGTGCAAAACGTTTTAGCGGAGATTCAAAAATCTCAGCAAAACTTGCGTTCGACGGATTCACGGATAAAAAATCTTTTGGACGAGGCCACGGCGAGAATTAACGAGAACCCCAACATGAACAGCGACGAATTGGATTCTTATTACGACTTTCTCCAACAGGTTCAGGCGAAACAGGCGAACTTTTCACTACCGGAGCTTCAGGCATTTAAGAACTTCCAGGAAGCCATCTTACGGGCGTCTAGACAGGCCACCAACAACAGCTCGCGTATGAACAAGGAGGATATCACCTCCACACTGCTCGAGATATCGGACAGGCTACGCGACTCCAAAATGTCTCCCGAGGAACTCGACCAGTACGATGGGATTGTCGCGCAACTGATGAACGCGAACCTGGGCGAGGAGTTCAAGGAGCCCCTGGCCTCGATCAAGGAACAGATCCATCTTCAACGCGTTTCCAACGACCCGGAGGCCTACGGGGGCTCTGATAAACCGGAGGACGAGGAAAAGAGTAGTGACGACGACCCTGTGATCGAAAACAACGAGTCCAGCGAGGAGGCTCAGTCGGACACCAATGAACTTTCGGGCGTGCGAATTGATGAGGACGTGGATGAAAATGGCGTCAACCTTGTGAACTTGTTACCAAAGATTGAAGAAAAGGTCGGACTCACCAACGAAGCGTTCACCAAATCGTGCAGTAAATTCGACGTGCAGATGATCAGTAAAATATTGGTGACAATTTCTTTTTCTAAGATGTACCACCAGGATAAGGCACTCAAAGCTAGGGTGGATGGTTTAAAAACCACCTTCTTGGAAAAGCTGAAGGCCTTTGAGGGAAGTGATTCGCCCTCGACAGATGTCATGCCGTCCAAGAAGCTGCGTGTGACGGGTGAGGAGGTGGATAGCGAGGATGGACTGCACGCCAAAGAATTTACAATTTATACAGAATCCGAGGCGGACAACTTTACCGAAAACCCGGAACTGATGCGCTTAATGTGCAATGAAAATTTAGCAGAAACTGAAGTGGCAGAAGGTGTCAAGGAGAACTGGGTGGGCAAAAGCTGTGCCTTCATCATTTCCTGTAACTGCACCCCCCAAACCGACACGAGCCTGGCGGAGATTACGCTTCTCCGTGATGTGTTGGCGAAGCGCTACAACTTTGACGTGCAGATTATCCTCGACCCAAAACTTAACGCCGAAAATTTTGAAAAGATCATCACGCGCCACGTGGAGGAACACAAACCGAACCGGCTGCTACTGTTCTACCATTCCCCCAAAGCACACGAAGGGGTCGCTGTACCACACTCTGTCTTATTCCACGACAGTTCCGTCCTTTCGCATAAGAGAATTCTGGAAGTGACGAAGGAGGTTGAACGTCTGCTGATTATACAAAGTCTCCCGCGGCAGCTGGAGATTAGCGGCAGACTGCGAGAAGAGTTTTCGCCTCTGATGACGGTGCGACTTTCTTCCTCGGCGTCGAAGGAGATCTCTAGCTGTCGCTGCTGGCTGTTCGACGACATTTTTACACCCATCGTCATTGAGCTCTTGAGCAGAGAAGAAGCCAAACTGTTGTGCCCCGAGGATGTAATGAACTATGCGTTAACCGCGTCGACCACCTTGGATTTTGGCTTCGGATCATTTATGAAGCGGGAGGCTTCTAGTATGGGCTACTTCTCGCCTACTTCGCCCAACCAGTAACTAGTTGAGTTCATCATTTTTTTTTCCCCCCTTCAAAACCATTATTATCATTTTCCCCCGAAGTGAATATTCCTTCGGAATATTTTGGCGTTGGCTCTGCCCAAATAACGCCCTAGTAGTAGCGTCCTTTTTTTTTTTTTTTAGAGTAATATCTTCTCCACTCTAATCATGAAAAGTTTGTGTTTGCCAGGTAACCGCTTTTGCTTTTGCGCGGTGCCCCCCCTTTTTTTTTTTGCCGAACATCCGTACGACCGCTGTTATTTTTCCTATTTTTTTACTTTCACAGTTTAGCAAACCACACAAACAGAGGATATATAAAAAAAAAAAATGGCCGATGCAGCGCGGACCGTCAAGCATTATGTGAGCGACTGCTTAGATGAACGCCATCCGTACGACGTACAAAAAGGGTTTGGTGGACAAAGGGAGCGTGACGCGGGAAAAGTATTCGACGGACTAGACGGTGCGGATGCACTTTTAGACAGCCTCGTGGATACTTCGTTGTCGCACGAGGAAAAAGCAAAGGCAGCCCACTACCTCTATTCTCGTTCGGCTTCACAGGAGGAAAAAATTACCCTGCTGGAAAAATCATGTGTGTCGAAGGTTGTGGGGTGTCTTCGTATGTCCAAGTTTCCTCTTCTCGAGCAGCAATGCTTCCAGATATTGCGGTCGCTCTGCATTCTCCCTCAGGGGTGCTACTACGTGGTGAACTGTGGTGGCGTTGAGGCGATGGTGAACAGCTTAGTCAACCAGAGTATGACGGAGGAGAGGGTCGACGCCAGGGTGGCAGCGGCACAGGCCCTGTTCCAGTTGTGCGCCAACACAACCGGGCTGCGGTGGGTTCTGAAGGCGGAGGAGTGTGAAGATTTCATTCCCGAGACGTTTGCTGACACTCGCTGCGCCCCGGTAGAGCCCGGAGTGGTGGTACACTCGATTGGCACCGTGCTGGACGGTGAGACACCCGGGACGAAGCTGTCCCAGCTGCTGCTCGGTACGCTTTCACAGATTCTTCTTCTCGCCCCGGGTATCTTTGCGGTACTCCACTACAAGGAACTGTTCATGAAAGTGCTCGTCAACTGTTTGCAGTTCATCAGCGATGTTGGTGTGCTGAGGCAACAAAAAGAATACGCCAAACACCTTTTTACCGCGCTGTGGAATTTAGAAATGGACCAGAGTGGTGTGGAGGCGGTAGAAGAGGTGGACATTCCCTCCAAATTGTTCGTGATATTTTCTCTCTTCTGCGACGCGCCTGATGTGGTGGACTTTGAGATCCAACGAGTCGTGATGGGCGCCATTTCGGCATCGTACAAATTAACTTCCGTGAAACAGGCAAGCCTTACGGTCTCCAGTAACAATAAGACGCGTATTGTCCGCTTGCTGGATTATTTACGAAAAATAAACGATGTCGAAAAGGCCCAAAAACAAGAATCGGGAAAGGCGAAAAATAACACGGTTGCCATTTTAAAAAACTCTGTACAGTGCGTCCGTTTAAGCTTCTGAGGTGAAGGGTGTTCGTGACATCACACACCAATACATTAACGAACTCGTGGTTTCCGCCCCAGTGGAGGCGTGCTACTTCCGCCGGCAGCTATACTTTAGCACAAGGTGGGAGGAGGAATATGAGGCTTCTGTGTAACCACAATGGTGTACATGTATATAGTTCTCGCTCTACGTATCCATATCCCTTCTGTCGTCTTTTTTTTTTTTTTTTATGCCCAATGAAGGCATTTCTCAAAGTGTTCCCCGCTACCTTCCTCTCTCTCTCTCTCTTTTTGAAACACCGCCGATAATATTTTTCAGGTAGCCGGTCATTTACACTTTTTTTTTCTTTCTTTTTTTAGCTATTTTCACTGACCCCTCCAGAAATCTTTCCCAGTGGATGTCAACACAGGTTAAGGATACCACATTTAGCAATGTGGAAAGTGTAAGTCGTTTGTTTCAGCAAGTTCATAAAAGTGCGGCACACAGTCAGAGGTATAAGCGTGAGTTGTTAGATTTCGAGGACGGAGGTGAAAGCAACGGAATTGACTCGATTTGCTCCGTCGTCTTGCTGATTCTTAAGCAGGTGCCCCAGTTGACGGCGGACGTCCTGAAGAGACATTTTGCCTTTCTGACGGAGCTCTCCAAGACGTACCGAGAGAAGTACGGGTCGGACAAACTGACGATTAGTATTCTCCGGTGCGTGCTTCCATTCCACAATGCCAACGACAAGAGTGTGCGGGCGGCCGTCGTCGCAACCTTCGATGCGCTGTTGCGCACCGTCGATCAATCGAACACCTCCGAAGAGCGACAAGATTTTTACCAGGAATCGGCAGAGATGCTCAAGTTGCGCATACACGATAAATTTGCACCGGTGAGAGAGAAGGCGGTCGCCTCTATCGCCGTGTTTCAGACTGGAAAAAAAGATTGCGACGTGACACAACAACTTGTGGCGCTCTTGTGCAACGACCCCAACGCGGATGTTCGCCGGCAAATCTTGCACTGTATTCCCGCCCGAAAAGAGTTTCTCGAGGGCTACTTTCACGGCATGGTGCGCTGCACGCAAGACGTCGTTTCGCGTGTCCGCGCGGAGTCCTGGGACGCGTTGAGTCGTTTCCCCTGGCGCTACATTACCGCCTACGCGCAGGCAAAGAACTTGGACCTCGCCGAGCTGCTCTTCCAAGGGTTGACAGACGCCACCAATTCAGTCGTAATCGCGTGCCGAGCCTCTCTGACGAACTGCTGGCTCCACAGGGATGGCAAAGATGATTATGCGGCGTTTCTGGACCCCATCGATGTTGGTTTTACCATATCGAATCTGGCGCACTTTGACAAGATTTGTAGAGAAATTCTGCACTTTTGTAAAAAGAAAAAGCACGACTTTCACGTGCCGCTCGATACAGAGTCTTTCAGCACATCACTCGTGTTGATGTGGAAGTCGGACTGCAGTTTGTCCATGGACTCTGACGATGGGGATGATACGGTCCTACTACCCCCCTTGGACCGGTTCGCGGCCATTCTCCAGGATACGATATACTGTTACGCGCGACCGGATGCGGAGGCAAAGGTGGTCAAGTTTCGAAACGCCGACGACGCGGACAATATTCTACGAATCTTACTCTCTTCGTTTTCAATATACGATGAAAATGGCTATCTGTCTCATGTGGACAACACGACGCGAAATGCGCTTCTGAAGCTGTTGCACTTTTTGTTAAAAGTTGTCCCAGACGATGACCCCTCGCTGTTTGTAGACGCCGCTGTTCGTTGCATCAAGAACCTCACGGAGAGAACCCCCGAGGAGACGACAAAGACGGTGACGTCCGCTTTGGACTCCCTGTTCAAAAGTCTGCGTCTTCCTCAAAAGTACGCGCTAGGCTTCGACGACGTGGAGGCGTTGGTCCGAAAAGGAAAGGAGCGTCAACAGGAGCTCATTAAACTGAAAGTGCAGGTCCGCACTGGTGAGTCTACCCAGGAGGCCTACGAGGAGCTGAAGGAAGAGATTCTGAGGGATGAGAAGTTCCTGTTACGCATTCAACTCATCGTTTTGGCGTTTCTGTCCAATTCCCAGCGTGGCGACAGTATCCCACCGTTTTGCACCCATGTCTTTCATCTGGGAAGACTGCAAAATAATGTAAAAGTACGGGTGGCGGCAACGAGGTCGCTGGGCCTGTTGTGTCTGATTAACCCCGAATCGGTCCACACGTTCATGCCGTTACTGCTGTCCGATGCGACAAGTGGCGAGGAGAACGCGGAAGTGGCAGCGGCCGCGGTCGGTGTGTGCTTTGATCTTGTGCTCGAGTATGGTTTAAAGTTTTTTGATACGACAACTAGTGATCGCGTCGAATTCAACAGCGAAAACGCCTTTGAGGCCCGCCTTCAGAAGGAAAAGGAGATTGGAGAGGAGGATGTTCACAAAGTTGGTAGCAAAAAGTTACTTTCCGTGTTTTTTGAGCTACTCCATTCGACCTCGTTCGACATTTTTGCCACAGTAATCCAGGGTTTCTGTAAGCTGCTCAGTAGCAACCGAGTTCAATCTACTATCATTCATGAGGTTTTGGCGAGACTTCTACTTTTTTTTGTTCACTTCCAAATGAATAAAAAAGATAACTTGCAAAACAGTTACATGACGGACTACTTGCTGTTTTTCTTTAGAAGTTACACGTCGAGTCACCCGCAGCGACAGGCAGATTTTGCGAAGGCTGGGATAGTGGCCCTTCACTTTGCGCTGTCTCGAAATCCGCTCTTTGCACAAAAACTAATCGAAATGGTCACCAGATTATCCGACGCGTTTTTGCTGTCGGTGGTGCGGGACGTGGACCCCGATTCGGTCGGGAAGGTGAACAACCCCACCGCGGACGAGAAGGAGGCGGAGGAAGAGGGCATGCAGCTGAGAACGGCGGTGGCGACGTCCTCCTTACAAAGTGCCAGACTGCTTCGTGAGCTGTCCAAGTACTCCCTTCACGAAACCATTGCGGAGGGGATTCTCTGCGAAATTGCCGTCGGACTGTCACCCGATGGTCTGAAGGTGTGCCTTGACGCCTTGGAGACACGAATGTACTTTTATGCCAAAGAACCGAGGCCGTTTCTCTTTTACTGCGCTACGAAAGCCGTTGAGACCGTCCAAGACGAGGCAAGCAAAACGCGTCTCCAAGCGTTTTTGACTCATATCGGGAGACGGTACAGCAACTTTACTCTTGCCAGCACGGCAGATAACGATTTACCATCAGAGTGGTCGGCGTATGTGGCAAATCTTGAAAAGTGTGATAGTGTGTTCGAAGAGGAACTGGGTGCGCTGATTCCAGAAAAGGTGGAACCATCTTCCGGCGGCCAGACCGCCACCAAGAAGCGGGTGAAGCGGGAGGACGACTTTTTGGACGTGGAATCCATCGTGGGACCACACAAGAGGTCTCGCCACTGATCTTTTCACTTCGTTGTTGCCTCCTTGCTAAAAAAGAAGAAGAGAAAAAGAGAACATAGATGCTTTTCCCCCTTTTTGTTTTACGGTGTTATAATTGTTTTACTACCTCAGTTGTTTCATTGGATATAGACATAGATACAGAAAATCTTAAAGACAAAAAAAATCTACCATTATCTGGTACACGGAAATGCAAATGATTAGAACAGTACAAACCATTTGCGTTGGCGTTGCAGCGTTTGCTAGTTTCCTTTTCTCTCTCTCTCTCACTCTCTCATTTTTTATTGGTTTAGAGATGATCATTAAGGATAAAAAGCGAGAATTAAAGGGTTGATTGCGCACACACACACGAATAAGCAAGTATATAGACCATTGAAAGTAAATTCAGTTTTACTTTTCGATAAATTTATAGATAGACGCTTCGTGGAAGATGTCTAAAAATGTTCTCATAAATGATGTGGAGGTCGAGTTTCCGTTTGAACCGTATGCGGCACAAAAAGATTATATGGAAAGCGTAGTTGCTGCGCTTGACGGTGGGAAAAATGGTCTGCTGGAGTCCCCTACAGGGACGGGGAAGACGTTGTGTCTTCTCTGCGCCGTGCTGGCGTGGAAAAGGAAGCACGACGGTGTGCGAAAAAGACAGGTGATTTATTGTAGCCGTACACATAGTCAACTTTCCCAAGTAATCCGGGAACTAAAGAAAACGAGCTACGCGGAAAAAGTGAGCATGTCCGTGCTAGGTAGCCGGGAGCACATGTGTGTGAATAGCGAAGTGCTTCGCCTACCCTCCGCACAGTCCCAGCAAAGCTTGTGCAACTCCTTAAGGGCGGACAAGGCGTGCCGGTTTTACCGCTCCGTACAAAACAAGAAGGTGGTGGAGCTACCCTTGGAGGTTCAGGTACACGACATTGAGGATCTGAAGGTGGACGCCAAAAAGTGTGGTTACTGCCCCTACTACTTTGAACGGGAAGCCGCTGTAAACTCTGACGTGGTCTTCTTACCGTACAACTATATTTTCGATAAGACGATCTCGAAGCAGCTCCCGTTTAAGTTGGATGGGTCTATTCTCATCGTGGACGAGGCGCACAATCTCCCGGGGGTGCTGTCCTCCACGTCGTGCGTGGATTTACATCCGCTGGAGTTGGCCAACTGCATTCACGAGTGCACAAGAGCTGTCGCATTTTGCGAACAAAAGGCAACGAATGGGGAGAGTTCAACAGAGGATCTCTCCCTGCTGATTGAGGAGTTTTCGTCGCTCAAAATAGTGTTGCGGCAGTTGGAGGAGTCCGTCGAAAAGATTGGATCGGCTTCTCCAAGCGGAGAAGTGGTGCACCCGGGTAGCTTTATGCACCACTTCTTATCACAGGTGTTGATTACGCCAGATATCTACTTTGGTGCAGTAGGAAAAAGAGGATTGAATGATATTATTAACAGCGCAATTGAGCAGTTGGCCTTGACCGAAAAAGGGGCCACCGGGCTAGTGCAATTTCAGCGTTTACTGGAGAACGCCTTCAATCACGAATTACCAGACCACTCTACAAAGTTCATTGTTCGCGCGAGTGGAGGTACACCCCCGGCCAACGAGACCCCAAAGTATATTCTGTCGTTATGGTTTTTAGATGCCTCGTTTTACTTGCGGGAGGTGGTGGCGAATCTGCACAGTTTTATTTTGACCAGCGGAACGCTTTCTCCACTGGACCACTTTGAGGCGGAGCTGGGTGTTCCCTTCCAGGTCCAGTTGAAGGGCCGCCATGTGATTGGCGCTTCCCAAATCGTCTCGTCCGTCTTGTGCAGGGGTCCAAGCAACGAAAAGCTGAATGGGAGCTATGCATTTCGGAACAGCGTGGACTACCAAGTAGGGCTAGGGATGACGGTGGTGAATTTGTCGAGAGTCACGCCAGGTGGCTCTGTTGTTTTCTTTCCCAGTTACGCAGCACTTAACGCGGCGCTAAATGTTTGGAAAAAGGGAAACAACACGAACGAGAAGACTGTGTGGGGCTTGCTGACAGAGATTAAACCCGTCTTTGTGGAGCCCAACACGACAAGTGACTTGGCCCCCATCGTAACCGAGTTTCAGCAGGCGGTCGACTCTAACCGAAGGAAGGGCGCCCTATTTTTGGCGATTTGCCGTGGCAAAGTGAGCGAAGGCATCGACTTCTCGGACCATCACGGCAGGAGTGTGATGGTGACCGGCATCCCATTTGCCAACAGCGCGGACCTGTTTGTTCGCCTTAAGCGGGGGTACATTGACAGTATCTCCCGTGAACGGCCGCTGGTGCGTGGCAAACCCTTCACCGGGGATGATTGGTACAAGAATGAGGCGATGCGGGCGGTAAATCAGGCCTTGGGGCGTGTAATTCGACACAAGGACGATTACGGAGCGCTCCTCCTGCTGGATGAGCGGTTTGCTGCCCAAATAGACCTTTTTCCAGAGTGGATTTCAGAGGTGTCCGCCGTTTACTCGTCGTTCCGCGACTGCTTCACAAAGGTGGGTGATTTTTCAAGGACAAGCAAAATACACTTCTGCCACCAGTAGAGTCCGAATCTCCTGCCTGTGGGAATGGCATCACTGTACCCACGCAGTCCAGTGTTATTCCCGCGTCGTCAAAGGACGCGGCGCTCTATGCGCGTCAGTACGACGAACAGCTATCACGTGAGCGGCTGAGAAGCTCGAAAACGCTCCTGGACAGTGTGTTGGAGAAGCCTCGTACCACTCCCGCTATTGATAAACGCAATGCGCCCGCCACCCCCAAGGACGACGTGAAGATGGGAGAGATAGCCCCCGCTACGCAGAGACCCATTTTCGCCAGGCAATCGCTCCACCTCAGCAATGAGTCGACCGCCCTTCAGTTGGGAAGCAGCTCGAAAGAGTTTTGCTCGTTTTTAAAGTCGAAATTGTCGGTTGAGGAATACGATTCTTTTAGGACGATTCTGGGCGAAATATCCAAGTTCACGAACACCTCCTCGGGAGAGGGCAAAGACGAGCTTTATCGCTTGTTTTCCTTACTAAAGACACTGTTTAAAAAATCAGGTGGCACACAGTATGAGGCGGTAGCTCTCGAGTTTGGTAAATACATTCCAGCCTCCATGAGACTAGTGTATTCCCACTATCTACGGAAGCGCGCGAGAGAGATTTAGCCGAGCACCAACGATGTTGACAAATTGTCGTATACTTCTTTCTTTTTTTTTTTTTTTAGTGTTATCGACTAAATTTTAATTTTATTTCCCCCCTTTTTTTTTTTTTTTTGAATGTTTGTCATCTACTGAACCTTCCCTCTCTCTCTCTCTCTCTTTTTTTTTTTTTTTTCCAGGTAGCAAAAAAAAAAAAAAAAAGTTGCTTACAATGTCTGTCCCTCGACTCGACGAGGTGGATCAAACGTCAGCTGTAGAGCGGTTCAATGCCGTGGCGGCCGAACTGCGCAATGTGTCGCAAGAGTTACGGGAGGCGAATGATGAGCTGAAAAAGAAGAATAAGGAACTCTCCGATGAAATAAACCGCCTCCAATCAGTGACCAATCATTTGCAGCATGAAAAGTCATTGGAGGAGCAGAAGTGCTTAAAGCTGACCACCCAGAATACTCGGCTGAGCAGAACGAACACGGAACTGCAGGAAAAGTGTGAACAGCTGCTCTCATCAAATGAGACGGAGAAACAGGAGAGGGAAAGTATTAAAGCGGAGCTGGACAAACTAAAACTAGAGCACGAGCGCGCGGTGACGGACTTGCAAGGCAAAAGTGAAAAGCCATCTATCGCACAAAACACAGGGAGCAGGTGGGCCCACCCCACTATTGTGGAGGACATTTCCCTCTCCACGGATGTACATATAAGGGTCGGGAAACTGACCAATTTTGACCATTTCTTCCAGTGCGGCTACGACGTCACGACGTGTTGCGATGGGGACTTGTCAGTCTTCCAAAGTGTGGCCCACTTTGTAGCGGTGAAGTGGCAGCTCTTCGATGCGGATAAAAAAGAGAGTCACCGGTGGAACAAGGCGTGTGCCATGTTGGAGGCGAATTACAAGAATAATCCATACCACAACGCTGTCCACGCGGCAGATGTGCTACAGGGAACGTGTTCACTAATTGCGGCTTGCCCCGGACTATTGGCGGCCATGAGCAAGGTGGAAAAGGTTGCCGTGGTTTTTGCCGCGTTGGCGCACGACGTTCGGCACCCCGGACGCGCGCAAAACTTTCTGAAGGCCACCATTGACCACTTGTACCTGGTGTACGGAGGAAACAGCGTTCTCGAAACAATGCACGTTTTCTCCGCTTTTAACGTGCTTTCGGTGGAGGAGGCGGACTTTACCTCAGACTGGAACAGCGAGGAGGCTCTGCAATTGCACAGTATCGTGTCAAAGATTATTACCCACACCGATATGGCACTTCATATGGGGAGTATGCAAAAGTGGGGCGCGCGCGTTTCTGGTAACACCCTGAACATTCAAGACGCCGCCGACCGCCTAGAGATACTCACCCTTTTTGTTCACGCGGCGGATATTGGAGCACAAACAAAAGGGCTCGAAGTGTCTCAGAAGTGGACGAGCATCGTGGAGGAAATGTACGCCCAAGGAGACGATGAAAAGCGGTTGGGACTCCCCATCAGCCCTGGTAACGCCAGGGGTGGCAGTTTTGAGAGGGGCCAGATTTTTTTTCTGGAAACCTTTGTGTGGCCCATTTACGATTTAATCAATCAGTTGTTTCCGTCCATCGAGGCCCCGATCGTGAACTTAAAAACACTGCACCAACACTATGTGGGAAAATTGGGAGAGCAAAAAGATTTTCCTTCCCGCGCGAACTTTGTGCCGCCGCTGGAGCAAAAGATACAGTCGCTTTCCGCAGACGTGGAGCGTTATCGTGCGGCGGTGAGTAAAATGGTGGAGGCTCAAAATAAAGCACCCACACCGCCAAATGAGACGCCAGATTTCAATAGCTTGATCCAAGAGTTTCAAAAACGGTTTTCAGCATTGGAAGAACGGGAGGAACGGGCTGCCGCTTATCAAGAAAAACTCGCGGATATCGCTGGCAAAATGTACCAAAAGAAGAAGAAGGGAAGTTCGGTGGAACCGACCAATTCAACTGTGTGTACGGAGGGTGACCACGACCCTCTAAGAAGAGCGCTGGAGTTGCTCGACCAGGCGATGCAGAGATCGAACCAGTAGCGCCGTGTAGCACCGGTATGGAGATGGGACTGTTTCCTTCTTTTTGTTTTGGTTTCGTTTACTTTCGCTTAAGCCGGTCGATTTTTTTTTTTATGAAAGAAAAAATGCCTTTTTTTTTTACAACTTATTTTTTTATTTTTATTTTCACCTAGACGGATTACCGTGACGTTTTACGTTTTTATTTTCTACGACACCATTCATCATGAAAGTTCCCCCATTTTTTCTTCAATAATAAAAGGAGTGCCGTTTCGGTTTCGTTTTTATTTATTTCAGTAGTCATGTCACACAATAATGGCATGTATGTTTCCGGTGAAAACACAAATTTCTTTCACCCCATGGCGGACGGAGCGAACTACTCTAGTTTTATTCCGTTCGGCTCCCAAGACATGTCTTATTTTTCACAAACGGCGACCAACCCGACATTCAACACCGTCGTGAATAATCAACTGTACCCGATTCCGAACGGAATGATGTGGCAGAATGCGCAGCCCAACCAACACCAAATGACACAGGTGCCCGTTTTTCAACAGCCAATGATGTACTTTCCACCGGGTCAGAATTCGTTCAATGCATCAAAAAATAGACCAGATAACCGCCGCGAACCTGTCCCATTTGTTCCCCACGGGGGTGGCCAGACGGGGAAGCAGAAGATCAGTGATCAAGCTCCTAGTATGGAGCGATTAGTGTCTTCGCTGCCGGCCGACGTCAATTTATTAATCGTAGACGCGGGGAAGCCTGTTGCGAGCGGTAAGCCTTTCTGCCCGGTGGGCGTTCCTCCCTCGTCCGCTTACTATACGTAAAATTCAGGCAAAGCTAGTACGATGACTCTTTTTTCATTTCCTCTCCCACTGTATATTCTGCCGATTCAACCTGAAGCGTTCTTCTTTTCATCGATCGTTCCGCGCTCCGTACGCCCGCCCTGAACCCTGGTATTACCTCAATGTATTGCTCTTCCTCATTTTTTTTTTTTTTTTGTAGCGTATTGTTTTTCATAATTGTGGGTTGTGGCGTTTCACCAACGCGGCTAGTGACGGCATGCGGTGCTTCAGAAAGAACACATGTTTTAAATTAGCGTGCGCGCTCCACGACAGTGCGCAAAACGAGTTGGAAGAGCTCTTTGGGCACACCCCTTCTCCTGTGGCTTCCCTCAAGAATAAACCTTTAGTGGCCCAACGTGCTCCTGGAAAGGTGTTTGACTCGGCGTTTGCTCTGTTGTACGTGGACCCGAAAGGGAATCACGAGACAAGCGTGGTGGCGGCTTTGCGTGCGGCGCGCTCTCGACTAGAAACCCCTTCCTCGCGATTTTTAAAAGCCAACCGTGCACTTTGGGAGCAGGCTCTGCCGTTGGTGCAACGGTGCGACTCCATTAGCGTTGTCGTAGAGTATCTCTTCGTATTGTTTTATGCGAAAAAATACGATGAGGTGTTAGAAAAAACGGATAGTATTCTCGCGCAAATCTCGGTGGACACTGACATTTTGCCTGGAGACGTTTGCGCGATGGTGCGCGCGGTGGCGCTGAATTTGGTGGCGCGCCACGAGGTAAAAAGAGAGCTTTCTTCCAAACGTCTGGTGGGTTACTTTCATTTCCTGAAGCGAGCAAATGAACTCTGCGCGAATAAAACGATCCGACACGACTTACTCCTCGCGTTGCAAACAGCGATTTGGGCAGGTGAATGGTTTCTCTACCAGGCCGACACGCGGGAGAAGCACCTTTGGGATGCCCTGCGGCAGGTAACCCCCCCGTGGTTCATCGGGCTGCACACCCTGTCCCCTGGCGAAGAGGCCAAAACAACCTTCACAAAAGAAAAGAAGAACACATATTCCCCGGCATACATACACGTTTCCTGCTCTGAGGCGGTGCGCTCCGGTGACGTGGCGTTTCTCAAAGAACTTCTTGATGCCGTAGCAGTGAGGGAGAAGCACAGCCCCGATTTTGCCATCTTTTCTCTCTCGGTTGAGATTGCACAGCAACTCTTGCACCTTC
Source organism: Angomonas deanei (assembly GCA_903995115.1). Taxonomy (NCBI): domain Eukaryota; phylum Euglenozoa; class Kinetoplastea; order Trypanosomatida; family Trypanosomatidae; genus Angomonas; species Angomonas deanei. The sequence goes on from LR877155.1 coordinate 722,168, forward strand.
TCCCACCCGGGGATGCAGCCGTCGGCCGCGTGATGCGGTGGTTGGGGTCGAGCCTCGATGTGAAGACGGTGGAGTTGCACGGGAAGGGCCACTCCCAGCTGGTGGTGGGCGCACTCCAACAGATGCAGGGCCCTGCGGCGTACTACTGCCTTCACAGTGTGCTGGGGCAACAACCACATCGACTGTGCTCTGTCCAGGAGCGACACGGCGACGTTTTACTGGGAGATGAATCGCTGAACTGGTCCACCGCGCTGTCTTCTTTGCAGAGTTCCATTGCGGCCGACGAAACCCACTGGAGAGAACGACTTCCCCTTGTGCTGCGACTGTTGTCTGACGCGGGGAAATACAACGCCTTTTTCGATCTCCTCCGCGAATACAATTGTGAGAACAGCCGCGGCGACAATTTGTGTGTCGCGTATTCTCTCTCTCGAGCGATTACCGCACGAAATCAGTGGTGGCGTGCTTTGGACGTGGTGCACTTACTAGGGGAGTCGGCCGTTCCTCAGAACCCGACCGACCACACGTTCCTCCGCCTCCTGTGTGAGAATCTGGGATCCCTGTTGGCGCGAAATCATCGGTGGAAAGAGACCCTTCTTCTATTAGACCTCTTTCAGACACAGAAAGATTCCCCGAGAATTCAACAGTCTCTGGACACGATTCGACGGCAATTTCCCCAACACTACACTGGTATAGAGCCCGTAACGGAGCGGGACTGGAGGGAGCTGCTGCGGTCAAAGGACCATTTTAAGGACCGTGATGCTCTATTTTGGATGAACTATTTGAACAGCCTGTCTCACTGCAAGTTGGAGGACTGTGCCGCCTTGTCGGAGATACCACAGGAGTTGCTTTCGCAGAGGAAAGTCATGGAGCGAGCGCTCGCCGTCGTGGAGCAGAATGGGTGGCTCGGTCCATTTGCGAGGCTTCTTGAACAAGCCGATCAATCCACTTTGGTGAAAGACTGCACAACCTGGATAAACGTCCTTCTCGGGAATCACATGGAGAAACGGGTGGTTTGCTCCTCGTATTCAGTGTTCAAAAAATATTGCAGCGTTAGTTCCGGTAGAAAGTATACAGTGCTCTTTCCGACCCGACTCCAAAACATGACACGGCAGTTCATTGCGAGCAACACGGGCTTTCCGCTGACTCGTATAAAAGAAAAAAAAGGACGAGGTGGACGCATATTTAGCCTGATTCTGCATGGCGAACAGGAGGGCCACACGGTGGGGGCAAGCGCTGTTTTATTCCAGTCGCACCGCTTGGTTGCTTTGGTAAAACCGGCCGGGGCCGACACCATTACGTTCGCCAACAGATGCTTACGACAACAGAAGCTGTTCAGCCACTACAAACCAATCTACGTACTGGATCCCCTCTCGACTGGTGTGGTGGTGCTGGTTCGGTGTGGGGAAGCGTTGCGAAAGTATGGCGCGAACGTTTACTTTGAGGCGTACCTCGCACCGCTCAATGAAATCCCCACACCCCTTCTGAGCACAAGCTTTTCGTCCCATTACCAGCTGTCCTTTCTGGATAGCGCGGCACCCGCCCTTCTCGTCAAGGGTCGCTGTAACGTCGACGACCTAACCGGTGATTGCTTGACGCAACTGGAGAAGGATATTAACGCCGAGGGGTGGGGGTTCGCTGAGAGTTCTTCCACCCTCCGGTACTCGCTTCGGATTCGAAAGGTAGAGATGCTGGGCGGTGGGCGCGACAACACCGTTGTGAGGGCGTTTTCGTGTTAATACATTTGTCCACCGCTTTGGCTTACTGCTCCGTCCAATTCAGTTTTAGGTTTATCTGGACATTAGATTTATTACTTGCTGTGCTAGTGTCGTATATCGTTGTTCTTTATTTTGCTGTTTTTTTTACCAGCCCCTCTTCCTTCTTTTCCCTGTGATCATTTTTTTTTTTTTTTTCACTTTTAGTTTTATAATAAATACATGACAAGCATAGATCATTTAGACAGCGGGTCCACTTGCTTGGGTTCGTTGAACACCAGTTTGGCGGTGAACAACCTCGTCTTCAGCCGGCTAAATGACGAAATGAGCAAACTAGAGGATATTGCGGAAGGCTCTTTTGGTGTAGTGAGAAAGGGCGTCCTGGACATTGACCAGTGCACGTACACGGTGAAACAATCCAAAAGGCCGATCTCTGGGGAAGGAGACCTTCAGCAGCGATTGCAGGAAATCTACGCGTTAAGCACGTGCGATCACTTGAATATTCTTCGATATTACGAGGGATGGGTAGAGGAGCGGAGTGTTTTTCTTAGAAATGAGTACATGTCCAGTGGATCGGCGGCCAAGTTTAGCCGACCGGTCCCAGAGAAAATACTGCGTTCACTCTTATTACAAATAGCCCGTGCGTTACACCAACTGCATTGCATGAGAATAGTACACCGGGACGTGAAACCCGAAAATATTTTGTCGATAGAAAAGTCAGACGGCACTTTCATCTTTAAACTGTGCGATTTTGGCCTGGCACGACCGGTCTGGCGCAACGCGACGGGGGAGCAGTTCAAGGGAATAAACGACGACGACGGGGACCGGAATTTTATCTCCCCTGAGGCGCTTTCCATGTGTGAAAACGTACGTGTCGGGTATGAGTCCGATATCTATGCATTGGGTGCCACCTGCGTCGCGCTCATGGGAGGGGACCCGTCCCTCGTCCGGAGCGGCACCTATCCCACGACATGGGTGGTTGACTATAGTTCGTTCTTTCGTCGGCTTATAGTGTCAATGACGTCGCAAAAATCATCTGAGAGACCGGACGCCTTTACCATTGCGTGCTTGCTCGGTGAAGAGAGGACACTGGATGACGTTGGGGAAAAGCGAGAATTGATCGAGACCCTAAAGGCTAAAATAGAAGCTTTACGCTAATTCATACACATTTTTTTTTTTCTTCTTCCTGCCCGTTGTTTGTTATCACAATGACTTTGGTATAATTCAGCACGAAGGGCCGATGCTGCTGCTGCTGCCGCGATAAAAGTATAGTCGAAGCTGCACTTTCTTTCTCTTCTTCCCTTCTCTTTTCGCCGTGGTGACATACAATCATAATAAAGTAGCAGAGAAGCATGTCGACGGAGCGGTTTGCAGAGTCCGGTGGGCGGGAGTATCGGCTGATGCTACTGCCCGACTTTAAGCGCTTTAGAGAGTTGGTATTTTCTTCTGGTAAGGAGTGGACCACTCATTATTCGGATAAAATATCCACCGTTCAATCAAAACCACCTCCGGACAACTCTACCAACTTGAACATTATCCGCGCTCGCCGGGTCATGGAAAAGGTTCCCCCACGCGTTTTGTACGATCAGCTCCACGACCCCGATTACAGAACCACCTGGGATGCTAACATGATTGAGGGCACCAACATTGTAAAACTGGACCCTCACAATGACATTGGGTACTACTCCGCCAAATTCCCGTGGCCCCTCACCAATCGCGATTTCTGCAACCAGCGGTCTTGGATGGAGTTCCTGGGCGAAGAGTATGTTATTTTCAACCACTCTGAGCCCCACTCGTCCTGTCCTGAGAAGAAGGGTTTTATCCGGGCGCGGTCGATTCTTTCGGGTTATTTCATAAGACCCCACGCAAGCGGCGGATGTGAGCTGTTTTTTGTGACCCATAGCGACCCTTGCGGTATGATCCCCCACGCGATTATCAATTTTACAATGTCAAAAGCGGCACCGCAGGTGTTGAGCAAGTGTGAGAAGTGCTCAATGGAGTATCCGGCTTGGGCAGCGAAGCATTACCCCCCTGGCCACGTGTATCCGTGGACCACACCAAAGATGTATTGGGACAGCCCCCTCATGTACCCCGAGGACATGATCGAAGCCACGACGTACTTGAATCCCCAGAAACACCTGACGGAGGAGGATCTAGAAGAACAGGCGATCCCCTCACCGTCGAAAGAAAATGGGGAAAGTTTTGGAGAATTGAAAAAGGAAAAGAACACCACGATTGTCTCCTACGCGCCGGTCGCTCCCCTGAAAGACTCCGACGTCCTTGCCATTCAGCAGTACAGAACTACCATGCAAGACGCGCTCAATGCGGTGGATAGATCGTTCCTTATGGAGGGACGGAAGCCAAGTACAAGAGAGTATCTGGTCCGACTACAGTTTATGCTGGAAGGCATATCGGAAACTTTGTAAGAATTTCTTCTCCTTTTTGTGACTTTTGTTTGGTTGCGTGCCTGGCTGTATAGCGGGAATCTACGGCGTGTGTTTTTGTGTAATATGTTGTACCGTTTTTTTTTTTTTTTTTTTTTGATGACATTTGTGTGCGGTGTGGATTTCCGTACTTTGTGTTCGATGAGGTGCCTTTCTTCCTGTGAATGCGAACCTACGCTGTCTTATGAAAATCTCCCCCTCCCTCTTTTTATTATTATTATTTGGTTACCTCGAGAATAGGGATTGAAGTATTCCATACATTCATATAGCAGTTGACGTTAACTCTAAACGTAAATTTTAAATGGAGTCTCTTCTTGCCATCGACTGCGGTTCATGGAGTGTAAAGTATAACCGCACTTCCGGGAGTAAAGGAAAGGCAGTGGAGAAAATTGTTCAAGAATTCCCCACCAACGATCGGGACCCCCTCCGCGTGTTATCCGACCTGTTTCGTGATGAGTTTCCCTCCGACGAAAATGTGACGGCACTTTATCTTTTGGATTCCCTTACGCCCCGACGTGACAGGGAAGAACTGGTATATTACCTTTTCGAAAAAGTTGGGGCAAAACGCGTAGCATTTTCGTACGCGGCAGCGACTTCCCTATACTCGGCGGGTGAAAACAGTGGCATCTGTCTGGATGTTGGACATTCCGGCGTGCGTGTTTCTACGGTGCTCGATTCTGTTCTCCAGCCTAGTCTTTGCTGTGAGCTGAATTCGGTCGGATCGCATGCGACGGACCGCCTTCTATCCGAGAAGTTGGGTATGGAGTTTTCGCACCTGAATCAGACCGTAAAGCACCATTTGTGCTGTGTGGGGGAAGAGGAAGCGACGCAGTCCACCCGCACATTGCCGGATGGGGCCGTTCTCCCCGACTGCCTCTCCTCGCGCGACGTCGCAGAGGCGGGCAGTCGACTGCTGGTTTCGGAGACGACAGACTCCCTGTTCTCATTTCGGAACGTGTATGAAAACAGTGTGGCAGAGTCAAGTACCGTTCTGCCTTATATGGTGTGCGGAGGGGGATCGTTAATGCGTGGTGTCAACCACGCTGTGAAGAGTCATCTGCAAAAATATTTTACTTTCCCTAACCGCGAGTTGACGGCAAAGAGTCCCTCCCACACCGCAATAGACGGTGGACTCATTCTGTCCCAGATCAGCTCGTTTAAACAAATGTGCGTCGATGTGGAGGAATACAACGAGAACGGTCCCGCTCGCTGCTGTTCCTCGAAAATGATTGACAGCCGCTGAGCCAGCGGTTTCGCCCCCTCCCACATTCAACCACCAGAATACAGAAAAGTGATTAATTCAGCTATAACCCACTACGACTTTCCCTGCGGTGTTTCTGTCGGTTCTTTTCTTACGAGAGTTCCATTTTTTGCCTCGTTGTTCACGCTTTCTCTATTCTTTCTCTACTTCCTTTTTTTTTTTTTTGTTTTACCCGCTACATTAGGCCCTTTCCTCATCTCCTCTACGTTCTTTTTCGTGTGTTTTAGCCGAGGCGGTCGCTACTAGTAGGGTTTGAAGATGGGTCTAATCGGCTCTTTGCTTCAACGAGCGAAGCACAAGAAGGAGATTTTTGTGGCCCGAATGCAGGTGAGAAAGATAGCTGACTTTGAGTTTATTGGACGTCTTTGCGGCATGCTGTTTTTTCCGTTTGTAGTGTACGTCTGTTGCGGTAGTATGCAGGATTACAGTAATGCTAGAATCACAGATGCTCTCAACAAACAGTCGAAAGAGAAGGAAGTCTCCATTTAGACGTGCAAGGCTGTATGACCTTCACGGGCGCGACTAGTTTGGTTCCTTGCTCCGTGTGTTGTTGTATGTGAAATGCTCGAATGGAAAAGGCCCTCTACGGTTGTTCCTTTTTTTTTTTTCTTTCTCGTCGTCATGCCGTCCACCCTTTCACTCAGTTTAGCGTAATCTTAACTCCGTTGTGTTTATACTACTCTCTGATTTGTGACCATCGCAATAAGTTTTTTTTTATAAAGAATAGTTTCGCATGATTCGTCATGGATTGTTTGATGTCCCTACGAACCCTAAACCGTCATCGTCCTTGCTAAACTCCATCTATGCATTGTATCACAAGGATGTGTTTTTGGGCAGTTGCTTTGCGATCGCACCTTTGGTCATTGTTTCCGCGGGCCACCATTACAACACTACGAAGGACGACGTGGGGGACTTTAGTATCTTGTCCGGTACCTCCAAGTGGACGAAAGCAGAGTATGGGGCGAAAAACCCAAACCACGACATGGCGGTGTTCTGGCTAGTGGAGCCAGTCCCCTGCTTTTTACCGCTTCGAGGACACTTTCCACGAACGCAGTCTCACGTAGCCACCATCTGGCTGTCGTTGAAGCCCCCGCACGAGCACATCATCTCCCCCGGTGTTGTCATGAATTCCAACCACGAAACATGCCTGATAAAGGGAACCGTTAGTACGACGGGATCTAGTGGTGCTCCCGTTGTCGACTTCTTTGGGACCCACTTTGTGGGTATTCATCTGACGTCCAACACACGGGATGGTTCTCGGGTTTCGGGGTGTTTAACAGCCCGCAAGATGGTGAGTCTTTTGGCAGAAATGGGCGTTACTTGTCGTGACTAACCTTGTACAATTAGGCCGTTTCTCGGCAACGTACTTTTTGTTGTTGTTGTTGTGTGTGCGTGTTCGGGTGATGTTGGATAGCCTGCTTTAGGCCCCTTCTCCATCCTTCTTTCTCTCTCTCTCCTCCCTTTTTTAGGCATTAAAGTATATCCCTACACAGCCATCCATGTCAGCCAATGATAGTCGAGTCGATGTCCCTGATTTACAATTGTCTGGGGTGGAGCTCTTCTCTGGCGCAGTGGCGGGGTTTGCCGAGCATTTCGTGATGTTTCCCTTTGACACCATTAAAACTCGTGTTCAGAGTGGGAACTTGTCGAGCATTAGACACGCATTAAGACAGGTGTGGAGGGAAGAGAGGTTGACAAACTTGTACAGGGGCTGCACACCTGTGCTGGTGGCTGCGGTTCCAGCCCACGCCGTATACTTTTCGTTTTATGAGTCGTCCAAGCGTTTGTTTGGGGAAGGCAACGTGGGGATCGCGGCGGCGGCCTGTGTCGCTACGGTTGGTCACGATGTGGTTAGCACGCCCTTCGATGTGGTCAAGCAGAGGATGCAGATGGACCACCATCGAAGTTTCTCTAGCTCACTCCACTGCTTTATGGATGTCTTTCAAAAAGGGGGAATAAAGTCGCTAACCCTCTCACTGCCGACCACCATCCTGATGAATATTCCACACTACGCCACCTACTGGCTGGTGTACGAGACGATGATGCGTCAGATGCACGACGGGGAGACACGGGACTACGGAAACGAGGCCTCTAGTGAATATTTAGTGTCTGGTTTCCTCGCCGGGGCGGCGGCGTCGTTTGTTTCATTCCCCTTAGACACCATTAAAACTAGTCTTCAGTTGGGCTACAGTAGCTCGCTCGCGTCGGCATGGAGACACTTAACCGCCACTGGAATGCGGAGGGTTTACTCTGGCGTTATGGCACGCATTATGTACACTGCTCCTTCGGGCGCTATAATGATGCTAACGTACGAGACAGTTAAGGGCGAATTATTACGTTCCGCTTCTTAGGCCATTATTATCTTTGGTTTTTGCTTGCGCAATGGCCATTTTACGAGGACAAAAATGAATAAAACTGCAATGTATATCTAAGAAAAAGGGCTCTTGTGTAGCCCCGCTTCCTTTTACCCCACACATATATACAAGCCCTTTTTATTCTTTTCTTTACACACCAATACATTAAACAACATAAACAACCGTCGTTACGTGAAGTGAAAAACACCGACTTTAAATGTATCGCCAACACTTTTTTGTTTTAGAGACTATAGGAAGAACAACTGTGCTACTTCTCTCGCTCTCTCTCCCGTCCTCTCTGTCATATACTAATTCTTCTATTTCATTTTAGCGGCTTTTTTTTTTTTTTTTTTTGGTTCTTCTTCAGGATCACTTGTATAAAAAGAATATACACATCACCGTCCTCACATGAGTGGCGCCTCGGCGTTGCGAAAGTTATTGTTCGCTCAAGATGAGGAGGGAGAGGTGAATCGACGAGGCTATCATTTTTCTGGAACCTATGAAGAAAACTTGTTCTCCTGCAGACTCGACCACCCTGGCGTGGTTCAACCCCGTAGCGCATTGTCGGTGACTTCGACGTGCCTGGCCGCTTGTTTTGTCGGTTGCTTAACAATGAAAACGAGGAACAAGGAAAAGTGGTGGTTTGGGCTCTTCCTCCTGTGTGGTGTCTACTATAACGCGTTGAAAGCACACAAGGTGGGAAATGGACTGGTGGGACACCAGGGTGGCTTTTTCGCGGCTGGTATGGGTGCCATTGGATGTGCTTGTCGCGTGCTGGTACGAAGTGGTAGTAGACGAAACAATCTGCTACTCTTTTCCGTTTTCACTAGTTTGATGTGGTATGAAGTGGGCCGGTTTCATCTGTGGTCCGAGCATGTCTCGGAGTACAAACGGGAGGTTTTCCCCGAGCGCTCCCACGATCTGTTGAGCGAGTATGTGCCAGACACCATGGTGGTGGAGTTCCTTCCTTACCGGAGTATCTCCTGAGGATGAGCTCCGCTGCTTGGCCGTGCAAAAGCTTTTAACGGACGCCGTTTCTTTTGAGTTTATTTCGTGAAGAAGGGGTCAATCCCTCTCCCTCTCCCTCTATTCGTGCTTCGCAACGTCTCTCTCTCTCTCTCTCTCTCTCTCTATCCCTTCTTTCTCCTCCCCCAGTGAACAACAAGAGGCCATGGCGGACCAACGACTTGTCATTTTGGATCATGACGGAGGACACGATGACCTCGTGGCTCTGTGTCTGCTGCTTGCCCACCCCACCCAAGTGCGCGTAATCGGATCGGTTGTAACGGATGCGGACTGCTTTGTGGAACACGGGTTTAGCATCACCGGCAAGCTAATGACACTGATGCACGCTGAGGAAGGTTTACCTTTGTTTCCCATCGGAAAGTCTTCCCTCGGTGGTGTCAATCCATTCCCTTCGGATTGGCGCTGGAGTGCGAAAAACATGGAAGATTTGCCGTGTGTGAACATGCCAAAGCACAGTGCCCTGTGGGAGTCCCTTTACGAGGCGAACAATCGCCTGCGAGGGGAGGAGCTGCTGGCGGATTTGGTGTTAAAGTCGGACAGAAAAGTAACCATCTGTGTGACGGGCCCTCTCTCCAATGTGGCGTGGTGTGTGGAGAAGTACGGCGAGTCTTTTACGACCAAGGTGGAAGAGTGTATTATCATGGGTGGCGCTGTGAGTGTGGGCGGCAATGTCTTTATCGATGGCCGCACGGACGGCACGGCGGAGTGGAACATTTTCTGGGACCCCCCGGCAGCCAAGACAGTTTTTGACTGTACGTCCCTGAAGAAGGTCATGTTCACCCTGGACAGCACGAACCACGTTCCCGTTACCTCGTCTGTGGTTCGTCAGTTCGGTGCGCAAAATGAGTTTTTACTCTCTCAATTTGTTGGGAGCGCTTGGGCGAGCTGTACCCACCATGAACTGATGAGACCAGGGGACGGCTATTTTGCCTGGGATGTGCTTACCGCCGCGTACGCTGTGGAGCGTAGCATTGCGGACTTTTACCAGGAAGCGTTGGATGTTGTGACGGAGGGTGACAGTGAGGGAAGGACAGTGGCCCTCCACGACGAAGGCAGGACGGATTCCGTCATCGCGAAAAATGTGGATGCTGGTCGGTTTTACAGTCTTGTACTGGACAGCATGAAAAGATGCAAAATGTAACCGTCCATGTCGTCTTGCCGTAGCGCAAAGTTGAGTAAGTGGAGAAACCCAATTCAAACAAGGGCGCTTATCATGTCCTACTTGGCACACCAATTTGTCGCCTTCTTTTCTATCACCATTCTCCCCCTCTCTCTCTCTTTTTTTTTTTTTTTTTTTTTTGCTGCGTATAACATGGCGATCAAGCATATAGGGAAGAAGAATAGTAATCAATACGGAAGGTGCCCCGAATGTCTGAAAGCACCAAAAAAACGAACACTGTCCGCATTTCCCCCGATACGGACAGTTATGAAACTCGTCTATACAATTATAGGTCCACCAAGGGGAGTGCGTTTCTAAAAGACAGCGCCTCAGAAAACTCGACGCTTCCGACACTCCTACCAAAGGGCATCCCTTACGCAGCAAACTACGTTTCCTTCGAGGAGCTGCAGCGACAGGGCGCTCTGCGAACGTCGAAACAGGATACGGTTAACGTGAACGCGGAAGAGCTGCGTATTTTGTATCAGTGCAAGTGCCTGGATCAGTCTCTCAACCCCACATGGGAGCGGGAGGTGCGGTTCATGGAAGTTCTCAGCGCCAGCTGCAAGGGCAATTTCTTTAGTCTTTCCGAGAATGGCTTTGGCCCCGCTAGCGCCGAGGCGATTGCCCACATACTGTCTTCCAACCGTGTGTACAGTGTTCTCGATCTGAGCGGAAACCAACTACGCGACGAGGGGGCGAATCACATTGCGAATCTCCTCACTGTCAACCGCGCGCTCGCCCACGTAGACCTCAGCTCCAATGATATTGGCCCGGCTGGCGGGGCTGCCATCGCGAATGCGCTCGGCAAAAACAATACGGTTGTTTCCCTAGACCTGGGCGCCCACTCCGGTGTGAATGGAAATCATATTGGCCTGAAGGGAGCAGAGGCGCTAGGCAGTCTTCTCAGCTCTAACGAAGTGCTGGCCAAGCTGAATTTGAGCAGCAACGGCCTTGGACCGGCTGGCCTTTCCCCCATTGTGAGCGGGTTATTAAATAATTCGACTCTGACATTTTTGGATGTCTCCAGTAATAGCCTCGGCGTTGAGGGGGCGAAGGTACTAGGGAACGCGCTGGAAAATGGTCACATTAGCACGCTTCTCGCCCAGCGGAACAATTTCGGCGATGAGGGTGGTGCGATTCTCTTCCAGGCACTTGCCAATTCCATCGAGTCGGGTGGGGATATAATTGAGGTGCTGGACCTGAGCGGGAACAACCTCGGCGAGCAAACGGCAAAGCTGCTACACGCTGTGCTTTCGGCGTCTTCCGTGCTACGCACACTTCGGCTTTCTGGGAATTCATTTGGCCAGCACGGAAAGGCAATCTATGAGGGTTTGGTAGAGAGCAAAGGACTCCAATCTCTTTTTCTGGATAGCTGCGGTCTGAGAGGCCACGAAGGCCCGTCTCTTTTTAGGGCATTGTCGGTGAACAATACTCTGAAAAAGTTGGACTTGTCGCACAATAAGCTGAAAAACGACGGCGCAAAGGAAATCGCCTCCGGCTTACAGGAGAACAAGAGCTTAACGGTACTGAACTTGTCGGACAATCAAATTGGGGACGTCGGTGGACAGGCGCTTTCGGGCAGTCTCCTGACCAACCAAACGCTTCGTGAGTTGAATCTGCGCCGCAACCTCATGTCCGAGGCGACGGGCGACTTGCTGAACGAGCATCTTCGCAGTAATCGTTCTGTCCAGAGTATGGATGTGGCGTACAATGATTTCACCTACAAGTGCGTGGTCGGCATCAAACAGTCCTTGGAGCGCAATTTGAAGAACAATAAAAACTTGGTGGTGCCCAAGCTGAACAATGAAATTGAGCTGCTGGCACCCAAGGAGAAGGACTTGGCGAATACCGAGGAGGGTATTGAGCTAGAGAAGCGCACAATAAAGGACCGCAGTGAGCAGTTGCTGCACCGTAGCGAGGAGGCCCGCGTGGTGACGGAAAAGCTTCGTCGCGAGGTGCTGGAGCTGGAACGTGCTCTGGATAAGATCCGGGGCGTCAGCGAAGCGGCGGAGGAAGTATTTCATAAGGCGGAGGACTACTTTACGAATGAAACCGCGTCTCTCAAGATGCAAAAGACCAATATGGAGGGCAGAATTCAGCAGGAAAAGGATAAGATGGATCGGATGCAGCGGGATATGGACAAGATTCAGAAGCAGATTAGACAGATTCAGGAAGAGGAGAATAAGCAGCTCGCCCCTTTGATTTCGGCGGTCGAGGAGCTGGAGGGCGACCGAACGAGGCAAATGAACGATGCCAAGTTTGAGGCCGAAAAGTTAGCCGCGCTTAGTTTACGTAAAAAAGAGGCAGAAATGACGCTGAGGGAGCCGAAGAAGAAGTAGCGCTTGTTTCGCTGTCGTTTTGTGATGTAAATAGTGCAAATGTACTACGCTGTTTATGAGGATGATTACTTTGCCGTTTTTCACGGTGACAGAACAGTGCGCGTCACTGTTTTTTTTTTTTTTTTCGTGTGTATTCAACAAATCCCCCTTTCTCTTCTATCATCTGTGATTTATCGTAGATACCATGCCCCATTTAATCGAGTCACAACATCAGGGTGCAGAGGAGAACAAGACAGAGGCGAAAGCACCGGTGACCCTTTTGTTGCCGAGCGAAAAAAAGTCTCGGGTTCTTTTTCTGCTCTCCCGTCGCCTACTCCACAACTATGCACTTTTGGACAGCGGGGACGTTAGCTTCTTTACGTCACCCTGTGAGGAGGATTGCGGTGATGAGATGTGGCTAAAGCCGTTTGGACATGGTGCCATTTTGGAACATGTTATTTTTCATCTCTTCGCCAACAATGAGTGTTTTGATGTGTCCTCCTGGTTCATTGCCCTCGCCTTGTTGGAAAGGTTGCACACTCACTTTTTCGCCACTCCCTGTCACGAGGAACGGTTTCAGGTGTCCTTGAATCACATTGTACAGTTGTTTTTCTCACTCTATTGCGTCGCCTTCAAGTTTCATTTTGATTTTCCTGTTCACCTATCGTACGTTACTGGACTGTTGCCACACTCTCAGTCAGACCGAAACCTCATACTCAAACGAACTGTCCGGGACGAAAAGCGTATTCTAAACACGCTGGGGTTTTCGTGTTTTGTTTCTCCAGACAACCTTGCACAGCTTGCCCATGTATATCTCCGAAGAGAAGAACTGCTATGGTTAATCTAAGGTTTGCCCTTTTCACTTCTGCTCCATTTCACTTTTCCTACCCAATGTGTTTCGTTTTCCGTTTTGGAGCCTTTTTTTTTTACTGAACGTACACACCGCTTACCCGCACCCATCGCTCTTTTCTCTATACCCCGCTAGTTTTTCTTGCTTTTCTACTTTTTTCATTATTATTTTCGCGTTTTTTTGTTGTTTTCTCCCCGTTTTTTTTTTGTTCTTGTTTCCGATTTGAAGTTCTGCAGTCCACTAAAGTTTTTGTTTCACGGTAATGTACTACAATAGCAATGGCGCACCGTTCCAACCGGAACAAAACTACAATCAAGGGTACAACAACAGCTACCTAATGCACCACCAACGCCCACAGCAAGGTATGCACCCACAAAACCTGATGCCCATGAACATATCACCCACGAATCAGAATTACATGCCTATACCTAATATTCCGTGTCAACAAAACTATAACTACCCAGTTCCCACCAACGCCCCGGCCAATTTTGCCAATGAGAACGAGAAAGCGTCTTTCCCTACCGAAGATGACCGTTACCAGAAGCAATTGATAGTGAACTATTTAGCCCCCGATGTGACGACGGCTGAACTTCACTGTCTTTTCGCGCGTTTCGGACCCCTCGACGGAGCCCGCATCATCTTTGATAGACAGACGAAGCTGCCCAGAGGGTTTGGGTTTGTCTACTACAGACACCCGGATAGCGCGCAGATGGCCATCAACTCGATGAACGGGTTCCAGTTTCACGGCAAGAGGCTAAAGGTCAGTTATTCCACGAACCCGCTTAACATCATTTCTTCTAATTCCCAGCAAGACTCACAGGAAAACTCTACTAATTTCCAGTAGTGTCTACGTAATGAAATTTTTCCAATTCCACAGTACAACATGATTGTGTGATGAATGTGTGTGTAGAGTGCTTACTTTTCCCTTCAGCTACTTGTCGAGGTGTTCGTAGAGCACACACACATTCAATTTCGTTTTCGTTCTCTCATCGTTTTTTTTTTCCACTCAATTAATTACCATGTTTTTTTTTTTTTTTTTTTTACCTTTAGGAAAATGGTTAAAGTCATTTTAATAATAATACTGAAATAATTTATATATACAAAAATATAAATGAAAAGGAATCTCATACATTTTTTTTTTCCCGTTGGTGTTCATTTTTTTTTCATGTTGTGGTGTTCCAGCGTAATGGAACTTTTTTTTGTTTGTTTGTTTGTCGTTAGTTCTCTCTTTTTTTTTTTTTTCCGTTTCCATGTGATTTGTGTTTAAACACAAACAGCGCCGCCGGTTTAACTATAGATCATTCGTTTTACATTGCTCGGTCCTAGAAAGCACGAACAAACCGAAAAACGTCACCAACAATGGCTACCCCATCCTTTTTTTTTTTTCTTGTTTTTTTTTTTTTTTAACAGTTAGTGTTAAGTAGTTCTTCTCCTTTTTTTTTTTTTTGAGTTATTACTGTTTTGTGTTTGAGACTTCATACAAATGTCTTTGATTGCGAAACGAATCGGCGCCTTGCCCCGGAGTGTTGTACGTACCCAGAAGCGGTTTGCGAGTACCGGTGTTGGCAGCAAGGACCAACATCTCCCTTCCGACTTCAAGACTGGGTCCGGCTCCTGGCTGCCAGCCGCTCAGGGGTTCGACACCCTGCAAGTGCACGGAGGTGTACGCCCTGATCCAGTCACGGGGGCGATTCTCACCCCGCTGTACCAAACCACAACCTTTGTGCAAGAGTCCATTGAAAAGTACCAGGCGCGTGGGTACAGTTATACCCGCTCTGGCAACCCAACCGTCAGTGCGCTGGAAGAGCGGCTGTGCGCCCTGGAAAATGGAAAGTTTGCCTGTGTCTACTCCACTGGCATGTCCGCCACCACTACCGCCATATCCGCCTTCATGAACGCTGGCGACCACGCTGTCGTCACCGACTGCAGCTACGGCGGGACGAACCGCGCGTGCCGCTTGTTTTTCACCCGCATGGGAATGGAGTTCACCTTTGTGGATATGCGTGATATTAAAAACGTGGAAAAGGCCATCAAGCCCAACACAAAGCTGATCATCAGTGAAACCCCAGCCAATCCCACCCTCACTCTGATCGACCTCCAGGAGCTCTCAAAGCTGTGCAAGTCGAAGAATTTGGTCCACGTGTGCGATAACACGTTCGCCACCGCGTACATTATGCGACCCCTCGACCACGGCGCGGATGTCACTCTTATCAGCACGACCAAGTATGTGGATGGCCATGACATGACGGTGGGCGGGGCACTTGTGACGAATAACGCCGAGTACGGGGAAAAGATCCGCTATGTGCAGAATATTCTTGGAAACGCCATGTCGCCTTACGTTGCGTTTCTCCAGCTTCAGACGTCCAAGACGCTGTCTCTGCGCATCACCAAACAGAGCCAAAACGCGCAGAAAATTGCTGAGTTTCTCGAGTCCCACCCGGCTGTGGAGCGTGTGCATTACCCCGGGCTGGTCAGCTTCCCTCAAAAGGAACTGGCGGACAGACAGCACCGGAACAACCTCCACGGCGGCATGCTGTGGTTTGAAGTGAAGGGCGGGACGGAGGCCGGCCGGAAGCTGATGAACACCGTACCCCGGCCGTGGTCGCTGTGTGAAAATCTCGGCGCAGCGGAGAGCATCATCACGTGCCCCTCCGTCATGACGCACGCGAACATGACGAAGGAGGACCGACTAAAGGTGGGCATTACGGATGGTTTCGTCCGAGTCAGCTGCGGTATCGAAGATGCCGCAGACCTTATTGCGGCTCTCAAGGTGGCGTTGGACCCTTTGGCGTAAGTCATTGGACTTGGTCAGTACCGTGACTGCCTCCTTTTTTCTTTCCTCTTTTTTTCTTTTTTCCCTTTACGTGTTTACTCATATGTGAGCGCCACCGTCGACGTTAACTTTATTCGAAAGTACATTCTGTGACTTTACTACAGTTTACGCATCGAAACGGTGGATTCCATTCTGTTCGGGGTGGTCTTGCCTTTCCTCTGAGAGTGCTGAGCAAAAATTCCTTTCTTTCTCTCCATCTCTTTCGTTGATAGACCAAAGTCTTTGTGGTCTCCTGCTTTGAGGCTAGGGTAAGGGTGTGCCAGGTTTCAAAAATCGCCGTTCTCCAAACATACGAGTCACTTGGAGATCTATGATGGAACCGTAACCGCCGGACTAATTGAGCGGATTTGACATCAAAATCGCGCAGAGAGGAAAGATGGAAAGCTCACCAATGTGAAGACCGGAGCGGATGTTTTCACATCCATCAACTCTGTAAGAGGTGTTAAGTTTAAAGGCTGTTGGAACGCAAGAGTGTCAGCGCGATATGTGTGCGGGGAATGATGACTTCCTGCTGTGGCAATTGGTCTGTCGCTCCACTGTAGAGTCCAACTCGTTGGTTTAAAGCTGTACGATTTCTTTCATTATCCTCCCCCTCCCTCCCTTTTCATTTTACTGTAGTTTTTTTTTTCTTTACCTCCCAGCTACTATTATTATTTTGTTTTTATCAGATTACCCCCCAAAATGCCCCCTAAAGCTAAACCCAAGAAGGTCACAACGAAGCGTTCAAGGGCACCCAGCAAAACGGTTGAAAATAAGAAGAGAAGGAAAGTCCCCCTCCCCAGTAAATCACCCCCCAAGACATCAAAAAATGTCTCCAAAGCAAGTCAACCGCTCTCCCCCCTAACGGCAGATCCACAGTACGTCACTGAAACGTTTTCTGGCACGTTGAAACGATTGAAAGAGGCGACCCCCAAAGGCAAATTCGGCCTTCCCCAGTGGGTTGTAACGTTGATCGAAACTGCTAAGCAGAAAGGTGAACTCGTCGCAAAACAGAAGGAATTTAAAAACGACGAAACACAACAGATTACTGAAATTTATAAGGTTATTAAAAAGTTCATTCGAACAATTGATGACGTATTCCTTATAGGTAAGCGCCCCGACTATTATACCGTGTCGTGGAATAAGACAAATCTGACTAAAGACAGCGACGGACGTCTCCTCATCGGTGAATTTCTTCGAGACTTCCTTTGTAATAAACCCGTGAAACCCAACAAAAATGCCTTAATCTGTTGTGCAGTGATGCTGCTGGACCTCTCCTGTGTATGGGACGACTTTGCCGGTCACGTGAGAAATACGTGCCGCAAAGAAATATTTGGCTGCTGCGTAATAACGAATGACCTAGATCAGTTACGCGAACTGTCTGGAAAGTTCGTCAAGGACAAGAGTACTGAAATGCAGGACATTACAAGCTGGGCCAACGGCGAGTGTCGTGTGGGGTACACCCTCTCCATTGGAGGGGAAAGCGGGTCGGGAAAAACACGGGCGGCACTTCAGTGCGCTAAACTAATAAAAGACAGAAAGGAAGATAGTGAGGCTGACAAAGACTATTTGACCGTCTACATAAAGCTGTCTAAGGATGACAACCAGGACCTATTACATGACAAGGTCGCTTCTTACTTTCCGGAACCGGCAGAAGGAGATGCTGCAGCGGAGTTTGCTAAAGCGAAGAAGCTCACCAATGCAAAGGCTGTGGATCGGCTGTTGGGAAAAGGAAATGCACCTGATAATGAACGCAATGTGCTACGAGTGATTCGCGCCCGTCTATGTTATGAGTTCGTCCGCAGAAAAATATTTGAAATCACTGAATATTCCGTCTTCAAGTCAAAAAAGGCGTTTAAACAAGTTTTTTTGTTTTTGACGAGGCGGGGATCTGTCCATGGGTGTACCGCTCGGTAAATCAAGTATCGAGTGAGGGAAATACACTAGCAGGTTTTTTTAACCATCACAAAGAATTTTCTGAAAATTTCAAGGTGGTGTGCTGCAGTACCGCCAGCGAGGCGGTGTTCCGGAATATGTTGAGCACACAGGGCTCTTTTTTCCCTGTGATGATGCATCCTTGCAGAGAAGTATACGATGAAATGGTGAAGAGTATAGAACATTATGGGGAACGTAAAAGATTGCTTGCAGAGTTTCTAAAGAACACCCATTTTGAACAGCTTGTGCAAAACCGCCGTTGTGGCGTGTTTGCCGCCGAAGCCGTAATAGGTGCCATTTCGTACACAAACCTAGGGAAATACCCCGTGGAATTGGCAGATGAGGATCTACCTGACAAAGAGGAACTGTTACTAAGCGAGACGGATAAGGAAGGCGTTTATTCAATAGCTGGCTTCATTGTATGCGTAGTGGTCGCACAGTACAAGATGTCAAACGGTGGAAAAAACTTTAATACCCAAAAAATGAGGCGACTTGCGGCGACAACCATTCGCACTCTACTCTGCTGTCCTCGGGAAAGTCTGCGGACGTTTTCCCTCATCAAAGACCCAGACGTTATTCAAACAGGGATGCTTGGTGTGATTACCACACCAGTAAAGGTCGGAAGCAATGATAAAAAATTATTGATAAGTGTGTCTGCAGCTCAGTTGGTGATGGCCGCCACGAATTATGGTGGTCGCTCTCTTTTGACGATGAACGCCAGTGGAGGCTCTTTTGAGGTTTTCTCAGCGGCTCTTTTTTCCCTCTACCTCGACGGTTACTCGCGGTCCTATTACGAGGCAGGGAAGTACGAGGAAAGCACTATTTCTGCGTTCCTGCAGTCGGTGAGCGCCACAACTCTCGTATCCTCTACCGTGAAGGTCATACATACAAATGTCGCTCCTGTTATGTTTGCAAAACACCAGATTGCCGGAGGAGGGTATTTAAAAACGGCTTCGTCAGAACTAAAGAGACTTGTGGAACAATCGGCGGAGAGTGCCTTCGTTATCGTCAACTGTAAGGGTGCCAACTACGCTGATTTGATGGCCAAAAGTGGGGACGTTCTCTACTTGTTGCAATGTAAAGCGAGTCGCGTAAACCCCACAGTTAAGACATCTGACGAACTTTTAAAAATGGGGTTTTCAGTGGTGGTCCAGGAGTCCCCCGGCAAGACTAAGACCCAAAAGAAAACGCCAATTGAAACTAAACCCACATCAGATGCAGTGAACACAACGAAGTCACTCCTTTCAGCGTTGGGCTGCACAACCGCCGTTCCAGTGTTTGTTTGTACCGAGCCGAAATCTCACCCTGTAAAGGAAAAGCTCAAATCCGCTGTTCAAATTCACCACGCGAAGGGTTTCGGGTGGGATGGCCCGGCCGCACTCCTGTATTTCGGTCGTTCCATCGAGCAGACGACGATCATTTCCGTCTAGGTTTTATTTTTATTTTTATTTGTTTTCGGCTGAAAATCTGCTGTATATTCCCCTTGACTTTCAGAGAAAAGTCATTGCGGTTGTGCCGGGGGTACGTTGCTCTGAAATTGCTATTGCGTGTCGTGGTAAAATCTACTGCGTGTTGGTTGAAGAATAGTGTTCTTATTCTGACATTCTGTTCCTTTGCTTTGCTACCAAGCTGTTACTCTGTGTTTACTTGGGATACGGCACACACCCGAGTATGGAACAGCTTTTTTTGAGTTCCTTCCCTTTTCCTATGAACGAGTGGCCCTAAACTCGTACTGTGGACTGGGCACGAAGTCGGGGCAGAGGATCCCTGTCATTTGTGCCCAACGGATTCGCCTGGTTTGCACAAACCCACTTTCTACTGTGAAGCGGGGGTTCCCTAATGGATTGTATGGACGGCAGCTGCTGACCACTGAAGCACGCTCGTTTCCTTTGAACCCGTCTGTTGGCTTCACTGCTCGAAACCCTGTCTTTATTTGTGAATGCGTTTTAGGTCAACTTTTTTCGTCTTGCGCCACTTGCACCTCTAAAGAAATGATATCTCTCTTCCCTCATTCTGTTTCATCTCATGTGCAGTTTCATCTTCTTTGTTTACTTTTTTTTTTTTAATATTATCATGCTATCACTCAGAAGACTGGCCGCAGTGGCCCCCAAAGTTCTAATGAGGACACGGTATACACCGCTGTATGCTTTCCGTGCAGTTACCACGGGGGGAGGCCCACAAATACCTTTCACCGACGAAAATATGGCGATTGGAAAGACTAAAAAGCTCGGCAAGGCTAAAAAGCTTGACAAGGGTAAAAAGCTCGACAAGGCTAAAAAGCTCGACAAGGCTAAAAAGCTTGACAAGGGTAAAAAGCTCGACAAGGCTAAAAAGCTTGACAAGGGTAAAAAATTCCACAAGTCGGCGAGTACTGTTCGTATTGAGCAGGCGGAGAGTACGTCGACCCCTACAGAAGAGACCCCCCTCCTAACCCTTGAGCGGTTGAAAGAAGCGGACGCCGGAAGTGAGTTTGCTATTCCTCCATGGGTTGAAAGACTTATGGAAACGACCAAAGATAAAGAAACACTCGTGGCGAAGAATAAAGTATTCACTGACGAGGAGAAAAAGATGATTGTGGAGATTTTTAACGTTATCCAGAATCAGGCCGGTATTGAGCGACTGTATCTTCGAAACGATTTGGAAGACAACGGTCCTTCCCACTATGCCTCTGTGTGGGGCGCTGTGAGAACGAAAAAAATCACGGACAGACGAGCCCTGTTGGCGGAATTTCTGCGTCGTGCCGTGTCATTGGAGACTGTGGACGCTAAGAACAACGCCCTCATCTGTTGTGCAGCGATGCTGCTGGATCTCTCGTGCCTCATCGAAGACTTCGCAGATTACGTGAGAAGGCAGTGCCTAGATGCCAGGTTTGATTGCTGCGTCCTCACAAACTGTGGGGATGAGCTGGATTTACTCTGTAAATCAGGAGACTATATAGAGGAGGGGGGCGCCGAGATGACTCAAATCAAAGGGTGGGCCAATGGAGAAGAGGGGAAGCGGTCCATGTACACCCTATCGATTGGTGGTGAGAGTGGTTCTGGAAAGACCCGGTCGGCACTTCAGTGCGCAAAGTTCTACCGCACCAAGCACTCTTCGGTGCAACAACAGAACGTCTTGACTGTTTATATTAAGGTGAGCAGGGAAAACACCAATGTATGGAATCCGGACATGGAAGACAAAGACGAATTTACTTTAAAGGCCGCACGAATCATGCAAGACATGTGGGACAAGAGTGAGAAATACAAACGTTCATTCCCCAAGTGCAAATCCAACGCTTTTTTGGAGGAGTGTATTAAGAACTCCGCCACTGACGGGGTTGCCCTACGACACCTCCGAGTTGCACAAGGCTACAAGTGGGTCTGCGATACCATAAAAAAAAACGCAAATTTCCCCTTCGTATTGGAATCGAAGAAGCCCTTCGATGTTGCGTTCGTCGTTCTAGATGAGATCGGCTCGTGCCCGTGGCTATACAAGGCTGTCAATGGTAATTCGACCGACGGTGCCTATATCACAAAAATGTTCACTGACGATACTTCTTTTGCCGGGAAGTACCAGTTCATCTGTTCCACTACGGCGAGCGAATCTATATTTAGGAATTTGTGTACCTCTCCTGGTGAATTTAATGCCGTCACAATGAAGCCTTCTCACATTCTGTATCAGGAACTGTTGAATAGAAAAAAATTGGACGCAAATGTTATGACTGCTCTTAAGATCCTTGATGAGAACCACTATTATGTAAGTTTAGTACAGAACCGCCGGTGTGGTGTCTTCGCGGTCAAAAGAATCGGTGAGTTGATGTCCACCGTCAAGCTGGTAAGCAGCACCGCAGTGGCTATGAATGATTATCAAAAAAATAGGGAAAAAATAACTAAAGCACAACCAGACATACTGTTCAATTTGACAGATAAGGAAGGCATGTACGCCGCGGCAGGATTCCTGGTTGGGGTTGTGGCCGCGGAGTATAAGACGTTAAACGGTGTACAAAACATGGACCCCATTGAAGCCCAAGAAATTGTGGCAAAAGGCGTCCGCGCCTTTCTCTGTTGCGAGGCGAAATACTTCGAAAAGGTGTTTTCGGAATTCCCTAAGAATCCTCTTGAACTTGGACTGTTTGACTGCAGAACAGAACCCCAGAAGGACGGTAAGCGACGCGTGACCATTTCCGTTTCAGCTGCGCAGCAGGTCATGGCGGCAACCGCATACGGTGGAGGAGCTACTTTTACTTCTAGCGTGTCTGGTGGTGCCTTCGAAACGTTTTCAGCTACATCATTGTCCTCACACTTCCGTGGCTACTCCACAGTCTGTCGTGACCCCAAAAACCCAATCCAGGCATTGCCCCCTGCGAATCTTTCCACGTTCCTCAACTCCGTCAGCGCGACTACATTCACCGGTACTTACAACAATCCGTTGGTTCACCCGAGTGTCAGTGGGGTATTGTTTGCTCCTCACAGGGTGGCGATAGGCAAATCATTAGGTTCTTACTTGAGTGTGCTGGCACAGTTTCACGGTGGTACAGAGGACAAACAAGCATTTGTGCTGGTGAACGGCCGTGGGGCCCCATATGCAGATCTCATTGCCAAAACAGGAAATATCCTGTTTTTAGTGCAGTGCAAGTCTAGCATCGACACACCGAAATATAATGTGGATGAGGAACTGCGAAAAATGGGTTTCTCCGACAAGGATGATGCGGACGTTGAGAGTTTGGTCAGTGCCCTCTTTCAAGGCGACGTGGTGGACGAAAAAAAACTCGAAGACGCCGTCACAATCATTAATTCTAAAGAGGGTAATTTCCACGAAAATTTTAAGAAATGTCTCGATAAAATTTGCGGAGAAAAAGAATGGCAGATAGCTGATTCAGACGCTGACTTGCTTAAGGGTAAGCTCTTAACGCGTTTGTTGATGCGATCTTTGGGATGTACTATTGCTGTCCCGATGTTCATGTGTACCCCTCAGGGTAGCAAAGAAGCGGAGGGGAATCTATCAGCGAAGGTCCAGAACTGCTCTGTAAACTCCTTCGGGTGGAGTGACCCGGCTGCACTGCTCTTCGTCGGTGGGGGGATTGAGCGAACTGTGGAATTGGATGATTCTCCCACCGCCCCCTCAGAAATTGACAACACTGAAAAAAAGTAAAACGTCCAACAGTAACCTCGGAAGAAGAGAGAGAGATCTCGTCGTTGATGACTCCCCGCAGAAGAGGATGAAACCGTAAAAATGAACATACGGGACCGTATTCATTTATTGATTAAGGTGCGGCGGTTTCTATTTCGTCACGCTTCTGTGCCGTCTCCGCACATTTTTCTTTCAGAACAGCTTAAACACAATGATAGAGGTAATCGCGTGCTTTTTATTATTAGTAGTAGTAGTATATTACCCCCACTTTTTTTCCTTTTTAAACCCACACATTCATATATATGAATGTATATGCCGAACTTTTCTTTTCCCGTTCACTATCACACAATACCCTTTTTTACTTCACGAAATAAAAATAAACCGAATTCATCCCCCCCCTTTATTTTTGACTACACTTCTGATTTTTTTGCATTATTTTAAACCGATCTGCCGACTTTATTTTTTGTCTTTTGCCCCGCCCCGTGTGGGACAGCAGTTTTAACAGCGGTGACTTCTGATGGGACTTTACAAACGAGGATTGTCCATACCCTTCTTTCTTTCTCTTTTTTCTTTTGTGTCTAGTCCATGGTTAACAAGAGGACATCATGGCTGGTGGTCCCATGCCGTCGTCAATGGCGCCAGTCGGGGATACTTCGACTTTTTCCTCACCGGCGCGAGGATTTCCGTTTGGCGTGATGCGTTCTCTTCGGTCCTCGCCGATGGTTTGGTGCGCATGGGGAACCTGCCTGGGGGGCTTGTTCGGTTTTGGTCGAGGTGCGAGGGTTGCCGCGTTTCCTATGCCCCGGCGCAGGGGTCCGCCCCGCCGCGAAGAGGCCCGTGTCGGGGTGTATGGCGCAGCCCTAAAACCAAAGGCCCGCGGTCGTTATGTTTTGCGTCCAAGGTTTCGCAGTCAAGGCAGGCGTGGTTCGTGTTCTGCAGTCTGGTCAACCTTATTCCGACCCCTTAAATATTGTCGGGTGCAGAAAACTCTAGTGGTAAAGTTATCCGCGTCTCTCCTGTTTGTCGAAATATATACTCTACTGTTGCGGAAATGCAGACGTGTCCTGATGTTCAGTCGGGAAATTCAACTTCGAGTTGGGGAGCCTTAGGAGTTACCGTAGACCAAGTGTAGGTGACCCCCATTGGTTCAAATCCAGAGGAAACATGGAGACATCCCTGTGGCATTCACGTTTCTCTACGTGGAAACGACTCGCGTCACACACACCAGTGTACCTGCAATCCATCCGTACAACCCCCTGAAGCAGACTTCTACGTACTACCGAACTCTCAAAAAATCATTGGATGGCAGGCATCCTGTGGGAGAGTGAGCTGACAGTGTATGATTCGGCGCCCTGTGCGCATCTGCACAAGCTACTCTGTAGGACATTTGAACGCCTATGGCCGTCTTTACGCCTTACGTTCGCCCACTCGGCGAGACAAGTACGAGGTAGTAATGATTGCGGTATATTTGCCCTTATTGCTTTTTACGCTACTTACCTTCACGTGACAGTTCCAATACGAGACGATCTCCCTAAGATTGTAAGAAAATTTCTCTCTTCTCCGCAGCGCCTACATATGAGCGCAGAGGACGTCGTCACCAGAATGAAAACCATCCTCCTACATGGGGAGGTGGAAGGGGCAGGGTTACCGGAAGAGACGCGAGAGCGTTACGACCGCTTTGTACAACAGTACAAGAATCTGAAGACAGAGTTTAAAAAGAACCCAACCTTGCGAACCGTTTACATTGCCATTGCACTTCTCTCGATCGGAGAGGGAAAGGACCGCAGCTGCGAGAAGCATCATATTGCGTCGCAAGCAGGAAAGCGTCACTTGGCGCCACAGTCTTTAAATGACTTGGCGGAGGTAATACAATTATATGGATTTGGTGTATTTCTCTGTGGAAAAGCAGAACGAAGAGCAGAGGATACATTGGTCATTGGTGAAGGAAAACAACCCGGATCCGTGTTTGCGGTACAGTGCGATGAGTCGTCTCAGTTGCCAAAGAATTTCGGCGATTGCCTATTCCTTGCCGGTGCAGAGTTTTTCAAGGGAACGAAGAAAACAAGACCGCATTATGAACTCACATGGAGTCATAAGAAGGCAGTGGTTGGTGTGTACGTCAACCCGAATAGTACAAGGAGACGTTTTACATCTTTGAAGGATATGGAGTCGCTTCTTGCGGTTACATCTGTTTCTGCTGAACCACCTTGCACCGTAAGTGACGCTCCCACTCGACGTGTGGTAGACCCGATAGCGGAGGCAGTAGCAAACGAGGTGGATGTGACAAACGAAATGGAAGAGGACATGTCGATCTCGGTCGATCAAGAGCTGGATAATGAGGAAGTGGTACCGTTCGAGGGGACCCAGGAAGTCCACACTACACCATTACAGCAAGACACATTGTCTGTTGGAGTACCAGCACCGCACACTGCACCAGAGCAAAACGAGTCTTCGTTTGACCCTTCAGAAAACGCCGGAAGATTTTTCGCCCACTTCTTTCAGGTAAAAAACCGGCGGGGCGGACAGCACGACGACCAGGGACGAGCGTTGTGGGGGTCTGTCTGCCCGAGAAACTGGGTCATTACGACCAGTCAAAACCCCCAGGTCAGCGAGGTTGTGTGGAGAGGCATCAAGAAGGAGGAGCGGGGTCTCCACCTATCATTCCTTCAACGGGTACGAGATATGCCGGCGGAAATGCTACCTTGGCTTCCGGAGGACACAGTGCTGACAATGCTACAACGCGACGCGGTGGCACGAAATTACGCCTGGACAACGTTCGTCCGAAAAATGAGTATAGCGCAGTCGGCGCTCAAGAACCTACCGATTTATACCACTCAGTTAGAGGGTATCGACCTGGGACGGTCGATGGTGTGGCGACCTGCGATGGCATATGCCAGAAAGATGATGCAACAATCCGAAACCAATCCGCCGGCGGGTGTCACAATCCATACCCTCAAGGCGATATACGCGCGCCTGAGACACCGTTCACCGATAATGGCAACCTACCTCATGTTAATGTGGTGCTCAGCGGCGCGGGCGGTCGACATCGAGCGCATGAAGGTGCGAGACATTTTTATTTATACGCAGGAGTACCCCACCAATATCGAGAGCGAACAACAGCTGACCGGTTTGGACAGCCTACAGATTACCAGCCTACCGCAGGAGACCTTAGAGATGGTACCGGCTACACTCCTTATGAAACGCGGCAAGGGGGCACACTTCCGTGGCACCTACCATATATCGACTGCGATTCCACGGCAGGATGCTGCGGTTCTAAGCCAGTTGATTGCGACGCGCACCAAGAGCCATCTGCTATTCCCCAATATTTCTGCGAGACGGCGGGAGGCCCTAGAGGTGATACACGCTGTGGCCTCCACGGCCTGCGTGGCGTCCATCCGACGCAGTGCACTCCAGTTTTTGGCGGCGCATGGAGTACCGCAGCACCTGATGATGAAGATTTCGGGACAAACGAGGGAAGGGACCTACCACCGGTACCTGGGCGATGGCCGCCTACGTACGAGGGAGGACGCACAACGGCAGGAACTCGCCGCAGTCGCCCTCCGCCCCCTCCAACAGCAGAGCAATTAGGCTCCAAGGCGCCGAGTGTGAAGCAGCTGGGGCTACAGGAGTTGGATATTCTAAACGAGATGCTCCGCATAAAGGAATACGAGCTGAACGATTACTACGATGACGAGAGAGCGGCCGAGGCAGCTACGTTACGAGAAAAGATTGACCATATTCCATTCAACACTCGGCAGTGGCCGTTGCATTTAAAAAACCCGCCATTATTGAATATGCAGGCGGTACTCACCCTTCCTGTGGCACATTCACGGACTATGGACCGACTGATGGAAGTGCAAAAGTTTATGCAACCGTCGTATTACCAAGGTTTGCGAACGTCAAGGACACTGAAGAGTACCTCGTTGAGTATGGCAGATGTCCAACTGGCGATCAATATGGGCAAGTTTGAAGAGTGCGAATACCAGAACCCGATCGCCCAGCAACACACGGGACCGAACGCGTTTAGCAAGCTACCAGAAGGGTGGCATGGTTTAAATACATTCTACGTACTAGAGTTAAAAGGGCGTCGCCGCCTCATTACAGAACCATTGGTCAATGGAGTGATACGAAAAGAAGATATGCCACATGTGGACTACCCTGGAAGATTGGAGATTCGACAGTTGTGGAGCGTGTGCGTAGCACAAGCCATTACGAGTACAATTGTAGATGTGGACACTACGTTGGTGATTCACACGATGATAGACCATATTTTGATTAGTGCCCGAGACAACGAGGAGACGGAATTCCTACGTGTAGTGCGACTTATTCTCCACAGAATTCAACAGTGCCACTTGAGCACGACACCGGATCGCAACACATTGTTGCAGATGTCGGACGAGGACCTCCTGAACCTATCGGAGAAGTCTAATGTTTTTCTAGGCGAGGAGTACAGCACTTATGACTTTACAAGCGGCCAGCGTTTTATCCGAAACAGCACCAAGTCGGTGGCCAAGACGACCCTGTCGGTGGGATTGGCGCCCCATTTCACGGCTCGAACTTTCGCGAGTACCATTAGTTTGATTTTATTTACGGCCCATGCGATTCACATGAACCCGGCCGCCATGTACGACCTGCTGAAGGCATACCGAGCCGTCTATTCGACGGTGGGAGCGGGACTAGACTGGGACACGCCCATTCCGAACTTGAGTCCGAAGATACACCGTGTGATGGTAGATATTGCCACCGTGATAGCGGAGAACAGCTGTGCAGAGATTGCTTCCACTATTCTCGCTACGTACAATGAAGAGGATTACAATTATGTCGTGTTCACGGACGCTTCGGCTGCCGGATGGGGAGCCGTGGTAGAGGATGTAGCTTCCGGACGAGTATTGTGCTACCAGCAACAGTGGATCGATGAACTAGAAGCCCCACTTAGCACACACTACGGCGGACCAAGGGATTACCGGTCCAAGCAGCTGTTTAACAGACAGCATTCTGCCCATGCTGAGCCACGTGCCGTGATAGAGTTGTTGCGTTACCTGAAAGAAAAAGGTAAATTGCAGCGGGGGATGCGTTTGGCGATTGTGACGGATCACGACGCCATTGTGAAGGCGCAGCGTAAATGTAATGGTTTTGGCGGCATAGGACGCGGCAAGACGCTGAACCGTCTCTACCAGAAGGTGTTTGATCTCTTCTTCAAGGAAGGCGTCGCTATTGTGTTCTACGGGTCCCCAGAACCCCGCTGATACATTGTCACGGCGGTTCCAAATCTATGGGGAAAGCGTGAGCGAGATTCAGGTGAATGATCTGACGGTTCCATTTCTTCGCTCCACGTATTCACCGCTCGCGGAAAGGCGATGTGGAGACACACATACATTCGCCTCTATGGGGTCCTATGAGTAATGGTTTTGAAAAGGGAATGATTTCCGCACAACAGGCTAGTGAGCCCAATTGAAAGCTTGCCTGTGGGTCGGTAACACCGGCCCTCCTTGTGTATGTGTTTTGGCTTTCCTTGTTTGTACGAACAAGGACCAAAACATTGAAATACAAACCCTCTTCCTGCTCTTTTCCGATACAATAGGTTAGTCCATAAAAATGCTTTGTTTCAACCAGTGCTAACCCGGTAAAGGAAAAGCCTATGTATATAGCCCAACGTCATTAGGGTTAGGGTTGGGTTTCAGGGATCCGGGCCTCGGATAGGAAGATGCCGATCGGACCATAGGAGATTTTCCTATGGGTGACCCTGGGTTCATGCTGGCCATGTTCCCCGTACCACCCCCCACCGTGGAGATTTTGGGATTTTCACCAAGTCCGACTTTGGGCCACATACAAGTAAGACATAATCACTACTACTAGAAACGAGAGTTGAAATGTGCAAAATAGGCGTTATGGAGTAGTCGCATATGCATTTTGAGCAGATTTGGAGATTTGGTGATTTTGGATTTTGGGTCCCCAAGTGGCCAAAAAATGGACCAAAATCGTGACGAAAGTGCACTTTGGGACCACTATAACTCTGAACAAATCGTATTCGGGAAAAATGAGATTGCACACGTGCATTGAAAGTCGTTTGTAGAGCGCGTAGGTGCATTTTAAGAAAATACGGAATTTTGGTATGTTCGGGTGGATGTCACCAAAGTGCCCGAACGTGCTCTGAAAATTATGGTGATTTTGGACACTACGCCAGAGGAGACTTTGGGACCAGCAGAAGTATGAACAAACCGACCGCATCAAAAACAAGTGTATGCACGTTTCGTACACTGGAATAGTGCCAACTCACATCTAGGTTTTGAATTGATTTGGACATTTGGTGTTGGCACAGGAGTTTGCACAAAATAGAAAAAATCATTTTCCTCGAAAATCGACCAAAAAGTTTCCCTATGCTTTTTACGTGTAATATTTGCTAGGGCGGGGGCTTCGAAGAAATCCCCTGTAGAGGGGTCCTGGCTGACGAAAAGCTTATTCCATGGTGTCACTGCACAGTAAGGATGGTGACATTCGTGAAAATGGAAAAAAGGGGGGGTCACAGAGGGTATCCCGGGAAACGTACGGCCTGTATGGCTGTACTGACTACCGGATACTCGGGAGTGTTCCCCTGTACTTTACAGTACAAATCACCCTACTTTCTCCTGTTTTTCACACCCCTGTCTAAAGTAAACACCCTACACACGTTTTTAAAGGAATTTCCATGTCTACCAGTGCCAACGGCGCCCAGACAGACCCAGCAGAGCTGGTTCCACTGCCTGTTTCGCAGCTTAACTCCCCTCGGGGAAGAGAAAAAGGCCCTGTGGACCCAGTCCAGCCTCCTTCCAGTCCCCCAGCCGCCCTGGCCGCTGCTCCGACTGGTACGGCCACTATGAGCCTTCTGGAGCGCCTGGAGCGGGTACTGTCGGCCCCGGTGAAGGATGTCCCGCTCACGGACGACTCCAAACTCGAAAGAGCCCTGCTCCAACGAATGGAAGAGTCCGAAGAGCTGAAAAGACACCCCTACAAGGGCACTTTGAAGAGCTTCAAGGGCCTTCTCGACCAAATTGAGAAGGAGCTGGACCACCCAGACGCCAAGACCAAGCTCAAGGAAGCCTACATACGGAAAGTGGAGGGCGTGAATCCACCCACGGTGGAGGAAGCGTACATTGTCAATTGGGCCCTCTACGGCAACGTAAAGAACCCTTCGCTGCTACTGGCGTACCTGTTCATCAATACCCCTGCTGAGCTGCGCACCCAACTGGCCAACTGGCACTTCTTTGCCAGTCTATTCGGTTCTGGACAGCAAAACCTGATAGGGCCTAAGCTGGAGACCCTCCAACTGCCTCTCTACCCCGATAACAAGCTGCAGGCCACAAATGAGTCCATCCTACGGGAAGGAAGCATGGTCGGCGGCGAGGCGAGAGAGCGCAGAGCCATTGAGAAGCACTTTTCCACCCACAATCTCATTGGCGGGGGCCCCTATACCACGGTGCCAGTCTACACGGAAGGTAACGATCAGCCGGTCGCCGTAGCGGATACGACCCTCATCTCCGATGCTTTTCAGGAGGTATACGCCAAGATTGGCCTCCTGGAGCAGAACCTCAAGAAGATTCGCACCGAGAAGCGTGCCAAAGCCCCCGTGGTGGCCGCCCGACGACCACCAGCAGCCCATGCTGTCGCCACCAGGGGACGAGGAGGACGAGGCCGCGGCCGAGGTGCAAGACCCGCCCGGTTCCACTACGGAGGAGGCGACGAAGGCGAAGAGGACGAGTTTGAACCGGTACAGGAAAACTAAAGACGCCTGTGAGGGCAGGCAACGCCCAAAACCCTCGCCGCCAAGGAAGGAAAAGCCACACTATCTTCTTTGGCGGTAGTCTCCGGGAGGGTAAGACCAGCAACGTCGAGCTGGACTACTTTATGGAGATGATGGACGATGACGAGGTGACGAGTTACAAGTGCCACACATTTGTGTCACTGGAGCAGTATTGGACGGCGATACAAACCGAATGCCAACGAAAGGTCGTATTTCTTCCCATCTATGTGAAAAATCACTGGATAGCGGGCATTCTGGAGCGCCAGACGCTCGAGGTGTATGACTCGGCACCGGCCAGGCACCTACATAAGGTCCTGGAGGAAAAGCTCTGGGCACTGTGGCCCGAGCTGCAGATTGTGTACATGCCATGCACACGACAGGAGCGGGGGAGCAACGATTGCGGGTTATACATGTTAACGGCTTTCTTCAGTGTCTTTCTACGGATCAAGACGGTTGTAGACCCCAAGTCTGTCCCGATCAGGCTGAGACCCCTACTCCACCACTGTTACCTGAACAGGGGCACTGTCAAGGACAGGCCCAAGGAGACCAAGCGGCTGCTGGATACAGTTCTTGGGGTTTTAACGACCAAGCACACGCCTATGTTGGAAGGAGGCGCCGAACCAGGCGACAATGAGCTCTGGAAGTACTACAGCACCCAATATAGGCGGCTGAACAAGGTGTTTCAAGGCAATCCGACCCTACGGACCCTCTGTATTGCCATTGCCATGATTGCAATAGGGGAGAGGAAGAAACGCCTCACGGAACACACCAACCTGAGCTCGCAGTCCGCCAAGCGCCGACTAGCGCCACAGACGATGCATGACCTGGCGGAGGTTCTCCAAAAGTACCGGATACGGGTATATCTGGTTGGACAGACGTTAAGAAGGCGGGAAGCCACCATAGGCTTCATTGGCCGACGGCCAACCTCCACGGAGGGCTTGTACATGGTACAGACGGACCCCGACCTCGGTGGACTCCCAGGTGAATTAAAAGGCGACGGCAATGAAAATGCCGTGTTTGTGGTTGGGGCAAAGTTCGATTCTTCGAGTAGTGGCACCACTAGGCCACACTATGCGTTGACACAGGACCCACAGAACGCCATACTGGGGGTGTACCGCAGGGACTCTGCGACCCGGTTCAAGCTGATGGAAGAGGAGGAGGCCCCGGTGGCCCCTCCAAGGCCAGTGGTCCAAGCACAACCTGAGGAAATTGTACTGGAAGAGGAAGAATCCGAGATGGAGGAGCTGGATGCGAGTGACAACGCGGGCACGTTTCTACGAGGGGTCGATATGACGCCAAAAAACATGTCCGGCAGGCAGGACGGTCTGGGAAGGACCTTATGGGGGTCTGTCTGCCCTCGAAACTGGGTGTTCACCACTACGCAAAACCCCCTCTACAGCAAGTCCATCTCCGCGGAGGAGCAGAAGCTACATATCCAGTGGCTGCGACGAATCCAGTACATGCCACAGGACATGCTGAGCTGGCCGGTCGAGGATGTCCTCCTGAGAATGCTTCAGCGGGACGCCGTGGCCAGAAACTACACTTGGACGACCTTTGTCCGGAAGCTGTTCTGCATCCAGTCTGCTCTCAAGAACCTCCCACTGTACACGACGGAGGACGCCGGCGTCGACCTGAAGGGCCCCAAATGGAAGGCCGTTGTCCACCTTGCGAAGCTTATGCAGCAGCAGGCAGACGTGCACCCACCGTCCGCCATCAGCCTGGAGCAGTTCCATGCTATATACCGTCTATTGCAGCACAAGTCCCCGTTGACGGCGCTGTACCTGATGGTCATGTTCTGCACAGCCGGGCGAGCGGTCGATGTGGAGCGGCTCAAGGTGAAGGATGTCAAAGTGGGGTATACCCCTGGTCAGCAGGCCGAGACAACGCTCGAGCTACGACAATGCCTGATGCGGATGGGATCCCAGGGCATGACCCCCATCACGGTGGTGATGAAGCGGGGCAAGGGTGCCTACTTTCGGGGCACCTACACGGTCCACACGTGCCTTCCAGCTGTGGATGCGTCGAATCTTCAGTCTCTGTGCAGCCAGCGGCGACATGGCCAGCGGCTGTTTCCTCACATCGAGGCCCGACGGAAGGAGGCGCTGACGGCGATCCAAATTGTGGAGCCTGGGGCGAGTATGCCCTCTATCCGCAAGAGTGCGGTCCGATTTATGGCGGCGCAGGGGATGTCTCAGGAGGAGATGATGCGCATCACGGGGCACACCCGGGAGACGACCTACTTCCGGTATCTGGGCGATGGCCGCCATCCTACGAAGGAGGCCGTACGGCTGCAGGGACGCGCCGCCGCCGCCCTCCGGAGCCTCCGAACGCGTACCAGCTAGGCAACAAGGCGCCCAAGGCGGAGGAACTGGGCATCCGAGAGGCGGACCTCGTGAGGGAGATGATTGAGCTGTACGAGGGCGAGGGTAATTATACTGCTGCCCAAGAGTGGACCGAGAGACTGGAGAAAATGGCCCCCAATCCAAAATAGTGGCCGCTCCACCTCAAGAATCCCACGCACGTGGACCTCCAGGGCGTTCTGGCGCTGCCAGTGGCCCACTCGAGGACGATCGACTTTCTTCCCACCACGTACCAGTACCTACACCGAGACTTTTACAGAGGACTGAGAACCTCTCGGACGATCAAGACGACGTCTCTGTCGATGGAGGATGTACGGATTGGCGTGGAGAAGGGCAAGTTTGAGCTTGCGGTGGAGTTGAATCGAATTACCGGACACACCTACCGAGGAGATGCCTCGTTTGGCCGACTTCCGGAGGGGTATCACGGCGTGAACAGCTTCTACGTGCTTGAGACCAAGGGACGACGACGGTTGATTACGGAGCCCATCCTGAACGGGGTGGTGGAGAAGGAGTCGATCCCCAAGGTGTCATACCCAAGCAGGCTGGAGAAACGCCAGCTTCTCAAGAACTGCCGCTACATGCTTCAAATTGACTTTAACTCCTACTATGATGCCATTCCTCTAGAGGATTCGGTGCGGAACAACTTTGTGTTCAGAGGTAAGGACGGCCAGTACTACCGGCTGAGGACGCTTCCCACTGGGGCGAGATGGAGTGTGTGTGTTGGCCAGGCCATTACGAGCACCATTGTGGATATTGACGTCTCCCAGGTGGTCATTCTGTCGCTGATTGATAACATCCTGATTGCCTCGCCGCAAGGCAGTGAAGGGGAGTTTCTGTTTGCCGTTCGAAGCATTCTGACACGGATACAGCAGGTGCGCCTGGATACCTCCCCCGACCGAGATACGTTGTTACAAACGGGAGACCATGACTTGCTACGCATGGCGGAACAGAGTGATGTCTTTTTAGGCGAGGAGTACCGGTACGAACCGATGGAGCATGTACGAAAGGTCCGGAATTCGATCAAGACGGTGGCCAAGCTTCGAATTGCTATGCGGAAGGCCCACTACTACACGTGCCGACAGTTTGTGAGTTTTGTGAGCCTGATCCTGTTTGCCGCCCACACCGTGAACCTCAAACCCGCGTCGCTCTTCTTTCTGCTAAAGGCCTACCGAGCCGTGTATGTGACCGTGTGCAACACTGGAGGGGAGTGGGACGCGCCGCTGCCCCACATCTCCCCGAGGGTTTACGAGCACTTGCAGCGCACCACGTCTGTTCTAGCGACGAACGAGTATGCGCCCATTGCGCCGGTGATACGAGTAACAGTAGAGGACCGTGACTACGACTGGGTGATTTACACGGATTCGTCGGACCGAGGATGGGGTGTGATTTGCCAGAATACGCACACGCAGGAGGTGATTGCCCTGCAGAAGGAGTGGATGGATGAGCTACAGTGTGGAAAGTATAGAGGACCGACGGATGAGTACCAGGCGTTTCTGTTCAACAAGAAGCACAGCGCGCACGCGGAGCCACGGGCTGCCAGGGAGGTACTGGAGTACCTGAAAGAGATTGGCCGGCTGGTGGCGGGGATGCGAGTGGCGCTTGTGACCGACCACGAGGCGATTGTACGGGCCCAGAGAAAGTTGAATGGGTTCGGAGGCATTGGCCGTGGGACGGACCTGAACCTCCTGTATGAAATGGTCTACAAGTGGTTCCACTGTGAACAGGTACTCGTGCTCTTCTTCTACCTCCCGGGTCCCCAGAACCCGGCGGACCAGCTGTCACGAGTGATCGATAGTAGCAACTGTGGGGAAATCCGCAGGGTGCAGTTGGACGGACGGCAGCTACCCACTCTACGAAACTGCTACTGCCCCCTGCTAGAAACGGAAGGAGAGAGAGTGAGTATACTATGGGGATAACAATAATAATAACTAATGAGCGAAGGAGGAGATCCGGGAGCGAAGCGGGGTTTGAGAGAGGGTATCAGATTTTCCATATCTATTCTGAAGATGTATGATCGTTTACGACGACACTTGATTTATCTGGCATTTATTACACACACTGAACAAGATGAATCACAAGAACGATACACATACATTCCCTCTCTCTCTCCTGTATGCTTCTCGGGTCTTTCCTCTGGACCCGCCACTAGGTAGACCTACATAGTGAATGTAACCTGGCTACAATGGGCCAGACGTAAGACGGAGATCTAACACAAGAGTCTTTTGCGCAGCGCCTACCGTCATTAGGGTTAGGGTTAGGGTTAGGGTTAGCCGTTCCAAACGGAGTTTGGAAGCGGCATGACGGTGGCGCGGGATCGGAACGATCCGCGACGCCGAAAAAATTTTTGGTAAAAATAAATATTTTTATTTTCTTTTTTATCGAGTGATCTTGTAGATTTACGCTATGCGTTATGATAAGTCACTCCAACGTCAAAATTGTATTTTGGGAGGAGGGAAAGAAAATTTCATTTCATTTATTTTCATTCTTTTTTGATATAGAGTAAATTTCTTTTTTATAAAATTATTTTAAAGATTTTTGGCTGCCGTACAAGACATCTTGTACGAGCGTCTTGTGGAAGGAGGAAACAACGGCAACGAGCGACATTCGCTCATGCGGTATTATACTCAAAAGTATTCACAGCACCTCCGACGATTCAAGAACAACCCGAAAATGAGAAGTCTGTTCATTGCAATTGCTATGATCGCCATAGCAGAGGGCAAGAAACGCTTGGTGGAGTGGACCAACTTAACGTCCCAGGCCGGCAAAAGGAAGCTGGCCTCTGGTTGTACCAACGATGTGGCGGACCTTTTGTACTTGTATGGGTATCACCCACACCCGTTCGGAAAAGCCAGCAGAGAGGGTGAACCAGAAGTGATAGGCACCGCTCGACCAGGACCCTTGTTTCTTCAGAAAGGGAACGAACCGACTATTCAGCTTCCCGAGCGCGTCGGCCTTAGGACGTTTGTGGTGGGAACGTGCTTTGTGGACGACCATTACGAGTTGTGCACAAGCAATGTGTCCTCTCTAGTGGGTTTGTACGTGAACAGTCCCGATGAAACTCCAGAGACAGTGAAACCACCACGAGACGATGAGGAATTAGAGGCACCAACAGCGACATCTGCTGTTATACAAGAAGAATCGGAAGTTGTTCAGACGACGGCGACATCTGCCGCGAGAGACGAAACCGTACCGCTGGATGTGGAGAACGTGATACAGGACGACGAACTGGAGGTGGACCCATCCGATAACGCAGGGACGTACCTTGCAAATACGGACACCACTCCAAAAAACCGGTCGGGCAGACAGCTAGACGGACAAGGACGAACCATGTGGGGGTCTGTCTGCCCGAGATTGTGGATCTTAAACCCCCACGAGCACCCGTTGTACCTCAACACGAAGGAGAGCGGGGAACATGCACTACGCCTCAAGTGGCTTCGCCGTTTCCAAAAGCTACCATCCGAGTACCTATGCTCCCCGGTAGACGAGGTGGTGATCGACATGCTAAAGAAGGATGCTGTCGCGAGAAGTTACACGTGGGCGACTTTTGTCCGCAAGTTGATGTTGATTCAGTCGGCGGTGATCAACCTACCTCTGTACTCGAATCAAGAGTGCGGTATCGATCTAAAGACGTACCCAAGGTGGGTAGAGACGGTCAAGTTGTCCAAGTGGATGCAGCAGCGGTCCGACTCCAAGGAGACGGCAGTCATCAGTGTGAGTCAATTCCAGGACTTGCATCGCAAGATTCGCCACACGATGCCACTGACTGCGTTGTACCTAAGGTTAATGTGGTGTACAGCGGCGCGGGCCGGCGACGTGTACAAGCTCAAGATCCGGGATGTTTGGTTTCAAACCGCTGCTACCCCGGACGCCCAGACCACCAACCTCCGCTCGCCACAACTAGGGTCGGATATGATACCCATCTCGGTGACCATGAAGAGAGGAAAGGGCGCTTATTTTCGCGGTACGTACATAATCCATACGGCGATCCCCCGCGAGGATGCGGATCAATTGCACCAGTTGAGGACGCACCGACGAACGAACCAGTTATTGTTTCCAAAGACCAAGGACCGGCGCGAGGAGGCTTTATGGGCTTTGAAGCAGCTGGAGGAGAGAGCCATTGTTCCATCGGTACGAAAGAGCGCCTTGTGTTTTCTGGCGGAACAGGGTCTGACCGAAGAAGAGTTGATGGCGATCAGCGGTCATACGAGGGTAGAAACCCTGCATCGATACCTGGGCGTTGGCCGCCAACCAACGAGGGGGGACGTCGGCCTACAGGAACGCGCCGCGGCCGCCCTCCGCCGCCTCCGACGTCCTTTGAGTTAGGCGCCAAAGCACCAAAGACACGGGATCTAGGACTGAAAGAGTGTTCGATCGTAGAGGAGATGATTGTCCTGTTTGAACGAGAAGGCAATTTTGACGAAGCGCAGAGTTGGCGCACTAGGCTCGAGACGATGCAACAGCACCCCAGTCCACATTGGCCGCTACACTTGAAGTGCCCGTCCTTGTTGGATCTACAACGTCTGTTACGCCTTCCTGTGGCACACAGCAAAACGATGGATATGCTAATAGAAGTGCAGAAGTTTCTGCAACCGGACTACTACCGTGGCATGCGCACCTCACGAACGATAAAGACCACCTCCCTTTCTATGGAGGACGTCCGGTTGGCAGTAGAGCGAGGAAAGTTTGAGCTGTGTGATGAGTTGAACCGCGCTTTGGATCAGTATGCGCGCAGCAGCAGTGGTGGACAACGAACGCGCTTTGGAAGATTACCAAGTGAGTATCACAGCGTCAACGCGTTCTATGTGACGGAGAAGAAGGGACGTCGACGTCTTATTACGGAACCTATTTTGAACGGTGTGGTCGACGTGGACTCCATCCCAAAAGTGGACAGCCTCGGTCGCCTAGAGAAGCGACAAGCGTTGAGACACTGCAAGTGGCTGTTGCAGATAGACTTTAATAGCTTCTATGATGCGATTCCGCTACATGACGTCCATGTACGGAACAAGTTTGTTTTCTTGGGTAAGGACCGGCAGTACTACCGGTTAAGGACGCTCCCCACTGGGGCGCGGTGGAGCGTGATTGTTGGACAAACTATTACTTCCTTGATTGTCGATGTAGACACACCGTTGACTATTTTAACGATGATAGACAACATTATTATCGGTGGTCGTGAAGGACAGGAAGAATTGTTTGTATCTACGGTAAGACGAATTTTGGAACGCATACGAGCGGTAAATCTTGAAACGTCACCTGACCGGGAAGAACTACTTAACACCTCCAGTGTTGATCTTCTGAGCATGGCGTTGGCGAACAACACGTTTCTCGGAGAGGAGTATGATTGGGATGCTAGGCTGAAAGAACGAGTGGTACGCAACTCCACGAAGACGGTGGCCAAGCTAAACCTGTGCATGCGGAAGTGCCCCTACTACACGTGTAGAAGTTTTGTGAGCATGATCAGCTTAGTGCTGTTTGCTTTCCACACGACCAACAAGAATCCAGCAGGCTTATTCTTCTTATTGAAGGTGTATCGGGCCGTATACACAGAGGTGAGCCGAACTGGCGGCGAGTGGGACGTGGCACTAGACCACGTGGCCCCATCGGTGCAGGAGGAGTTACGGCGGGTAATAGACTTGCTCTCCCGCAACGAGTACGCAAGGGTGTCGGATAAGATTGAAGTCACGCACGATGAGAATTGGTATGACTTTCTCGTTTACACCGATGCTTCCGATGCCGGATGGGGTGCCATTGTACACGATACGCAGACCGGTGAAACGACAGGGCTGCAGAAGGCGTGGGTCGACGAGTTAGTAGTGAACCGCTACTACGGACCTAGAGGCGAAGAGAGAACGACTTGGTTTAATCGGAAGCACAGTGCCCATGCAGAACCAAGATGCATTGTGGAAGTCCTGCAGTACCTAATCGAGTCTCGATTATTGACCACAGGTCAACGCGTGGCGGTCGTGACGGATCACGAGGCGATTGTGGCGGCACAGCGGAAGCTCAACGGGTTTGGTGGAATAGGACGCGGTTATACACTGAACCGTCTGTTTGAGCTGACGTATAACATGCTGTACACGGAAGGGATTCTGGTGGTTTATTTCTACATTGCCGGTCCACAGAATCCGGCGGATACCCTATCACGAGTGTTTGATCGCAATAATAGCTTTGGGAAAATACGAACGATGGATGCTTCCGGGCTGCGTCTGCCAAGGCTCAAGGAAACATTTTGCCCGCTGTCGGAAGAGTAGAATAGTTATACTAACAATAACTATGGGGATAAGATGTTAGCCACGGCGTTTACCTGCAGAGAGAGGGGGTGCGGAAGAGGACTGAGTGCCCAGTTCTTCTATGCATTCTAATGTATGTGTTTGACCGGCAGCATGCTGCCCGAAAACGTTGAATACATTCTCTTTCTCTGCTACGCTGTCTGGTCTCTCTCTCCTTTTCTCGACTCACAAGATGGATATCGACATGCGATTAATGTGTGTGTCGTGAAAAAGTGTGACCATACGCTATCTTCCCAGTCTCCGTAGCCCTCCGTCATTAGGGTTAGGGTTAGGGTTAGGGTTAGCCGTTCCAAACGGAGTTTGGAAGCGGCATGACGGTGGCGCGGGATCGGAACGATCCGCGACGCCGAAAAAAGTTTTGGTAAAAATAAATATTTTTATTTTCTTTTTTATCGAGTGATCTTGTAGATTTACGCTATGCGTTATGATAAGTCACTCCAACGTCAAAATTGTATTTTGGGAGGAGGGAAAGAAAATTTCATTTCATTTATTTTCATTCTTTTTTGATATAGAGTAAATTTCTTTTTTATAAAATTATTTTAAAGATTCCCTCCCACCCTCACCTGTAAGTTGATATTATTGTTTTTTGATGAACGCTGTGCCTACGTAGTTTTTGTTAATTTGTTAGTTTACATTCTGTTGTGTCAATCACCAATTACGTTTTGATGTTTTTTTGTATTGGTGACAAAAAGACATTTCTTAAATGTATTACGTGTGGTAAAATAATAACAGTTGTTCAATGATTAAGTTTAATTATATTTCAGCCTCGAGGACCACCCAGTATTGCTAATTGTGGTTTATTAGTCAATATTCCAAAGAACATCCAATAGCTTATTCCTGTGCGATTTACAAGTTTTTGTTTTGGTA
The DNA here is from genome assembly GCA_903995115.1 of Angomonas deanei. Classification (NCBI taxonomy): domain Eukaryota; phylum Euglenozoa; class Kinetoplastea; order Trypanosomatida; family Trypanosomatidae; genus Angomonas; species Angomonas deanei. The sequence goes on from LR877155.1 coordinate 762,439, forward strand.
AAATTATAAATTGTAAACCCTATTCGAATATACAATGCTTTTTGTTTGTTTTGTGTGTGTTCCTCCCTGCGAGGACTGAGTGCCCAGTTCTTCTATGCATTCTAATGTATGTGTTTGACCGGCAGCATGCTGCCCGAAAACGTTGAATACATTCTCTTTCTCTGCTACGCTGTCTGGTCTCTCTCTCCTTTTCTCGACTCACAAGATAGATATCGACATGCGATTAATGTGTGTGTCGTGAAAAAGTGTGACCATACGCTATCTTCCCAGTCTCCGTAGCCCTCCGTCATTAGGGTTAGGGTTAGGGTTAGGGTTAGGGTTAGGGTTAGGGTTAGGGTTAGGGTTAGGGTTAGGGTTAAATTAAAGTTAGGTTAGGGTAAGTTAGGGTTAGGGTTAAATTTAAAGTTAAAATTAAGGTTAGGGTTAGGTTTAAAATTAAATTAGGGTTAAAATTAAGGTTAGGGTTAAGGTTAGGGTTAGATTAGGGTTAGAGTTAGGGTTAGGTTAGGGTTAGGGTTAAATTAAAATTAAAGTTGGGTTAAGGTTAAGTTAGGGTAAGTTAAATTTAAAATTAGGGTAGAAATTAAAATTAGGTTAAAGGTTAAATTAAAATTAGGTTAGGTAAATTAAAATTAGGTTTAAATTAAAATTAAAATTAAATTTAAATTAAATTAGGTTAAAATTAAATTAAAATTAAAAATTAGGTAAAATTAAGTTAAATTAAAATTAAATTTAAAATTAAGTTAAATTAAAATTTGGTTAAGTTAGGGTTAGGGTTAGGGTTAGGGTTAGGGTTAGGGTTAGGGTTAGGGTTAGGGTTAGGGTTAGGGTTAGGGTTAGGGTTAGGGTTAGGGTTAGGGTTCAGGGATCCGGGCCTCGGATAGGAAGATGACGATCGGGCCATAGGAAAAAATTTCTATGGGTGACCCTAGGATCATACCGGCCATGTTACCCCTCTGGGATGCTACTGTGGAAATTTTGGGATTTTCGCCAAGTCCGACTTTGAGCCACGGACAAGTAAGACTTAATCACCACTACTAGAGAGGAGAGTTGAGATGTGCAAAATAGGCGTTATGGAGTAGTCGCCGATGCATTTTGAACAGATTTGGAAATTTTGTGATTTTGGATTTGGGTCGCCCAAGTGGCCAAAAAGTGTGCTGGTGACCCCCGGTTTTGGACATTGCCAAAAATGGGCCAAAATCGTGACGAAGCTGCACTTTGGGACCCCAATAACCTTGAACAAATCGTATTCCTGAAAAGTAAGAATGCACACGTGCGCTAAAAGTGGTTTTCAGAATGCGTAGGTGTATTTTGAGAAAATACGGAAATTTGGTGTGTTCGGGTGGAGGTCGCCAAAGTGCCCGAACGTGCTCTGGAAAGGCTGATGATTTTGGACACTACACCAGAAGCGACTTTGGGACCAGTAGAAGTTTGAACAAACAGACCTCATCAGAAGCAAGAGTGTGTACGTTTTATACACTGGAATGGTATAAATGCACATCTTGGTTTTGGGTTGATGTGGACATTTGGTGTTGGCACACGAGTTTGCACAAAATGGAAAAAATCTTTTTCCTCGAAAATCGACCAAAAAGTTTCCCTATGCTTTTCTACGGGTAATCTTTGCTAGGGCGGGGGCTTCGAAGAAATCCCCTGTAGAAGGGGCCGGGATGACGAAAAGCTTATTCCATGGTGGGACTGCACCGTAAGGATGGTGACATTTGTGAAAATGGAAAAAAGGGGGGGTCACAGAGGGTATCCCGGGAAACGTACGGCCTGTATGGCTGTACTGACTACCGGATACTCGGGAGTGTTCCCCTGTACTGTACAGTGCAAATTACCCTACTTTCTCCTGTTTTTCACACCACTGTCTAAGGTAAACACCCTACACACGTTTTTTAAAGGAATTTCCATGTCTACCAGTGCCAACGGCGCCCAGACAGACCCAGCAGAGCTGGTTCCACCGCCTGTTTCGCAGCTAAACTCCCCTCGGGGAAGCGAAAATGGCCTTGTGGACCCAGTCCAGCCTCCATCCAGTCCCCCAGCCGCCCCTGCCGCTGCTCTGACTGGTACGGCCACTATGAGCCTTCTGGAGCGCCTGGAGCGGGTACTGTCGGCCCCGGTGAAGGATGTCCCGCTCACGGAAGACTCCAAACTCGAAAGAGCCCTGCTCCAACGAATGGAAGAGTCCGAAGAGATGAAAAGACACCCCTACAAGGGCACTTTGAAGAGCTTCAAGGGCCTTCTCGACCAAATTGAGAAGGAGCTGGACCACCCAGATGCCAAGACCAAGCTCAAGGAAGCCTACATACGGAAAGTGGAGGGCGTGAATCCACCCACGGTGGAGGAAGCTTACATTGTCAATTGGGCCCTCTACGGCAACGTAAAGAACCCTTCCCTGCTACTGGCGTACCTGTTCATCAATACCCCTGCTGAGCTGCGCACCCAACTGGCCAACTGGCACTTCTTTGCCAACCTATTCGGTTCTGGACAGCAGAACCTGATAGGGCCTAAGCTGGAGACCCTCCAACTGCCTCTCTACCCCGATAACAAGCTGCAGGCCACGAATGAGTCCATCCTACGGGAAGGAAGCATGGTCGGCGGCGAGGCGATAGAGCGCAGAGCCATTGAGAAGCACTTTTCCACCCACAATCTCATTGGCGGGGGCCCCTATACCACGGTGCCAGTCTACACGGAAGGTAACGATCAGCCGGTCGCCGTAGCGGACACGACCCTCATCTCCGACGCTTTCCAGGAGGTATACGCCAAGATTGGCCTCCTGGAGCAGAACCTCAAGAAGATTCGCACCGAGAAGCGTGCCAAAGCCCCCGTGGTGGCCGCCCGACGACCACCAGCAGCCCATGCTGCCGCCACAAGGGGACGAGGAGGACGAGGCCGCGGCCGAGGTGCAAGACCCGCCCGGTTCCACTACGGAGGAGGCGACGAAGGCGAAGAGGACGAGTTTGAACCGGTACAGGAAAACTAAAGACGCCTGTGAGGGCAGGCAACGCCCAAAACCCTCGCCGCCAAGGAAGGAAAAGCCACAATATCTTCTTTGGCGGTAGTCTCCGCGAGGGAAGACCAGCAACGTCGAGCTGGACTACTTTATGGAGATGATGGACGATGACGAGGTGACGAGTTACAAGTGCCACACATTTGTGTCACTGGAGCAGTATTGGACGGCGATACAAACCGAATGCCAACGAAAGGTCGTATTTCTTCCCATCTATGTGAAAAATCACTGGATAGCGGGCATTTTGGAGCGCCAGACGCTCGAGGTGTATGACTCGGCACCGGCCAGGCACCTACATAAGGTCCTGGAGGAAAAGCTCTGGGCACTGTGGCCCGAGCTGCAGATTGTGTACATGCCGTGCACAAGACAAGAGCGGGGAGCAACGATTGCGGGTTATACATGTTAACGGCATTCTTCAGCGTCTTTCTACGGATCCAGACGGTTGTAGACCCCAAGTCTGTCCCGAGCAGGCTGCGAACCATACTCCACCACTGTTACCTGAACAGAGGCACTGTCAAGGACAGGCCCAAGGAGACCAAGCGGCTCCTGGATACCGTGCGTGGTATTTTGACGACCAAGCACACGCCTTCACTGGAAGGCGGCGCCGAACCAGGCGACAATGAGCTCTGGACGTACTACAGCACCCAATATAGGCGGCTGAACAAGGTGTTTCAAGGCAATCCGACCCTACGGACCCTCTTCGTTGCCATTGCTCTGATTGCAATAGGGGGGGGGAAGAAACGCCTCACGGAACACACCAACCTGAGCTCGCAGTCCGCCAAGCGCCGACTCGCACCCCAGACGATGCAGGACCTGGCAGAGGTTCTCCAAAAGTACCGGATACGGGTCTATCTGGTTGGACAAACTTCCAGAAGGCGGGAAGCCACAGTAGGCTTCATTGGCCGACGGCCAGCCTCCGTGGAGGGCTTGTACATGGTACAGACGGACCCCGACCTCGGTGGACTCCCAGGTGAATGGAAGGGCGATGGTAATGAAAATGCCGTGTTTGTGGTTGGAGCAACGTTCCATTCTTCTAGTAGTGGCACCACTAGGCCACACTATACGTTGACCCAGGACCCAACGAACGCCGTGCTGGGGGTATACCGCAGGGGCTCTGCGACGCGGTTCAAGCTGATGGAGGAAGAGGAGACCCCTGTGACTCAGCCAAGGCCGAGGGTTCAACCGGAATCCCAGGCAATGGTACTGGAAGAAGAAGAATCCGAGATGGAGGAGTTGGATGCGAGTGACAACGCGGGCACGTTTCTACGTGGGGTCGATATGACGCCAAAAAACATGTCCGGCAGGCAGGACGGTCTGGGAAGGACCTTATGGGGGTCTGTCTGCCCTCGAAACTGGGTGTTCACCACTACGCAAAACCCCCTCTACAGCAAGTCCATCTCCGCGGAGGAGCAGAAGCTGCACCTGCAGTGGCTCCGGCGAATCCAGTACATGCCACAGGACATGCTGAGCTGGCCGGTAGAGGATGTCCTCCTGAGCATGCTTCAGCGGGACGCCGTGGCCAGAAACTACACTTGGACGACCTTTGTCCGCAAGCTGTTCTGCATCCAGTCCGCTCTCAAGAACCTCCCGCTGTACACGACGGAGGACGCCGGCGTCGACCTCAAGGGCCCCAAATGGAAGGCCGTGGTCCACCTGGCGAAGCGGATGCAGCAGCAGGCCGACGTGCACCCACCGTCCGCCATCCGCCTAGAACAGTTCCATGCTATGTACCGTCTATTGCAGCACAAGTCTCCGTTGACGGCGCTGTACCTGATGGTCATGTTCTGCACGGCTGGGCGAGCGGTCGATGTGGAGCGGCTGAAAGTGAAGGATATAAAAGTGGGGTATACCCCGGGGCAGCAGGCCGAGACAACGCTCGAGCTAAGACAATGCCTGATGCGAATGGGATCCCAGGGCATGACCCCCATCACGGTGGTGATGAAGCGTGGCAAGGGTGCCTACTTTCGGGGCACCTACACGGTCCACACCTGCCTTCCGGCAGTGGACGCGTCGAATCTGCAGTCTCTGTGCAGCCAGCGGCGACATGGCCAGCGGCTGTTTCCTCACATCGAGGCCCGACGGAAGGAGGCGCTGACGGCGATCCAAATGGTGGAGCCGGGGGCGAGCATGCCCTCCATCCGCAAGAGTGCGGTCCGTTTTATGGCGGCGCAGGGGATGTCTCAGGAGGAGATGATGCGTATCACGGGACACACCCGGGAGACGACCTACTTCCGGTACCTGGGCGATGGCCGCCATCCTACGAAGGAGGCCGTACGGCTGCAGGGACGCGCCGCCGTCGCCCTCCGGAACCTCCGAACGCGTACCAGCTAGGCAACAAGGCGCCCAAGGCGGAGGAACTGGGCATCCGAGAGGCGGACCTCGTGCGGGAAATGATCGAGCTCTATGAGAGTGAGGGTAATCAGGCGCTGCCCAGGAGTGGACCGAGAGACTGGAGAAAATGGCCCCCAATCCCAGGCAGTGGCCGCTGCACCTCAAGAATCCCACACACGTGGACCTCCAGGGCTTTCTGGCGCTGCCAGTGGCCCACTCGAGGACGATCGACTTTCTTCTGACCACGTACCAGTACTTACACCGCGACTTTTACAGGGGACTGAGGACCTCGAGGACCATCAAGACGACGTCGCTGTCAATGGACGATGTGCGGATCGGCGTGGAGAAGGGCAAGTTTGAGCTCGCGGTAGAGTTGAATCGAATAACCGAACACACCTACCGAGGAGATGCCTCATTTGGCCGACTGCCAGAGGGTACCACGGCGTGAACAGCTTCTATGTGCTGGAGACGAAGGGACGACGACGGCTGATTACGGAGCCCATCCTCAACGGGGTGGTGGAGAAGGAGTCGATCCCCAAGGTGTCGTACCCAAGCAGGCTGGAGAAACGCCAGCTGCTCAAGCACTGCCGCTACATGCTGCAGATTGACTTCAACTCCTATTATGACGCCATTCCACTAGAGGATTCGGTGCGGAACAACTTTGTGTTCCGCGGCAAGGACGGCCAGTACTACCGGCTGAGGACGCTGCCCACTGGGGCAAGATGGAGTGTGTGTGTTGGCCAGGCCATTACGAGCACCATTGTCGATATTGACGTCTCCCAGGTGGTCATTCTGTCGCTGATTGATAATATCTTGATTGCCGCGCCGCAAGGCAGCGAAGGGGAGTTTCTGTTTGCCGTTCGAAGCATTCTGACACGAATACAGCAGGTGCAACTAGAGACCTCCCCCGACCGGGATACGTTGTTACAAACGGGCGACCAGGACTTGCTACGCATGGCGGAACAGAGTGATGTCTTTTTAGGCGAGGAGTACCGGTACGAACCAAATGAGTATGTACGCAAGCTCCGGAATTCGATCAAGACGGTGGCCAAGCTGCGGATTGCCATGCGAAAGGCCCCCTACTACACGTGCCGACAGTTTGTGAGCTTTGTGAGCCTGATCCTGTTTGCCGCCCACACCGTGAACCTCAACCCCGCGTCCCTCTTCTTTCTTCTCAAGGCCTACCGTGCGGTGTATGTGACCGTGTGCAACACGGGAGGAGAGTGGGATGCCCCGCTTCCCCACATCTCCCCGAGTGTACGAGCACTTACAGCGCACCACGTCCGTGCTGGCAGCGAACGAGTACGCACCCATTGCGCCAGTGATACGAGTGACCGCGGAGGACCGTGACTACGATTGGGTGATTTACACGGATGCGTCGGACCGAGGATGGGGTGCGATTTGCCAGAATACGCACACGCAGGAGGTGATTGCCCTGCAGAAGGAGTGGATGGATGAACTTCAGTGTGGAACGTACAGGGGACCGACGGATGAGTACCAGGCGTTTCTGTTCAACAAGAAGCACAGCGCGCACGCGGAGCCACGGGCTGCCAGGGAGGTACTGGAGTACCTGAAAGAGATTGGCCGGCTGGTGGCGGGAATGCAGTGGCGCTCGTGACCGATCACGAGGCGATTGTACGGGCCCAGCGAAAGTTGAATGGTTTCGGAGGCATCGGCCGTGGGACGGACCTGAACCTCCTGTATGAGATGGTCTACAACTGGTTCCACTGGGATCACCTACTCGTGCTCTTCTTCTACCTTCCTGGCCCCCAGAACCCGGCGGACCAGCTGTCACGAGTGATCGATAGTAGCAACTGTGGGGAAATCCGCAGGGTACAGTTGAACGGACGGCAGCTACCCACTCTACGAAACTGCTACTGCCCCCTGCTAGAAAGGGAAGTAGAGAGTATACTATGGGGATAACCCAAGGAGGAGATCCGGGGAGCGAAGCGAGGTTTGAGAGAGGGTATCAGATTTTCCATATCTATTCTGAAGATGTATGATCGTTTACGACGACCCCTGATTTATCTGGCATTTCCTACACACTGAACAAGATGAATCACAAGAACGATACCCATACATTCCCTCTCTCTTTCCTTTATGCTTCTCGGGTCTTTCCTCTGGACCCCACCACTAGGTAGACCTACATAGACATGTTACCTGGCTACCATGGGCCAGACGTAAGACGGAGATCTAACACAAGAGTCTTTTCGCGCAGCGCCTACCGTCATTAGGGTTAGGGTTAGGGTTAGGGTTAGGGTTAGGGTTAGGGTTAGGGTTAGGGTTAGGGTTAGGGTTAGGGTTAGGGTTAGGGTTAGGGTTAGGGTTAGGGTTAGGGTTGGGGTTAGGGTTAGGGTTAGGGTTAGGGTTAGGGTTAGGGTTAGGGTTAGGGTTAGGGTTAGGGTTAGGGTTAGGGTTAGGGTTAGGGTTAGGGTTAGGGTTAGGGTTAGGGTTAGGGTTAGGGTTAGGGTTAGGGTTAGGGTTAGGGTTAGGGTTAGGGTTAGGGTTAGGGTTAGGGTTAGGGTTAGGGTTAGGGTTAGGGTTAGGGTTAGGGTTAGGGTTAGGGTTAGGGTTAGGGTTAGGGTTAGGGTTAGGGTTAGGGTTAGGGTTAGGGTTAGGGTTAGGGTTAGGGTTAGGGTTAGGGTTAGGGTTAGGGTTAGGGTTAGGGTTAGGGTTAGGGTTAGGGTTAGGGTTAGGGTTAGGGTTAGGGTTAGGGTTAGGGTTAGGGTTAGGGTTAGGGTTAGGGTTAGGGTTAGGGTTAGGGTTAGGGTTAGGGTTAGGGTTAGGGTTAGGGTTAGGGTTAGGGTTAGGGTTAGGGTTAGGGTTAGGGTTAGGGTTAGGGTTAGGGTTAGGGTTAGGGTTAGGGTTAGGGTTAGGGTTAGGGTTAGGGTTAGGGTTAGGGTTAGGGTTAGGGTTAGGGTTAGGGTTAGGGTTAGGGTTAGGGTTAGGGTTAGGGTTAGGGTTAGGGTTAGGGTTAGGGTTAGGGTTAGGGTTAGGGTTAGGGTTAGGGTTAGGGTTAGGGTTAGGGTTAGGGTTAGGGTTAGGGTTAGGGTTAGGGTTAGGGTTAGGGTTAGGGTTAGGGTTAGGGTTAGGGTTAGGGTTAGGGTTAGGGTTAGGGTTAGGGTTAGGGTTAGGGTTAGGGTTAGGGTTAGGGTTAGGGTTAGGGTTAGGGTTAGGGTTAGGGTTAGGGTTAGGGTTAGGGTTAGGGTTAGGGTTAGGGTTAGGGTTAGGGTTAGGGTTAGGGTTAGGGTTAGGGTTAGGGTTAGGGTTAGGGTTAGGGTTAGGGTTAGGGTTAGGGTTAGGGTTAGGGTTAGGGTTAGGGTTAGGGTTAGGGTTAGGGTTAGGGTTAGGGTTAGGGTTAGGGTTAGGGTTAGGGTTAGGGTTAGGGTTAGGGTTAGGGTTAGGGTTAGGGTTAGGGTTAGGGTTAGGGTTAGGGTTAGGGTTAGGGTTAGGGTTAGGGTTAGGGTTAGGGTTAGGGTTAGGGTTAGGGTTAGGGTTAGGGTTAGGGTTAGGGTTAGGG